>OU795042.1:6983142-7306462 GCA_917208275.1 Patella pellucida
GATCTTGATACATTTAAAGCAAACTATGTCCAGATAAGTCCCCAAGGACACCTTATACATTGTGTTTTGTTTTAAAAATATATGTAGATTTGCTTACAAAAGACCATGCACATTATCGTTATAATTTTTTTGTTTATCTATGAAAATTCTTATAATATACCATCATGTTCATTTTGTTCATTGTGTACTAATTCATTTTCAGATTACTGAATGTAAACCAGGCTATTAACCTGCTATTAGACAATGCTTATTTTCTTAATGTGAGCGAACGTTGCATGACAACGTTTAATGTTAATCATAAATAAATTATAATTTATCATTTAATCATTTGATGTATTATAAAATACTCTACGAATATTGTGACGGGACTAAGAATAAGGATTGGATCTTACAAAAAAAATGTTGCGTAATGGTTGTTTCGTTCCAAAATAACTGATGCTGCTATATATATGCCAAAACCATAACAATTTGGAACCCTGCCCATGAATGTGTGAAAAAATACACAGCTTTTTATTTAACATGGCGGAAGTGGTGGGTGTCGAGTTAGATGATTAATCATATAAACCTCATACATGGCGCGATTCTAATTCCTAACAGGGTGCATCCTCGTGAGCTTCCACTGATACATTTTGAAACATCAACCGATACAACAAAACGTATCATTGTGATGCAGCATGCAACAAATACATCGATATATATTTACTATTATTTATGATAATATCTTATTTCCACCATAGATATTATATTCGTTTGTCGATTCCAGACATTGTGAAAAGGAGTTGTGTGAATTTGTTCGATAGATAATGTGTAAGGATGTTGATTTCTGTTTTTTAAAATGAAATTATATATCAACATGTTTGTAAAAGCGAAAATTAAACAAAAACATACATGGACAAATTTTATTAGATAGATAAGATTTTAATCCTCGTTAGTAATATTGTCAAATTCATAGACAAGGAATCCTCGTTAGTGTAACAATATTAAAGTTGCGACATTGTGTTCAAATTCTTAGACAAGGAATGGAGAAATGATGGCTGAAAAAAATATTGTTATCTTTACAAATTATTGATTTTAAAGGGGCTAAATCGCTAACATTTGGGACCTAGAAATTGTCAAAAGTGGGTCGCAACGCATATAATAGTTAATACTGTAATATGAATGTATATAAACTGATTTACATTCAATGGTTTCCGTTTTCCCCCAACTTCAAATCAGTTACGTTCGGCGAAATAAGCCTTGCAGTCTCAATCTAGCGTCTGGTTATTCCTGTCAACATACGCCGATTATATGTTGCAATATGTTTAGCCTCGCTCCTTAAGTCTCTTATTAAAACTGGGGTTGAAGCACACTATGGTACACGACTCGTGTACCAATGTTAAAAGATTTATTTTATCTAAAACATCGGATATCAGAAGCTTATCTTTTCCCGGTAAATTTATATCATCGATGTTGATTTAAAATGGCCAAAAATTCGTGTTTTCGATGTTTAAGATTTTAGAGGATTTTGAGTTACGGACTTAGATCCTTTAAGTTAATACCCTAAAATATAGAAAGTGTGCTGGTTATTTTGATACGTTAACGGAGGTATAGTTTAGTAAACATGTTGGTAATTTACATTTGTCAGGGATAAGCGGTTATTGTTTGAAATACACGTGAGCGGAAAATTACCAACTAGCCTACTTCATTCGGCACCTATAAGAGAGAGCGGGCTAGAAATAATTTTAGACATATTTAGATTCGTTAAAGTCAGACACGTATTGGGGTCTTTAGTGGTTTTCTGAGTGTCGCCACACTTGTTAGACCTTTAGAGTTGGGTTTGAGAGAAATAGATGTTAATTTTAAACATTGTAATGTGGCTATTGTGTAACTGTTGCGACATAAAACGTATAGAAAACATCTATTTTGGTTCATGTTACATAATTGATTTCGGTATCGTGAGAAAACACAATGGTAGAGTCCTTAAGAAGTGAGATACAACAGTAGCCAGTCAAGAGTCAAACCAACCTTTAGCCACGTTTCTCAACCTTTTTTCACCGCTCACCCCTAAATGAATTCTCAACCTACCCATTTATCCCCATAGTTTTGAGGAGGTTACTGACCGCGGAGCCGTGGCAGACGAAGCCGGTGACCGCGAGTGACATAGGCGCGAAGCCCGTTGGGGAGTGTCTGGGAGTGTTCTCCCCGAAGAAATTATTTAGAAATTGGAGCCCGGAAACGTGATTTCCATCCATTTCAGGCAACCTTCCAGGCGTTTCAGAGGAACTTAAAAATTTTCCTTTTCTATAGAAGCCACCCGACTTGAACCGCGGATCCTTGAACATTGAATCCATGGAATGAATATGGATCGAAATTGAGACTCAATAATCACCAAATTTGCTCCTGGTGATTGTCACAAACGATTTTTTTTTAATTCTTGGGACAGTGTTTGAGAGTGCTAATCTCATGTCATTTCGGACATTCAGTCTGTTCCGGTATTAAGTTTTTATCACAACCAGCGTTGAAAGTCCAGATTCATAAAGGTATGTTGTAACGAACGGCATAACACTGGAAATATCCATCGAAAAAGTTGATAACTCAAATCTTGAAATGCAACTTCACCTCTTATAGGACTCCACAACCCTTATATGACCATTTTTGAAGTTACTGGGAGTGTGGTCATTCACCCCCTGGACGCGAGCCATTTCCCCCTTTGGGGTGAATCCACCCAGGTTGAGAAACGCGACTCTGGGCGATAAAGTGAAATCAAAGATATGTGGCAAAGATTACATGTGCTATGTTAGCCATAAAAAATATTAACATCGTCGCTTTTAAATATGTGTTATTTCTTTTTAAAAACATTGTTTGAAACTTGAGGTGGATTAGAAATGGCTCTGATATATTTGGATTGAACACATTCACATTCCTGCAAAAACTCATTAGGCTATGTAAAACTGGGGGAGGGGGGGGGGGCTGTCTGTCATTAAGTCAAGTAGCGTGATTTCAATTCCACACTTGTACGTGACAAGGTGTTGAATCGCACGTTCAATCTCATGGGTTTTCTCCGGGACGTTAAGATCATTTTTTTATATCTGTCTTTCTCGTTATGTAAAACTTAAGGTTGATTATTCATTTAAAAGTCAATCAGAATATGTAACATGTCAGTATAGAATATATTATATTAGGCTTTAAATGTTAGTTAACTGAATCAGAACGAGATAAAATGTGGTGGATAATATACGAGTTTACCCAATTATACATTATATGGTAGCTAACCGAATCAGTTTGTGAAAAAATGTGGTTTATAGTTTAAAAGTTAACCAAATACAGAACACCGTTTCATTTCATTTTCAAAGTATTTAACTGAATCCAGACGGTGATTTATTATAAAATATTTCAACCCATAGAAAATGTTGAAAGCTAAAACCATACCCTTTTATAGAATAAATGAAATGAAAAGGAGTTTAATGTCCTACTCTTTTATAGAATAAATTAAAATATGATTTGTTGACTAAAACTATTGCTTTTTTATATAATAAACATAAATAGGTAATACTCACCGGTGCCTCCTGAAAAGATAACCAATACAAATAATTAGTATGCAATTACTGTATAACAATATGAACATATGAATATATTTGTATTTTCAATATAAGATTAGACTGGAAAAAAAATAATAACCAAGAGAGGTCATGTAAGGAACGGGCTAGGCCAATTTAGTTTGGGCTGTGGTTAGGTCGTGACATGAACCGGTAAATTCAAGCGAGAGGGGGGTGGGTGAATCCAGAACGGTAAGACTTAGAATGCTGATTAGCAGTAGGGTTCTTCCACTCATGATCACAATGCTTGAAAAAATCTGCCGAAAAAATTATAGTCTCTGTCCCATTCACAAAGCTTTACGCAGAATTTGAAATAAGTCCGTCGAACACACCAGCCTCTATCGCGTTCACTCCGGAACAGAAAGTCCCATGTTCTAAAATCGGTAACGTTCGTTCTCTTGTGACCACAATAATTAAAACAAAAACTTCCGTCGACAACTTTAGCCTCTCTCGCATTCACAAGGTTTTTAAAAATGTGGCACACATTCGGCACCAAACGTTGCGAATCGTTATAAATAGAAAGGGTTCGCGCACTCATGACCACAATGCTTCACATAAAATTTGAACAGAATATACGCCAAAACTCCAGACTCAATCGATTTCACAATTATTGGGACGGGAGTACAAATGGTGATTGTTTCTTACAAAATCAAGCGGTTGCCATGCACAATAATCCACATTTTGCAAGAGATGGACAGACAAAAAGCTAAAAACAAGCGATTTTTCGTACAATCGGCAGTCATAATCCAGGGAGTTACAGTAAGAATTGTGCGATTATCGAAAGGAATCGAAATCGCTTGGATATAAACAAATATTGTAAGTTCTATCAAAGTCGGATAAAAAGATTGACCTTAATATGGTCCACAACCTTGGTATTTCACACTATTACACTATTCGCGTACCAGGGGCGGCCATTATGGTTCTTTCTTCAAAGGCGAAAGACAGGTTTTATCAATTTATATAGAATCAGAAGAAAAATCCTAGACCATCTGTAAGATGCAAACTATCAATATTTCGTTTCATTGTTTCATTTAAAATGCCCAGTCTCAAACCAGGTCTGGGTTGGTCGCCATTGTTAGAACGTAGCTCCTATGGAGGGGGATCCTCGCCAAAACTCTCAATTTGTGAAAATACATTTGTCGATTTGTGAAAGTACATTTGTTAATTTGTCAAAATACAAAGTACATTTGTCGATTTGTGAAAGTACATTTGTTAATTTGTCAAAATACAAAATACATTTGTCGAACCTACAAAGTAAAATTTTTGAAATAACACAGCTTAACTTTATAGTTTCAAGAGATGTAATTTCAACATTTGCAGTTTCAACATTTGTAGTTTTAACAGTTGTATTAACGACACTTGCATTTACGAGCCTTGCATTAGCAAGCCATGCATGTGTTGAGTGGACGTTAAACCCCATTTCTCTCTGTCTCTCTCTCTCGCTCTCGTATGAAATGTATATGCTTCATTTAAATTAGTAAAACAAAGACTCCTATTGAATTTCAGCAACTTCCGTTATAGATATCAGCGTGATGGGCGGACATACATACATAGGCTACATAGAAAAACACACCTAAAGGTAAAGGGTCTTTAACAGTAGGAGGAAACTGAAGGACCAAAAGAAAACCAACGGAATGAACAGACGATCTATCCCTTGTCACGTACAAGCGGCGAATCGATACCGCGCCACTTGATTCAATGACAGTCCTTGTGATCAATTGCGAACGCGTTAACCATTCTTATCCAACTAAGCTAACGAAAGCTAATAATGTACGTCATGCAGTGTGCTACGAGGGCCTACTCTTATTTCGAATTCCCACGGTAAAGGGTTCTTGTACGTGAACGTTAATGTATGCGAAAAAGAGAAAGAAGGAGAGAGAGAGAGAGAGAGAGAGAGAGGTTCACCCCCTCGGTTGGACAGACGAACCTAATCATTGTCACGTTCAAGCGGCGAATCGAAACCAATGTTCAAACCGCACGACTTCACGTTATCCGTTGCCAGACCCTCCGTCCTCAAGATAAATTCCGATGCAGTTCGATGAAGCTAGAGAGCAAACGTCCTACTCACTGAGCCACCGTAGCCTCCACTTCATTTCGATTCCGGACAAGGAACCTATTTTTTTTATCTATAACATTCGAACGGCTATGCGTTGTCCCTTGCCAGGCCTTCCGCCCTTTACCACTGACAAGCAGTTGACATCGTTATTTTTAATCCCATTTGATCGACTATACTATGTCACTTGTCAGACTCCCCAAACGAAAGTACTGACAAGACCACGCATCAAAATATCCGATGAACGTTGTTGAAGTTGGAGAGCAAAGAAAGATTTGATTGAAGACTTAAAATCGATTACAGAATACAATACTATCTTTGCCAGAAGAGATTAAAATTATTTTGGACTATTTAATTGTCGAGATTCTGAAATGGCCGCAATAGACTTCCATACCATACAATAACGCAAATATGGTCATAGTTCGCTAATGCATGGCTTGCTAATGCAAGGCTCGTAAATGCAAGTGTCGTTAATACAATTATTGAAACAACAAATGTTGAAACTGCAAATGTTGAAATTACATCTCTTGAAAATACAAATGTTGAAATTACATATCTTCAAACTATAAAGTTAAGCTGTGTTATTTCAAAATTTGTACTTTGTAGAATCGACAAATGTATTTTGCATTTTGGCAAATTAACAAATGTACTTTCACAAATCGACAAATGTACTTTCACAAATCGACAAATGTACTTTCACAAATCGACAAATGTACTTTGTATTTTGACAAATTAACAAATGTACTTTCACAAATAAACAAATGTATTTTCACAAATTGAGAGTTTTGGCGAGGATCCCCCTCCATAAGCTCCAGCCAATGGCATAGTTGTGGTTGTTTAGTTTTATATAAATTGTGGTGGGATGAAAAAAACCAGCGGCTGCCAGGCAGGATACGCCCACATTTTCAAGAGATGGATCGAGAACAAGCAAAACCGAAAGTGATTTTTCCAAAAATCAAAGGCCATAATTCATTAAGTTACAATTTGATATGCGCAAATATCGAAAAGTATTAAGATATTTAGGTTATAAACACGCAATTTAAGTTTCATCAAAATCGAAATTAAAATTGTGACCTCTACAGGGTCCACAACCTTGAAATACCATTTTTATCAGTATTCGCGTACAAACAGCAGCCATTTTGTATTGTAATTTTGGTTCCATTTTCCTGAAATTTGAACTCAACATTCCTTAGCTTGTAACAGTGATATAATCAAACGATTTTTTAAATCGGATAATAATTGTGACCTCCAGAGAGACCACAAGCTAAACAAAGGCGATTTTGCGTAAAATCAGGGGCATTAATTCAGGAAGTTACGATCCGATATGCGCAAATATCAAAAGGACCCAAGATCTTTGGATAATATCCATTCATTTCAAGTTTCGTCAAAATCGAATTAAAATTGGGACCTCTACAGGGTCGACGACCTTGATATACCATTTTTCAACAGTATTCGCATACGAACGGCGGCTATTTTGTATGGTAATTTTGGTCCAATTTTTCCGAAATTCGAACTCACTCTTCCTTAGGGTGTAAGGGTGATATAATCAAATGATTTTTTAAATCGGATAATAATTGTGACCTCTAGAGGAACCACAAGCTAAACAAAGGCGATTTTGCGTATAATCAGGGGCCATAAATCAGGAAGTTACAATCCGATATGCGCAAATATCGAAAGGAACCAAGATCTTTTGGTTATATCCATGCATTTCAAGTTTCGTTAAAATCGAATTAAAATTGGGACCTCTACAGGGTCGACGAGCTTGATATACCATTTTTCAACAGTATTCGCATTAGAACGGCAGCCATTTTGTATGGTAATTTTGGCCCAATTTTTCCGAAATTCAAACTCACCCTTCCTTAGGGTATAACAGTGATATAATCAAACGATTTTTTAAATCGGATAATAATTGTGACCTCTAGAGGAACCACAAGCTAAACAAAGGCGATTTTGCGTATAATCAGGGGCCATAATTCAGGACGTTACGATCCGATATGTGCAAATATCGAAAGGAACCAAGATCTTTGGGTAATATCCATGCATTTCAAGTTTCATAAAAATCAAATTAAAATTGTGACCTCTACAGGGTCCACAACATTGATATACCATTTTAAACAGTATTCGCGTACGATCGGCGGCCATTTTGTATGGCAATTTTAGTCCGATTTTTCCGAAATTCAAACTCAACTTTCTTTAGAGTGTAACGGTGATATAATCAAACGATTTTTTAAATTAGATAATAATTGTGACCTCCAGATGGACCACAAGCTAAACAAAGGCGATTTTGCGTATAATCAGGGGCCATAATTCAGGAAGTTACAATTCGATATTCGCAAATATCGAAAGGAACCAAGATCTTAGTGTTATAACCATGCATTTCAAGTTTCATTAAAATCTAATTAAAATTGTGACCTCTACAGGGTCCACAACCTTGATATACCATTTTTAAACAGTATTCGCGTACAAACGGCGGCCATTTTGTATGGCAATTTTGGTCCCATTTTTCCGAAATTCGAACTCAACCTTTCTTAGGGTGTAACGGTGATATAATCGAACGGTTTTTTAAATCAGATAATAATTGTCACCTCCAGAGGGACCACAAGCTAAAATAGGTGATTTTTCGGACAAACAGGGGCCATAATTCAGAAAATTATGTTCCGATAGGCGCAAATATCGAAAGGAACCAAGATCTTTGGGTTATAAACATGCACGTCAAGTTTCATTACAATTGGCTCAAAATTGTGACCTCTATAGGGTCCACAAGCTAAAAACATGATTTTTCGTACAATCAGGGGCCGTAATCCATGAAGTTTCGATCCGATTCATGCCAATATCGAAAGCAGCCGAGATCTTTTGGGGATAAAGCTATATTTCAAGTTTCGTCAAAATCGGACAAGAATTGTGACCTGTAGAGGGTCCACAAACAATTGTGGACGGACGGACGGACGGACAGACGGACAGGGGCGACGACATAATACGTCTACATGAAAATGTGGGCGTATAATACGGCGAGTGCAATAATTAGTATGTAATTGATGAGTATAGTAATTAGGGAAAGTATTTATATAACTTACATCAGCTGTCACATTTATAAAAAGTAGTTTTGGACGAGTTTAGCATTGTCCCATTGTAGAACCCACCACGCATGGTTGCTGGGTAAATGCCCAAACATAATAATAATAGTCTATTTATAATGCGCTGTTTCCACGACTAAGCATGCACAAAGCGCAGTCCAAAAAGTGAATTACTCTGTCACATATGTTTTGAGTCTAGATCTAAACACTTCTAGAGAAGGTGAGTTCTTAACATCCATTGGTAAACATAAGGCCTGATGAATTGCATATAATGTTAACGAAACACCTGTGTAAGCTAAAAACTTATTTTTTGTGATTATTTTCTCCTATTCGTATCTTGGTATATTTAGGTAATAATTATGTATGTATGTTTAGTTTATTTTGACTAATGTAAAAGATGTGTTTTATATTTTATCATTGGAGGTCACATAAGACAGTCAGGTTGTAATTTGTATGCACTGAGCTTATGAAAGCTATCTGTGTTTTCAGTCAATCACCATTGTTGTCACATTCTCACCGTTGGTTTAGACCCCAATTGTTACCTTTGTGAATATAGTAGAGTGAAATACTACCTAATAGTAATGTTTAATCCATCGCGCTAATCCGCACAGTAGCCCTTTTACTTAATTCAGTAAATAATATCTTAATGGATCTTAAACCACCTTAATTACCCCCTATTGTCTTATATTCATATCTTATTGTCTTATATTTATATCTATTTCATATTGTCTTATATTTATATCTATTTCACATTGTCTTATATTGATATCTAATTGTCTCATATATTTCTTTAATCACCTGTCTCCAATTTTCTTCGTTTTACACTTAACATTGACCTTATTATAAATTGTAATTTTAAACGCCTACGGGTTAAAGCGTCTTCGTTACCATGGTATTTTGTTTGAATAAACGATATATTTATAGGATCAATGTCCTCGGTACAGGGGCGGATTGGGCAATCGGGCGATAGCGGGCTGGTCGGACAAAAAATGAAAAATATTTTTTGTCCAATTCGTATAAAACCCTTTTTAGGGGGGGGGGGGGCATTGAACCGGCCATGGAACAATGATAATGATGATCATGTTGTATGTGGCCGGTGGCTTTAACGCCACGCCATCACTGGAGTTTGGAATGGGCTGGTATAATAGACTTTCTTGGCCAGGTGTGCTGGATGTGGGCCAGAATTCGGAATCCTGCAATGGCGATTCCGAATTTCACCCGAAAATTTTATCGGATTCACCCGATACTGTCGCCCCCAAATTTACTAATTATTAAGTCACCTGTCCCCTGTTAGTGGGGATACGGCAGAAACGTCTGCTTATGGTTCGTAACTAAAAAGTCAGTTTTAAGGCCTAAGCAAAACTTGAGGATAACCGGTCTGCTGGCTGAATATGAGTTTTGATGTCGGGAATGGTCCCAAATAGCGGGAAATGGCCTCTTGGAAACACAAATACGACATATTTCAATGAAAATATTCCTACATATTCAATATTCCTAACTGGTTAATCAAATGCTCAAAATATTTTCAACTAGTCCCATTGTAACCTGTTAAATTCACTTGACTCTTGACGATACAATGATAATACGTTAAATAATAATATGACGATATGATAATTTCACAGGTTGATGGTTGTAAATTACTTGCAGGTCGGGGTTTTGGTGCTGCCTAGGCGATGCCTGGGGATATATAGACCAAATGAGTAAGTCAAAGGGAGGACCTTTCTACAAACCGTCATCAGGAGAAAAACTTTAGATTACAACCCCAAGGACAGACCTTATTCACCTGTTTTTGGATATTTGGAGACACATCCACAATTGGAGCTTATTTACTATTAAACATTGAACCAATAATTGTTACATTAATTGTCTGCTGTAATTTATGTTGATTATTGTTAACCAAAGAATATAGTTTGTATTAATAACCAACAAGATTCCTGTCTTCATTTATTCAACCACGAGAATTCCAGAAAATACACAAGAATTGCACGTGTACAAGACCACCGTTCTCACTGTTGGTTCATGTCAACGTTATCATGAAAGAAATAAAATGGTACATTGCCGTTCATTGTTATCCTATGTTATCTGTCTGCTCCACCTTTTGCTGTCATTCACCATCCCATACATGCTACATTACAGAATGATGACATAAACTAATATTGATAGAACAACCATTTGAGTTCTTCACGTAACTAACAAGTTTTTAAATGCACCTTTGCATTAATTGTTATGATATCATTAAAGGAGTACAATATAAATGATACATGTAAAATGCTATGAGTATAATATAATCACGTAATGGATATAATTCTTATCTCGGCCTATCAGTTTATAAGTAATAAATATGATTAAGCAATATGAAGGTAGCACAGAACAAAGACGGGTTTATACGTAATTAAAGATACATTATGCAAGAGTTAACACTGCCTATTGTAGGTCTTTATATTGGCTTCAAATGTTATAATTTATTTTAGACATTTATTCGCATATCGAGCCTGTAACTCTCTAGATCATCGGATGGCCGAGATGCAAATGGATTAGAACACCCACATGAGTTAAGGACGTGTTATGTCTTCCGAATGAGGGTAGGCAGACCAAAGTTAGGGAAATTTAGGAGATGGGGCAGGATCGGGAAAATTTGAGTTGCTTAAATATTGATGGCATAATAGCATTGTTTTACCCCTAAACAACAACATTGATAGAATATGAGCAGGAAAAGGGGGATTTTGGTCAAATGGCGTCCATTTTGTTTGACGTCATATTTGCTGGCTCGCGGCTGTGGTTTCGAGCCCTGGCGTGAGCGTATGTGGCATGGAGATAGGGGCGCCTCCTCAACCTCGTGGGTTTCCCCCGGGCACTCCGGTTTCCTCCCACTGCTAAAGACCCCTACGCGCAAGCGAATTATTGAAATAAAATTAAACCATATGCTAGTCCCAAAATGACCTAGTTGTGTTGAGTGGACGCAAAACCCCATCTCTCTCTCTCCCTCTCGTTCTCTCTGTCTCTCACTTGACGTCATATATTTAGACTGTTTGCGGAAGCTCAATTTCAGAAAACTTTTGATATGTTGTTGTCTAGATCATATACTACAGGTATAACAACCATAAAACGCTTTCTTGCAATTTTTGGGAGGTTGGTCCACTTTTTTCATTACTTTGACCCTACTGTATTGAACTAGCAAGCACGACCAGCTGTATAACTAAATCTTATTACATAACGCATCTTGAATAAAATTTACTGCGTATTATTAATAATTATTAATAATTTATCGTAATAATGGGGATACTGATGATAATAGCATGGTGCTACTGGTCTAGGCCCAATTACATTGAAATTTATTGACAAATGAAATAGTATCCTTAAAAACGTTTGTAGGCCTACACAAGATTTACTCTAATCGAAAACGAACTTTGTACAAATATGGCTTAGTATACGTTGACACACCTTAATTTTAATTCTTTCTATATGACGACAGTTATTATTTCTCCGGAAAAACTATATGTTAGATTTGAAAAAGAGCTGGTCGTTCCTGATATAATAGTTTGAAAATAGATATTGTTTAAACCACTATAAGCGTGTATAATCTTAGCAATGATACGTGGTAATGGGGACTCTGTCTATCTAGTTAAATAATCAAAACTCACGGCTGTTTTAATCCATTTAAATCTTGGCCATTCGATTGACTACTGTTTGATTCATCCTAAATGTTAAACGGAGTTTGTCGATTATGAACAAACTACTGAATAATTGTTATTATAATCTTACCTGTGTGTTTGTAACGAACTCCTGTTAAATAAAATCCATCGCACAACTAATTATCACAACAATGAACACAAGTTCTCTCGTGAAAAATTAGACTATTTACTTGTAATTTCGACCGACAGAGTAAAATGTCAACAATGTCTCGTCACGTGTTGGACAAATCCATTCTACCTGGTTAACATTGACAGGTAGTTTGACAGCCACGTGCTGTAATCAAAACATACCGCGATCATTCTGATCAGGTGCGTTTGAGCGACGAAAAAAATCAATTGAAGGCAAATACATAGGAGATATATATGGAAACCATTGATCGCCAGTCTATCAAATTTTATTCACAATGAAGTATCATTGATTGCATGGATATTCTTAAAAAATATGGTCATATATAAACTACAAATATATCCTACTTTCTTTATCATCTTTATGTTATAAATAATTTAACAAGGAACATGAAGCTAACCTCCGACGTCTCTGAGTGTATTTTTAATTTGATCGCATTCTTTCGATCGAATAAAAACCGCTTCCGTAATATCTTTAAGCGTTTTGCCGCTGCACTCAAAGTGCCTATTAGCTGGGTATATAATGCCACTAAGCCCGTAAGACCCCATAAGAAGCGGAACACTAATTCCCGATTCGACAGTTTCGATCAGGGAAACTATCCATAGTTGTTTTTTTGTCACCTGCGTATTCAAAGACACATATCCCATCCGAGCCGCTATAATCAAATAATTAAGCAAAATATTTCAAAAGGTAAAGCTTTAAAATTTGTAGAGATTTTACTAGAGTGGAAGATGTAAAAGTAAAAGACGGTAACAAAATACAGGAATACGGGGAGTTATTTGCGAACGCTCAAACTCAAAGCTAATTGTCGTAAATGTACTTATTGTTGTAAAAGTACGTAGAGGCGTTTCGATTTTATATGCTGACACCCCTAAATACGAAATGAAATATACCACAAAGTGACGTAACCAGCTTCCATATTGGATCGGTGTTTGTCTTTGCTCAGTTTTTATTTCAATTTTTCACGAGAGAACTTGTGTTCATAGTTGTGATAATTAGTGGTGCGATGGATTTTATTTACCGGTAGTTCATTACAAACACATAGGTAAGATTTTAGTAACAATTATTCAGTAGTTTGTTCATAATCGACAAAATCCGTTTAAAATTTAGGATGAATCAAACAGTAACAGTCAAACCAATTAACCCCTAGACGATTAGGTCAAATCAAAGATACTTGGCAAAGATATGTGCTACGTTAGCCATAAAAACTATTAACATCGTTGCTTTTAAACATGTGTTATTTCCTCTTTGAAAACATTGTTTGAAACTTGAGGTGGATTAGAAATGGTTCTGGTATTTGAATTGAACACATTCACATTCATGCAAAAACTGATTAGGCTATGTAAAACGGGGGGGGGGGGCTGTCTGTCATTAAGTCAAGTGGCGTGGTTTCAATTCCACACTTGTACGTGACAAGGTGTTGAATCGCATGTTCAATCTTGTGGGGTTTTTTCTCCGGGACGTTAAGAAACAATTTTTTTCTCTCTATCTCTCTCGCAATGTAGTGATTATTCATGTAAAAGTCAATCAGAATATGTAACATGTCAGTATAGAATATATTATAATAGGCTATGAATATTAGTTAACTGAATCAGAACGAGATAAATGTGGTGGATAATATACGAGTTTCCCCAATTATACATTATATGATAGCTAACCGAATCAGTTTGTGAAAAAAATGTGGTTTATAGTATAAAAGTTAACCAAATACAGAACACCGTTTCATTTCATTTTCAAAGTATTTAACTGAATCCAGACCGTGATTTATTATAAAATAGTTCAACACATAGAAAATGTTGATAGCTAAAACCATATCCTTTTATAGATTAAATGAAATTGGTTTTAACGTCCTACTCTTTTAAAGAATAAATTAAATATGATTTGTTGACTAAAACTATAGCTTCTTTATATAATAAACATAAATAGATAATACTCACAGGCGGTGCCTGAAAAGATAAACAATACAAATAATTAGTATGCAATTACCGTATAACAATATGAACATATGAATATATTTGTATTTTCAATATAAGATACGACTTGAAAAAAAAACCACAACTAAGAGGAGTCGTGTTAGGAGCGGCCTAGGCCAATTTAGTTTGTGCTGTGGTAAGGTCGTGACAGGAACAGGTACACCCAAGCGAGAGGGGGCTGGGTGAATCCAGAACGGTAAGACGTAAAATGCTGATTAGCGGTAGTGTTCATCCTCTCCTTACCACAATGCTTGAAAAGAATCCAACGAAAACTATAGTCTCTGCCCCGTTCACAATACTTCACGCATAACTTGTTTTCGGTAAAGGTGAATTACTTCGGAACATTACTAAGTAATGTTCGTCCTCTCGTGACCGCAATAATTCAAACCAGTGCGTCTGTCGAAAACTATAGCCTCTGTCGCGTTCACAAGATTTAGAAAAAGGGGCACATCCCCGACACGAACAGTCGCGGAACGTTATAAATCGATAGGTTTCTTCGAAAAATGACAACAAGCGATTTTTCGTACAATCGGCAGTCTTAATCCATGGAGTTACAGTAAGAATTGTGCAATTATCGAAATGAATCGAAATCGCTTGGATATAAACATATATTGTAAGTGCCATCAATGAATGAATGAATGAAATGGGGTTTAACGTCCTACGCTTAAGCACCTAACCTGGGCCAATTGAAGACGGGCATACGCCAACAGTGTGCTATGAGGGAAATTTTGCCCGGGCAGCGGCACTACGGCCTACTCTTATATCGAATTCCAACTGCCAAGGGATCTTTTACGTGCACTCGAAATTGTACACGGGACCTCGGTTTTTCGTCCCATCCGAACGACAAGGCAGCTGTCCTTGTCAGGCCCTCCTTCTGCATCACTGACAAGTGGAAATCACGCCGGAAAATCGAGATGAACTTTCTCGGCCAATGCAGGGATCGAACACTCGACCTCCAGGCTAGCGAACCAGCGCCTTATCCACTTAGCCACCGTGATCCCCAAGTGCCATCAAAGTTGAATAGAAAAATTTCATCTTCTCAACACCCCTGAATTAATTCTAAACCGACCCATTTACCCCCAGAGTTTTGAGGAGGTTACTGACCGCGGAGTCGTGGCAGGCGAAGTGGATCAACGCGAGCGCCGTAGGCGCGAAGCCCGTTTGGGAGGGTCTGGGACTGTGGGGGAGGAGGGTCTCCCCCAGGGAATTTTTAGAAATTGGAGCCCGTAAACTTTATTTCTAACCATTTAATCAGATACAATGACACCTGTGCCGTTTCCCACTCACATAACCAATTAAACTAGCTATCACCATGGCAACCACTGATGAGCCCATAATTAAAAGATTGTTTGTTTGCCAAAATGCTACCTGCACCAAAAAAAAGTTGCCTACTCAAATTCTTTGATTGCGGTTTTTGAAGGATTTTTTAACAGCATTTTTATTATGCTTGACAATGACGCCAAAACGCGAAATAATCGGTCGGGAGAATGAACAGCCACTGTCATGTCTATACACATGTACATAGTAACAATAAACTCGACAAGTGAATTCGTAAAATCTCGTTATTTATCGTCAAAGTCTGGTCCTCTTAAAAAAAGGAATTTGCCTACATACCTACCTACTTATACCTAATCATCGTGAGTCGGGTTTGGGCAAACTGAAATATGTTTAACCCTGGCCTGAGCGGATCGCGAGATAGAGGCCTATGCCGCCTGGATCGAGCACAATCATCACCTCAAAATTGAAATTGAGAAAAAATTGACAACTGAAATCTTAAGATGCAACTTCACCTCCGATAGGACTTATATGGCCATTTTTGAAGATACTGAGAGTGTGGCCATTAACCTCCTGGACGCGAATCATTCTCCCCTTGGGGGTGAATTCACCCGATGTTTAGAAACGCGACCTTAAGAGGGTCCACAACCTTGTTATTTTATACTTTGTCAATATTTGCGTACCACGGGCAGCCATTACGATTCTTTCGACAAAGGCGATAGACAAGTTTATCAATTCATATAGAATCAGAAGAAATATCCTTGACCATCTGTAAGATGCAAACGAGAGAGAGAGAGAGGGAGGGTTGGCGCCCATTCGTCACAAATTATGTCATTTCGGAACGAACACATAGTTCAATTTTTTTCAATAATTTGAGTGCGCGTAGTGGTCATTAGCAGTGTGTGGAAACCGGAGGACCCAGAGAAAACCCACGAGGTTGGTGAGGTTTATGGCATAGTGGTTGTTCTTTAGTTTTGTATTTACTGTGGTATCACATAAAATACGGTGAGCACACTAATTATTATGAAATCATTGAGTATAGTAATCAAGGAAAATACTATTATTAGCTGTCCTAATAATAAAAAAGTGGGGAATCACGGTGGTTAAGTGGATAAGGCACTGGTTCGCTAGCCTGGAGGTCGGGTGTTCGATCCCTGCATTGGCTGAGAAAGTTCATCTAGATTTTCCGGCGTGATTTCCACTTGTCAGTGATGCAGGAGGGTCTGACAAGGCGGCTACCTAGTCGTTTGAATTGTACCAAAAACTGATGTCCCGTGTACACATTGGAGTGCACGTAAAAGATTCCTTGCAGTTTGAATGCGATATAAGAGTAGGCCGTAACGCCGCTGCCCGGGCAAAATTTCCCTCATAGCACACTTATGGCGTATGCTCGCCTTCCATTATCCCAGGTTAGGTGCATAATAGTAGGACGTTAAACCCTATTTTATTCATTCATAAAAAGTGTTTTTGAACGAGTTTATAATTGTCTCATTGTAGCACCTACCAGACATGATTGCTGGGTACATGCCCTGACAATAAAGAAGACCAATGACAGATGTGTTCATCAACTTGTTCATGAATTTATAATAAATATTTAGTCTGTGGTGTATTGTAAATCTGTCGGCTTTTCGGGTAGAAATCATGGAATAAGCTTTATTTTGTAGGTTTTGATGTTTGATGACAAAAAAACAATGTTGCCATTTTTTCTGAGAAGGTCTTCATAGTATAATGGGAGGCCAATATTTGAGGGTAGCCATTTTGCGATAATATTCCAAATTATTTTTATATTTTCACCTTATTTATAATGTTATCGACATATCAACATTGGCAGAGTTCATGACTATATTTCAGATTGTTTCCATCATTTCATGATGATATTTCCAAGATGGCGACCATTTGTAGCGGGAAAATCGATCGATGTGCTGATTTCGATTAAGAAGTAGTGTTTGGTGTCAATATATATGTTTTCGGGGTCACAGATTCCATTCCTGGCATTTACAACCTTGTCAAATAATCAAATGTTCATATACTTAGCATATTACCAAGATGGCGGGTATTCTTGCCGGGAAAATGAGACGATGTGCAGATTTTGATTAAGTGCTAGTGTTTGGTGTCAATATATATGTCTACGAAGGTGCAGAATCAATTTCTGACATTACCAACCTTGTAAAATGACCACATATTCACATATTTAGTGCATTTCCAATATTGCTGCCACTGGTGGCGGGAAAAACGGACGATGGGTTGATTTCGAATTAGTAGTTGTCTTTGGTGACAATATATATGTTTCGGGGAGACGGATTCGATTTCTGTCATATACAACTACGTAATAATGATCGTATGATCACCAATTTAGCATATTTCCAAGATGGTGGAACGTTTTCTGAACACATAATTATAATTTATTTATCATCGATTTTCCCGGGAAAGCAAAGCCTATTCACGACATGAAGGCAAAGAGAGCATAGCGGCAGCATGGTGCTTACGTCACGTGCCCATCACGTGCCTGTCACGACCACGCCAAGCGCTTACTACGCGATCTTACTACGCTCATGGCCAAGATCTGGTTGTGGGAAAAGTGTTCCCACCATGATCTCGCGGTTACCAGACAGACCGGGATACGTCCTCACCGCACTCCAGTGACGTGCTTACAAGGCCCATAGAGACTGCGCCATGATAACCCGTCCACCATTAATTGTTGTCAACGTTCTCATCGTTGGTTCTTTCCCTCTTTGTTACCTTTGAGAATAGTAGGATGAATTAAGGCCAAAGTGTAAATGTTTAATATCGCGTTAATCCACACAGTAGCCCGTTTACTTAATTCAGTAAATAATATCTTAATGGATCTTAAACCACCTTAAACATGCATTATTCAAGAGCTAAATCTGCCTAGTGCAGGTCCTTATTTGGGCATGAAATGTTTTCTAAAGTATTAATTAGACATTTATTAACTGATCCAGGCCTTAATCAACTATGGATGGCATCAGATTGCTCCGATATTAAACAGATTAAAACTTTCAGTGGTAAATCAAATATGGCGGTTCCAGACGCTTCAAGTCTTAGCTTTGATCAACCAGGACCGTGGTTGAAATTATTGCACACATCGGCCAAATCTTCAAATGCCAATATCTTCGCTTGCAATAAAGTAATTTGAATGAAATTTTCAAATTATTCATTTCATATCACCTTCTTTCGCACTATTATAACAAGAATGGCTAGTTCTTTATCTATATCTTGAATAATGTAACTTTAATTAACTCCCATTTATATCTATTTCCTATTGTCTTATATTTTTTTCTAATTGTCTTATATATTTCATATTGTCTTATATTTATATCTTTTTCATATTGTCTTATATTTATACCTGATTGTTTGATATATTTCTTTGTTCTTACACTTTACATTGGCCTTATAAATTAACGTCTATACGGACTAAAGCGTTTTAGTTACCATGGTATATTGTTTGTATAGGCGATAGTTTTATAGACGATAGATTTATAGGATAAATGCCCTAGGCGATGCATGGGGATAAGTAGAGCCAAAGGACAGAATTGAGGGGATCTTTCTAGAAACCTGCCACAAGGAGATCCCTAAGTAGAGGCCTTATTTACCTGTATTTGGATATTAGCTTATCAACTATTAAACATTGAACCAATAATTGTTACATTAATTGTCTGCTGTAATTTATGTTGATTATTGTTAACCAAAGAATATAGTTTGTATTAACAACCAACAACCAACAAGATTCCTTTCTTCGAAAGGCGGGGGACAATAAATATGATTAAGCAATATGAAGGTAGCACAGAACAAAGACGGGTTTATACGTAATTAAAGATACATTATGCAAAAGTTAACACTGCCTATTGCAGGTCTTTATATTGGCTTCAAATGTTATCATTTATTTTTAGACATTTATTCGCATATCGAGCCTTTAATCAACTCTCTAGAACATCGGATGGCCGAGATGCAAATGGATTAGAACACCCACATGAGCTAAGGACGTGTTAGGTCTTCCGAATGAGGGTAGGCAGACCAAAGTTAGGGCACTTTAGGAGATGGGGCAGGATCGGGAAAATTTGAGTCGCTTAAATATTGATTGCATAATAGCATTGTTTTACCCCTAAACAACAACATTGATAGAATATGAGCAAGAAAAGGGGGTCTTTGGTCAAATGGCGTCCATTTTGTTTGACGTCATATTTGCTGGCTTGCGGCTGTGGTTTCGAGCCCTGGTGTGAGCATATGTGGCATGGAGATAGGGGCGCCTCCTCAACCTCATGGGTTTCCCCCGGGCACTTCGGTTTCCTCCCACTGCTAAAGACCCCTACGCGCAAGCGAATTATTGAAATAAAATTAAACCATATGCTAGTCCCAAAATGACCTAGTTGTGTCGAGTGGACGCAAAACCCTATCTCTCTCTCTCTCCCTCTCACTTGACGTCATATTTAGACTGTTTGCGGAAGCTCAATTTCAGAAAACTTTTGATATGTTGTTGTCTAGATCATATACTACAGGTATAACAACCATAAAACACTTTTTTGCAATTTTTGGGAGGTTGGTCCACTTTTTTTTTATTACTTTGACCCTACTGTGTTGAACTAGCAAGCACGACCAGCTGTATAACTAAATCTTACATAACGCATCTTGAATAAAATTTACTGCGTTTTTATTAATAATTATTAATAATTTATCGTTCTAATGGGGATACTGATACTACGGAGCCCCTTAAGTGCACGATTCCACTCCTATATAATTATTTCGTTTAAACGAATTAATTATTTCGTTTAAACGAATTATTATTTCGTTTAAACGAATTATTATTTCGTTTAAACGGATCCCGATATTACCGAGTGGTTAGGACGCTTGCTGCTCATGGTGCAGGTCTTGGTGTGACAGAGTTTTTAGGATTCTTGTCGCTCATGGTGAAGATCCCTAGTATGGCTGAGTGGTCGAGATGTTTTGCAGGGGTGGGTGGGTTTTTAAAATGGCAAAAAAAGCGTTACGTAATTGTTGAATGGTCTACGGTCAGCTATTGTAACTAGACAACTAGTTGGAATTGGTACATACACACGTCTATTTATATGAATTATTTCGTTTAAACGAAATAATTAATTCGTTTAAACGAAATGTTAATTCGTTTAAACGAAATACTAATTCGTTTAAACGAAATACTAATTCGTTTAAACGAAATACTAATTCGTTTAAACGAAATAATTAAATCGTTTAAACGAAATAATAATAATTCGTTTAAACGAAATAATAATTCGTTTAAACGAAATAATAATTCGTTTAAACGAAATAATAATTCGTTAAAACGAAATAATAATTCGTTAAAACGAAATAATAATTCGTTTAAACGAAATAATAATTCGTTTAAACGAAATAATAATTCGTTTAAACGAAATACTAATTCGTTTAAACGAAATAATTAATTCGTTTAAACGAAATAATTAATTCGTTTAAACGAAATAATTAATTCGTTTAAACGAAATAATTAAATCGTTTAAACGAAATAATAATAATTCGTTTAAACGAAATAATAATTCGTTTAAACGAAATAATAATTCGTTTAAACGAAATAATAATTCGTTAAAACGAAATAATAATTCGTTTAAACGAAATAATAATTCGTTTAAACGAAATAATAATTCGTTTAAACGAAATAATAATTCGTTTAAACGAAATAATATTTCGTTTAAACGAAATAATTATATAGGAGTGGAATCGTGCACTTAAGGGGCTCCGTATGATACTGATAGCATGGTGCTACTGGTCTAGGCCCAATTACATTGAAATTTATTGACAAATGAAATAGTATCCTTAAAAACGTTTGTAGGCCTACACAAGATTTACTCTAATCGAAAACGAACTTTGTACAAATATAGCTTAGTATACGTTGACACACCTTGATTTTAATTCTTTCTACATGACGACAGTTATTATTTCTCCGGAAAAACTATAAGTTAGATTTGAAAAAGAGCTGGTCGTTCCTGATATAATAGTTTGAAAATAGATATTGTTTAAACCACTATAAGCGTGTATAATCTTAGCAATGATACGTGGTAATGGGGACTCTGTCTATCTAGTTAAATAATCAAAACTCACGGCTGTTTTAATCCATTTAAATCTTGGCCATTCGATTGACTACTGTTTGATTCATCCTAAATGTTAAACGGAGTTTGTCGATTATGAACAAACTACTGAATAATTGTTATTATAATCTTACCTGTGTGTTTGTAACGAACTCCCGTTAAATAAAATCCATCGCACAACTAATTATCACAACAATGAACACAAGTTCTCTCGTGAAAAATTAGACTATTTACTTGTAATTTCGACCGACAGAGTAAAATGTCAACAATGTCTCGTCACGTGTTGGACAAATCCATTCTACCTGGTTAACATTGACAGGTAGTTTGACAGCCACGTGCTGTAATCAAAACATACCGCGATCATTCTGATCAGGTGCGTTTGAGCGACGAAAAATATCAATTGAAGGCAAATACATAGGAGATATATATGGAAACCATTGATCGCCAGTCTATCAAATTTTATTCACAATGAAGTATCATTGATTGCATGGATATTCTTAAAAAATATGGTCATATATAAACTACAAATATATTCTATTTTCTTTATCATCTTTATGTTATAAATAATTTAACAAGGAACATGAAGCTAACCTCCGACGTCTCTGAGTGTATTTTTAATTTGATCGCATTCTTTCGATCGAATAATAACCGCTCCCGTAATATCTTTAAGCGTTTTGCCGCTGCACTCAAAGTGCCTATTAGCTGGGTATATAATGCCACTAAGCCCGTAAGACCCCATAAGAAGCGGAACACTAATTCCCGATTCGACAGTTTCGATCAGGGAAACTATCCATAGTTGTTTTTTTGTCACCTGCGTATTCAAAGACACATATCCCATCCGAGCCGCTATAATCAAATAATTAAGCAAAATATTTCAAAAGGTAAAGCTTTAAATTTTGTAGAGATTTTACTAGAGTGGAAGATGTAAAAGTAAAAGACGGTAACAAAATACAGGAATACGGGGAGTTATTTGCGAACGCTCAAACTCAAAGCTAATTGTCGTAAATGTACTTATTGTCGTAAAAGTACGTAGAGGCGTTTCGATTTTATATGCTGACACCCCTAAATACGAAATGAAATATACCACAAAGTGACGTAACCAGCTTCCATATTGGATCGGTGTTTGTCTTTGCTCAGTTTTTATTTCAATTTTTCACGAGAGAACTTGTGTTCATAGTTGTGATAATTAGTGTTGCGATGGAATTTTTTTACCGGTAGTTCATTACAAACACATAGGTAAGATTTTAGTAACAATTATTCAGTAGTTTGTTCATAATCGACAAAATCCGTTTAAAATTTAGGATGAATCAAACAGTAACAGTCAAACCAATTAACCCCTAGACGATTAGGTCAAATCAAAGATACTTGGCAAAGATATGTGCTACGTTAGCCATAAAAACTATTAACATCGTTGCTTTTAAACATGTGTTATTTCCTCTTTGAAAACATCGTTTGAAACTTGAGGTGGATTAGAAATGGTTCTGGTATTTGAATTGAACACATTCACATTCATGCAAAAACTGATTAGGCTATGTAAAACGGGAAGGGGGGGGCTGTCTGTCATTAAGTCAAGTGGCGTGGTTTCAATTCCACACTTGTACGTGACAAGGTGTTGAATCGCATGTTTAATCTTGTGGGGTTTTTTCTCCGGGACGTTAAGAAACAATTTTTTTCTCTCTATCTCTCTCGCAATGTAGTGATTATTCATGTAAAAGTCAATCAGAATATGTAACATGTCAGTATACAATATATTAAACTCATTAGGCTATGCTATGTAAAACTGGGTAGGGGGGGGGGGGGGCTTGTCTGTCATTAGGTCAAGTGGCGTGGTTTCAATTCCACACTTGTACGTGACAAGGTGTTGAATCGCACGTTCAATCTTGTGGGTTTTTTTCTCCGGGACGTTAAAAACAATTTTTATCTCTCTATCTCTCTCGCAATGTAGTGATTATTCATGTAAAAGTCAATCAGAATATGTAACATGTCAGTATACAATATATTATATTAGGCTATGAGTATTAGTTAACTGAATCAGAACGAGATAAAATGTGGTGGATAATATACGAGTTTACCCAATTATACATTATATGGTAGCTAACCGAATCAGTTTGTGAAAAAATGGGGTTTATAGTATAAAAGTTCACCAAATACAGAACACCGTCTCATTTCATTTTCAAAGTATTTAAATGAATCCAGACCTAATTTATTATAAAATAGTTCAACACATAGAAAATGTTGATAGCTAAAACCATATCCTTTTATAGAATAAATGAAATGGGTTTTAACGTCCTACTCTTTTAAAGAATAAATTAAATATGATTTGTTGACTAAAACTATAGCTTCTTTATATAATAAACATAAATAGATAATACTCACAGGCGGTGCCTGAAAAGATAAACAATAGAAATAATTAGTATTCAATTATTTTATAACAATATGAACATATGAATATATTTGTTTTTTTCAATATAAGATTAGACTTGAAAAAAAAAACACAACTAAGAGGAGTCGTGTTACGAGTGGCCTAGGCCAATTTAGTTTGTGCTGTGGTTAGGTCGTGACAGGAACAGGTACACCCAAGCGAGAGGGGGCTGGGTGAATCCAGAACGGTAAGACGTAAAATGCTGATTAGCGGTAGTGTTCATCCTCTCTTGACCACAATGCTTGAAAAGAATCCAACGAAAACTATAGTCTCTGCCCCGTTCACAATACTTCACGCATAACTTGTTTTCGGTAAAGGTGAATTACTCCGGAACATTACTAAGTAATGTTCGTCCTCTCGTGACCGCAATAATTCAAACCAGTGCGTCTGTCGAAAACTATAGCCTCTGTCGCTTTCACAAGATTTAGAAAAAGGGGCACATCCCCGACACGAACAGTCGCGGAACGTTATAAATCGATAGGTTTCTTCGAAAAATGACAACAAGCGATTTTGCGTACAATCGGCAGTCTTAATCCATGGAGTTACAGTAAGAATTGTGCAATTATCGAAATGAATCGAAATCGCTTGGATATAAACATATATTGTAAGTGCCATCAAAGATGAATAGAAAAATTTCATCTTCTCAACACCCCTGAATTAATTCTAAACCGACCCATTTACCCCCAGAGTTTTGAGGAGGTAACTGACCGCGTAGTCGTGGCCGGCGAAGTGGATCAACGCGAGCGCCGTAGGCGCGAAGCCCGTTTGGGAGGGTCTGGGACTGTGGGGGAGGAGGGTCTCCCCCAGGGAATTTTTAGAAATTGGAGCCCGTAAACTTTATTTCTAACCATTTAATCAGATACAATGACACCTGTGCCGTTTCCCACTCACACAACCAATTAAACTAGCTATCACCATGGCAACCACTGATGAGCCCATAATTAAAAGATTGTTTGTTTGCCAAAATGCTACCTGCACCAAAAAAAAGTTGCCTACTCAAATTCTTTGATTGCGGTTTTTGAAGGATTTTTTAACAGCATTTTTTTTATGCTTGACAATGACGCCAAAACGCGAAATAATCGGTCGGGAGATTGAACAGCCACTGTCATGTCTATACACATGTACATAGTAACAATAAACTCGACAAGTGAATTCGTAAAATCTCGTTATTTATCGTCAAAGTCTGGTCCTCTTAAAAAAAGGAATTTGCCTACATACCTACCTACTTATACCTAATCATCGCGAGTCGGGTTTGGGCAAACTGAAATATGTTTAACCCTGTCCTAAGCGGATCGCGAGATCGAGGCCTATGCTGCCTGGATCGAGCACAATCAGCACTTCAAAATTGAAATTGAGAAAAAGTTGACAACTGAAATCTTGAAATGCAACTTCACCTCCTATAGGACTTATATGGCCATTTTTGAAGATACTGAGAGTGTGGCCATTAACCTCCTGGACGCGAAGCATTCTCCCCTTGGGGGTGAATTCACCAGAGGTTTAGAAACGCGACCTTAAGAGGGTCCACAACCTTGTTATTTTATACTTTGTCAATATTTGCGTACCACGGGCGGCCATTATGATTCTTTAGACAAAGGCGATAGACAAGTTTATCAATTCATATAGAATCAGAAGAAATATCCTTGACCATCTGTAAGATGCAAACGAGAGAGAGAGAGAGAGAGAGAGAGAGAGAGGGGGGGGGAGGGCGCCCATTCGTCACAAATTATGTCATTTTTGAACGAACACATAGTTCAATTTTATTTCAATAATTTGCGTGCGCGTAGTGGTCTTAAGCAGTGTGTGGAAACCGGAGGACCAAGAGAAAACCCACGAGGATGGTGAGGTTAATGGCATAGTGGTTGTTCTTTAGTTTTGTATCTACTGTGGTATCACATGAAATACGGTGAGCACACTAATTATTATGAAATCATTCAGTATAGTAATCAAGGAAAATACTATTATTAGCTGTCCTATTCATAAAAGTGGGGGATCACGGTGGCTAAGTGGATAAGGCACTGGTTCGCTAGCCTGGAGGTCGGGTGTTCGATCCCTGCATTGGCTGAGAAAGTTCATCTCGATTTTCCGGCGTGATTTCCACTTGTCGGTGATGCAGGAGGGTCTGACAAGGACAGCTACCTAGTCTTTTGGATGGTACCAAAAACCGATGTCCCGTGTACACATCGGGGTGCACGTAAAAGATCCCTTGCAGTTGGAATTCGATATAAGAGTAGGCCGTAACGCCGCTGCCCGGGCAAAATTTCCCTCATAGCACACTTATGGCATATGCTCGCCTTCCATTATCCCAGGTTAGGTGCATAATAGTAGGACGTTAAACCCCATTTTATTCATTCATAAAAGTGTTTTTGAACGAGTTTATAATTGTCTCATTGTAGCACCTACCAGACATGATTGCTGGGTACATGCCCTGACAATAAAGAAGACCAATGACAGATGTGTTCATCAACTTGTTCATGAATTTATAACAAATATTTAGTCTGTGGTGTATTGTAAATACGTCGGCTTTTCGGGTCGAAATCATGGAATAAGCTTTATTTTGTAGGTTTTGATGTTTGATGACAAAAAAAAAAAAGGTTGACATTTTTTCTGAGAAGGTCTTCATAGTATGGGAGGCCATTTTTTGAGGGTAGCCATTTTGCGATAATATTCCAAATTATTTTTATATTTTCACCTTATTTATAATGTTATCGACATATCAACCGTGATTTGGCAATGCATTAACATTGGCAGAGTTTATGACTATATTGCAGATTGTTTCCATCATTTCATGATGATATTTCCAAGATGGCGACCATTTGTAGATGGAAAATCGATCGATGTGCTGATTTCGATTAAGAAGTAGTGTTTGGTGTCAATATATATGTTTTCGGGGTCACAGATTCCATTCCTGGCATTTACAACCTTGTCAAATAATCAAATGTTCATATACTTAGCATATTACCAAGATGGCGGGTATTTTTGCCGGGAAAATGAGACGATGTGCAGATTTTGATTAAGTGCTAGTGTTTGGTGTCAATATATATGTCTACGAAGGTGCAGAATCAATTTCTGACATTAACAACCTTGTAAAATGACCACATATTCAAATATTTAGTACATTTTTAATATTGCTGCCACTGGTGGCGAGAAAATCGGACGATGGGTTGATTTCGATTAAGTAGTTGTCTTTGGTGACAATATATATGTTTTCGGGGAGACGGATTCGATTTCTGTCATATACAACTACGTAATAATGATCGTATGTTCACCAATTTAGCATATTTCCAAGATGGTGGAACGTTTTCGGAACACATAATTATAATTTATTTATCATCGATTTTCCCGGGAAAGCAAAGCCTATTCCCGACATGAAGGCAAAGAGAGCATAGCGGCAGCATGGTGCTTACGTCACGTGCCCATCACGTGCCTGTCACGACCACGCCAAGCGCTTACTACGCGATCTTACTACGCTCATGGCCAAGATCTGGTTGTGCGAAAAGTGTTCCCACCATGATCTCGCGGTTACCAGACAGACCGGGATACGTCCTCACCGCACTCCAGTGACGTGCTTACAAGGCCTATAGAGACTGAGCCATAATAACCCGTCCTCAGTCACTTTCAAAGCATATAGGATTGGAAGAAAAATCCTAGACCATCTGTAAGATGCAAACTATCAATATTTTGTTTGATTGTTTCATTTAAAATGCCCAGTCTTAAACCAGGTCTGGGTTGGTCGCCATTGCTAGAACGTACCTACGGCCAATGGCATAGTGGTGGTTGTTTAGTTTTATATAAATTGTGGTGGGATGACAAAAATACGGCGAGTGCAATTTTTGTATATAATTGATGAGTATAGTAATTAGGGAAAGTATTTATATAACTTACATTAGCTGTCACATTCATAAAAAGTAGTTTTGGACGAGTTTAGAATTGTCCCATTGTAGAACCCACCACGCATGGTTGCTGGGTAGATGCCCAAACATAATAATAATAGTCTATTTATAATGCGCTGTTTCCATGACTAAACATGCTCAAAGCGCAGTCCAAAAAGTGAATTACTCTGTCACATGGTGAATGCTTTTGAGAAAAATATGTTTTGAGTCTAGATCTAAAAACTTCTAGAGAAGGTGAGTTCTTAACATCCATTGGTAAACATAAGGCCTGATGAATTGCATATAATGTTAACGTAACACCTGTGTAAACTAAAAACTTATTTTTTGTGATTATTTTATCCTATTCGTATCTTGATATATTCAGGTGATAATTATGTATGTATGTTTAGTTTATTTTGACTAATGTGAAAGATGTATTTTATATTTTATCATTGGAGGTCGCATAAGACAGTCAGGTTGTAATTTGTATGCACTGAGCTTAAGAAAGCTATCTGTGTTTTCAGTCAATCGCCCTTGTTGTCAACGTTCTCACCGTTGGTTTAGGTCCCAATTGTTACCTTTGTGAATATAGTAGAGTGAAATACTACCTAATAGTATTGTTTAATCCATCGCGCTAATCCGCACAGTAGCCCTTTTACTTAATTCAGTAAATAATATCTTAATGGATCTTAAACCACCTTAATTACCCCCTATTGTCTTATATTTATATCTAATTGTCTTATATTTATATCTAATTGTCTTATATTTATATCTATTTCATATTGTCTTATATTGATATCTAATTGTCTTGTATATTTCTTTAATCACCTGTCTCCAATTATCTTCGTTTTACACTTGAAATTGACCTTATAAATTGTAATTTTAAACGCCTACGGGCTAAAGCGTTTTCGTTACCATGGTATATTGTTTGTATAGACGATGTCCTCGGCACCTGGGCGGATTGGGCAATCGGGCGATAGCGGGCCGGTTGGACAAAAAATGAAAAAAATAATTTTGTCCAATTCGTATAAAACCCTTTTTTCTGCTGAACATTATAGGGGGGGGGGGCATTGACCGGCCATGGAACAATGATAATGATGATCATGTTGTATGTGGCCGGTGGCTTTAACGGGCCGCCACTACATCACTGGAGTTTGGAATGGGCTGGTATAATAGACGTTCTTGGCCGGGTGTGCTGGATATGGGCCAGAATTCGGAATCCTACAATGGCGATTCCTAATTTCACCCGAAAATTTCATCGGATTCACCCGAAACTGTCGCTTCCAAATTTACTAATTATTAAGTCACCTGTTCCCTGTTAGTGGGGATACGACAGAAACGTCTGCTTATGGCTCGTAACTAAAAAAAATCCAAGGCCTAAGCAAAACTTAAGGATAGCCGGTCTGCTGGCTGAATATGAGTGCGAGACGATTTTCTGTCATTTGTTTTAATTCGTTATTTTCAGAGATGAATATATAGAATTTGGATGTTGGGAATGTTCCCAAATAGCGGGAAATGGCCTCTTGGCAACACAAATACGTCATATTTCAATGAAAATATTCATACTTATTCAATATTCCTAACTGGTTAATCAAATGGTCAACATTTTCTCAACTAGTCCCATTTTGTAACCTGTTAAATTCACTTGACTCTTGACGATACAATAATAATACGTTAAATAATTATATGACGATATGATAATTTCACAGGTTGATGGTTGTAAATTACTTGCAGGTCGGGGTTTTGGTGTTGCCTAGGCGATGCCTGGGGATATATAGACCCAATGAGTTAGTCAAAGGGAGGACCTTTCTACAAACCGTCATCAGGAGAAAAACTTTAGATCACATCCCCAAGGACAGACCTTATTCACCTGTTTTTGGATATTTGGAGACACATCCACATTGGCGCTTATTTACTATTAAACATTGAACCAATAATTGTTACATTAATCGTCTGCTGTATTTTATGTTGATTATTGTTAACCAAAGAAAATAGTTTGTATTAACAACCAACAAGGTTCCTGTCTTCATTTATTCAACAACGAGAATTACAGAAAATACACAAGAATTACACGTGTACAAGACCATCGTTCTCACTGTTGGTTCATGTCAACGTTATCATGAAAGAAATAAAATGGTACATTGCCGTTCTTTGTTATCCTATGTTATCTGTCTGCTCCACCTTTTGTTGTCATTCACCATCCCATACATGCTACATAACAGAATGATATTGATGACATAAACTAATATTGATAGAACACCCATTTGAGTTGTTCACGTAGCTAACAAGTTTTTAAATGTACTTTTGCCTTAATTTGTTATTTTATTTTTGCCTCGAAAGGTGTCGATTTAACTATCTTACTACCCAATAAACAACATGCACATGTTAAAGCTGCATTATGTAAATAAGCAGGATACAGTAACCACTATGTGAAACATTCAATTAACCGTGATTATATATTACCGTATATAAAACATATATGTACGCTTATGATATCATTAAAGTAGTACAATATAAATACATATAAAATGCTACGCGTATAATATAATAACGTAATGGATATAATTCTTATCTCGGCCTATCAGTTTATAAATAATAAATATGATTAAGCAATATGAAGGTAGCACAGAACAAAGACGGGTTTATACGTAATTAAAGATACATTATGCAAGAGTTAACACTGTCTATTGTAGGTCTTTATATTGGCTTCAAATGTTATAATTTATTTTAGACATTTATTCGCATATCGAGTCTGTAATCAACTCTCTAGACCATCGGATGGCCGAGATGCAAATGGATTAGAACACCCACATGAGTTAAGGACATGTTAGGTCTTCCGAATGAGGGTAGGCAGACCAAAGTTAGGGCACTTTAGGAGATGGGTCAGGATCGGGAAAATTTGAGTTGCTTAAATATTAATAGCATTGTTTTACCCATAAACAACAACATTGATAGAATATGAGCAGGAAAAGGGAGATTTTAGTCAAATGGCGGCCATTTTGTTTGACATCATATTTATTTGCTGGCTTGCGGCTGTGGTTTCGAGCCCTGGTGTGAGCGTATGTGGCATGGAGATAGGGGCGCCTCCTCAACCTCGTGGGTTTTCTCCGGGCACTTCGGTTTCCTCCCACTGCTAAACACCCCTACGCGCAAGCGAATTATTGAAATAAAATTAAACCATATGTTAGTCCCAAAATGACCTAGTTGTGTTGAGTGGACGCTAAACACCATTTCTCTCTCTATATATATATATATAATATATCCAAAATTATTAGCACAACCGCAAAGTTGTACTACTTTGTTTCACGGTAAATGATGAATAGATAAAAAGGTATGCCGACACAAACTGATTTCAACACTGGTTTAATAACATTTTAACATTTTAAAGTACTTTTCGTCCGTCTTGGGACTATTCAAACAGTGAATGATAGATAATAACGGGATAGATTAAGACCATTAATAATTAAAATTAATGGTCAATTGTTACTTATACCCCCATTTCACAGGGCCACGGAAGACTTGAGGAAGGAAATCCGTAAGTCTTTCCTCTCACTCCGTATGGCTCCGCTACGAAGCGCAGTGAATCCGTAGTCATCCACAGACTTTTGTGACCCCAAATTGTTCCGCGAACTTTCCTTTAAATATCGTTTGCGGACAAATTTTCGGTGCTCTTCCGCAATTCAACCGGGATCGTTTGTATACGGAATAACAGCGGAAAACTTGCGAATATTACGGATAGCTCCCGGTTTAAGTGCGGAAAAGCACGAACAAATTTTACCGCAAACGTTCTTTTCAATATGTTCAAAAGAACGTTTGCGGAAAATTTTGGGCGCGCGGAAGGCTGCGGATGATGTGGAATGAATTCAGATTCACTGCGCTTCCTAGCGGAACAATACGGTACAACAGGAAAGACATACGGTACTTTGCGGTATAATTGAGGTTTTGCCTCCGCGAGTCTTCCGCGGTCTAGTGAAATGGGGATATAGTCCGTGCTTCTGCCTCAAAACCGTGACTCATTGGCGGAATCCGGTGTCATCCTTTGATCTTTACCGATTTTCCGCAAGTACGTGGCGATTGGTCCGAGACGAAATGTGGTTGCCGAAGATGGTCCGGGCTTGTTCCGCAGTCATTCCGAAGTTCTACCTTGCCAAACGAATTAGTACCACCAGCTACCGCAGTTATCCCGCGTATTTTCCACCATTGCCGAGTGTATCCCGCAAGTTGTCCGAATATCTTCCGTGACGATCCGGGCGCATTCCTTAATGTTCCGCAGTTTTTTCGCCGCTTCGCCATAATTTTTACCGTAGTTTACCCGTATGTGTACCGAATATACCGTTACTGTTCCGAAGGTACTCCGAGAGCGTGAGAAATGGATATTTTCCGTGAAAATTTGTTTCCACTTTTCTGCGTAAAAATGCCGAAGCTCTTCCGTAGAAGCCATTCCGCGGACGTCCGTGAGTACCGCAGCTTTCCGCAGCCCAGTGAAATGGGGGTACTAATGACTATTAAGTCGAGGAGCGTATTTTTTAATAAAATGGTTCTCCATTGATTTCCTTTTCGTGGTGTCATCGACTTTCATTTTATAAAAAGGGAAAATTTGAAATTTAACTTGTAAGTGTTTCGCACATTTAAAGATGTGTCGATTTACAAATAAGGGCCCATATTCAATATTACAATCCCGCCGATGGTTGCGAACTCTATCCCGTAGATGATTGGATGTCTCCCCAATATAAAAAAAATCACAACCCTTGCAAGTCAAGACATATGTGAGATTTTTTGTGTCACAATTCATATTGTCATTGACGCTAAAGGTAGAGTTATGAAAATTATATTTGTGATAAATTTTTAGTTTTATTGAATCGTTATTAGTTAAAAATTGTGTTTTTTAAATATTATATACTGAGAGCAGCTTTATTTAGTTTACATTTATATATATATATATATACCCAAAAATATAAAAGTTTTCGAAAAAAGAACTACATTGTTTGTCGATTATTAGCACTTTCGCTTTTTTATTAAGCTCTTCAGATAATCTGCATTTTGTTAATACAATAGATGGGAAGTCGTTGATAAATAATAATTTACACATCCTTAAGAATAGTGAAGTTATGTCCAAAATTTTGTCTAAAACTAAGATTATTAACAGTCTTAAACAGCCACGAAATCTAGCTAAATTATTAATATCTTCTGAATTTGAATGTAGTCCAGATACACCGGTGGTAAGTGAATGTGGAGAAAAAATTGTAAGACATGTAAAATAATAATTACGGGCTCCTCAATCCAGATCACCGATAATAAATTTTTTCATATTAAGCAGCCCATGAACTGTAAATCCAGTTATGTCATATATGTGATTGTTTGTCCTGGGCCCTGTTTCACAAAAACTTAAATCTCCTTAAAATCATTGTAAACTAAAATTTCATCCTAACTTACAATAGAAGCGTTTCACAAAACGATTTTAAGCATTGTAGCTAAAATCCACTAAAATAATATTGTAAGTTACAATTGTATCCTAACTTAAAATAGTGGCGTTTCACAAAACTATTTTAAGGACAATTTTAACTAAAATCGATTGTAACTTAGGATAGCTGTCACCCTCTCCTAACTTACAATCACGACATTAACAAACATTGATTAGAGCTACATTGTTTGATTTATTGCGACATACAGATATAATTGGCACATAATTTTAACATACAATCATTCACAAAAACAATTTGCATTCAATTTCTTTTCATAGTATGGGATATACAGCTACGATCCACCCGTTTATTTTATTGTAAGGCAATTTAAGCATTGGATGGCGCCCCATATTAGAACTCCAAGAAAAACCCCACCCAAAACGCCAGTAAACTACACACTAAAAGAAAATTTATATCCAATGTCATGGAAAGAAGAGCCCTCCTATTTATAAAGAAAATATCTTCGTGTTTAATATGTCCAATTTCTTGGTATTAGAAGGCCTAAAGGCCTATTATACTAGACATGCCATAATATGTAGTATTTACTCATGTTTTTGGGGTTATGATGATTAGTATAAAGATAAATCAATAAACACAAATGTGTCTATTCAAAAATGTTATAGGCCTATTTGAAATTAAATTTTAATATCATAAATTTATTATAATTTCTTAATGAAGTTACGTTAATAAAACAACATCAATAAAAAAAATAGGCTCCAAAACTATTTTATCTTGGGAAAAACTCATTTAATTGAGTAAGATAGATAGACTCTTTTGCATTTTCAAAGTATCATTGAAAGGGTCTATTAGAATGACATTTATAATCTAGGCATCGGAACATTGCCTATTTGGCGTGTTAATTTCAAAGTTGATAAATACTTTTAAACTACGACAAAAAAATTGACGACTAGATTAGTTGTTTGAGTGACACATATCAAAATATGTTTGTGAAAATTCTCAAAAGTTTCTCTTGTCCAAATTACTATAAAAATTCGAAATTCAAGCGCTTTTGTTTATCGATACACATTACTTCTATTGAAGCCTGCGAGGAAATCAAATGCCAAGTTCAAGGTCAACCCACCAATACATTTCGAAACTAATAATACGCAATTAACTCATTTATTTCATCTTTCTACGACTTTCTGACCATGTGCAGACATTTCTACAACGTATGAAACTCTCCCTATTGATAATGTAACAGTTAATTCAGTTTGTCAACAGTTTTCAGTTTCGAAGCGTATTTGCTTTCACCGTAAGTACCCGCAACGGAAATCTGCACTGCGCGGGCGCAAGCGATTTTAACTAAAATCTATTAAAATTGCATTTTAAGTTACAATCGATCTTCGTGAAACGCATAAAATTTAAAATCTCATTTTGATTTTAGTTAAAATCGATTTTAAGGATTTTAGTTTAAGTTTTCGTGAAACAGGGCCCTGGCTGTAATAGACGGTACATTGGGAAAACAATCAGTATGCTAAAGACAAGGATGAACCTGCATCGGCAGCATATACTCAATCCACAATATAGGATGATCCCACTTAGTGGACATATAGATGTTTGTGGTCGTTGCAAATTTAGTGTTTTTCCAATGTACAAGCTAAATAACAATAATAGTGATTTGTTAGAAGCCAAATAGGCCTATTTTATTGACAAATATCGGCCAGCTTTAAATGCAAAATTATAGTATAGTGTCATTGCATATAGGCCGAGTTTTGTTGTCTGATTTGATATTTTATTTATGTCCCTTTTTTGTACTACTGTGTAACTATGGCGCTATGACGTCATAGTCATTGTTGCATTAACAAAAATTAGATTATCTGAAGAGCTTAATAAAATAAGCGAAAGTGCTAATAATCGACAAATAATGTAGTTCTTTTTTCGAAAACTTTTATATTTTTGTGTATTTAATACCTAAGAGTAGTTATCTTTAACTCTTCATATTTTCAATGCGCTCTTATGGCTGGAAAAGGAACTAAACAACAAATTGAGGAGTTAACCAAGATTGTCAACGACTAGCAGGAAACGTTGGTATACTAACGGTCAAAGAAGACCAAACATTCTGTTTGGTGCAAGATGTGTTCACTCTTGCAAAAAAAGTGCCTGGAAAGTCCAACAGGTGAGAGGAATGTTTATACTATCGTAGATAAATTGGACGACGTGATAAAACAAATCCAATCAACAGTCCATTTGACAACGGAAACAGAACCAGTAACTCCAGGAAACCGCCGTTCAGAGCTGGAAGAAGTAAAAGCGATAAAGCTTTAGATCCAAAAAATCTGAAACAATAAAAAGCTTGACCGCAAAAAATGGTTTGCCAAACATCACCATACCCAAACTCAAGCCAACATTTATTAAGAATGGGTTAATAGGGACAATCCACTGCTTCCCATAAAATTTCGTATAAAACCTGTGCCTGGTCAATCTGAAGACATCATTCAACTTAGACATAAACTTGCAGTGTACAAGTTTAATACACACATCGAGTCTATGAAGATAAATGCGGAGACATTTGAAAAGAAATGGCATGCTAAACAGTGGATCAAGAAATGACTGAGCTTTTCTGTGAAAATGCTCTAAATGAACACATGTTAGAACAGTTAAACAATGAATGGAAACAAGAATGTTTAGCAGCAGAAACATCGGCAATGCAAGAATGGAATACAAAGCAGGAATGGCTGGAAGGTTACGAGGTAAAATATGGGAATGATAAATTTAAGCTTCCCCAAAATTTGTCAGAAGATAAAATAAACAAACCTATAACCGGGCCACGACCTAATCCAAAACGCCAAAGGAAGAAAAATGATAAAAATCATCTTTCACAACAAATGGAAATTCGAAGGCCCCTAGATCAATCTTGTGCCGTTAACCGAAACACTCTATGGTCAAGAAAGAGGTCACCACAGAGAAGATCACCAGAATGAAGATCACCCCAGAGAATATCACCACAAAGAAAGCCTATACAGCGAAGATCACCTCAACGCAAAGGTTATTATAACTGGACAGAGGTCAGACGTCCACATCCACGTCGATTTGAAGAACACAACCATCTTTCTGAGCGACGGGAAAGGTGTCTAAGAAACACTAACTATCCACAAACGCGGGAGGTGGAATATGATCATTTTTTAGATCGAGGCCGGAGAATGAAAACTCGATACAAATATTAAAACAAGATAAAAATGATTCAACTGTCGTCAATTTAAGTAGTGTCACTTTAAACAACAAGGAAATTTCTTTGCTTCATAAAGGCCTAAAGTTCACCCCTACACCACCAAGTGACACATGTACTTTAAAGTCGGAACTTTCACAATTTTGTAGAAAATTGAGACTCAAGCATCATTTTTATAAAGACGACCCCAATTTAGATGAATCAAGACATATAAGAACTTAATAATATATATATAAGGACCAAAGAGAAGCTTTGAATGCCTTTAAAAATACCGCTAATATTATCATAAAAAAGGCTGACAAGGGTGGTGCTATAGTTGTTATGGATACCTCATTTTATCAAGAGAACATATCTAAAGTGCTTTCTAACAAGGACTTTTATGCTAACGATATGATTCTACGAAAAATTCACAAATTTATTGGTGCACATACAAACATGCTTCACAGTGAAGAAGGAGATTACTTGTATAAATTTCAACCTTCCACTGCCTATTTTTATGGATTGCCAAAAATCCATAAAAGCAAGGCTATTCAAGAAGCTGTTAAAATTACAAAGAGCGAAGTTGTTAATATTCATAATCCGCGTGATTTAACCTTTAGGCCAATCGCAGGGGGGCCAACTAGTAGTACTCAACGCTTAAACAACTTTATTGACATTATTCTAAAACCATTGTGCACCAAAGTCAAAAGCTTCCTTCGCGATGGCGTAGATTTCCTTCATCATCTACCGGAAGAGGTTGAACCTGGAAGCACATTAATAAGCTTCGACGTGGTCAACCTCTACAACAACATAGATAAAAATCTAGGATTGAAAGCGATTGGATATTGGATTGATACGTATCATGAATTACTATCAGACCGTGTTACCAAATCATTTATCCTGGAAGCTTTGGACTTAGTTGTGTCTAATAATATATTTTATTTCAACAACAATTATTATTCACAGATTAAAGGTGTGGCAATGGGTACTAAAGTTGGCCCCACCTATGCAACTTTAACTTTAGGAGATTTGGTATGAGAGGGTTGCTATTGAGTTTGATAGAGAATTCAGTAATATGATAAAAAGATTATGGTTTCGCTTCCTGGATGACTGTTTCACAATACTTAAAGTAGATATGACAGTTATCTCCAAATTACATAAAATGTTGAATGAGTTGGACAATGATATCAAATTCACTATATAGTTTGGCCCAACATCATTAAACTTTTTGGACGTAACCGTGAATCTTTCACCAAAGGGAGTGATTGAAACGGATCTGTATTACAAACAAACAGATACCCACCAATATCTAAACTTTCACTCTTGTCACCCTTCTCATACTAAACGAAACATTCCATATAATTTAGCTAGAAGAGTATGTACCATTGTTTCGAACCCGGTTGTCAAAGTAAAGCGACTAAAGGAATTAAAAACATTCTTATTGAAACAAGAATATCCTTTAGGTTTCATAGAAGATGCAACGACTCGGGCCTTAAGTTTAGATCAAACAAAATTAAGACTACCAAAAAAACACCCAGCAAGCGGAAATCTAAATGTTGCTTTAGTCACAACATTTAACCCATAACAAGTAGATGGGAAGTCGTTGATAAATAATAATTTACACATCCTTAAGAATAGTGAAGTTATGTCCAAAATTTTGTCTAAAACTAAGATTATTAACAGTCTTAAACAGCCACGAAATCTAGCTAAATTATTAATATCTTCTAAATTTGAATGTAGTCCAGATACACCGATGGTAAGTGAATGTGGAGAAATAAATTGTAAGACATGTAAAATAATAATTACGGGCTCCTCAATCCAGATCACCGATAATAAACTTTTTCATATTAAGCAACCCATGAACTGTAAATCCAGTTATGTGATTGTTTGTTCTGGCTGTAATAGACGGTACATTGGGAAACAATCAGTATGCTAAAGACAAGGATGAACCTGCATCGGCAGCATATACTCAATCCACAATATAGGATGATCCCACTTAGTGGACATATAGATGTTTGTGGTGGTTGCAAATTTAGTGTTTTTCCAATTTACAAGCTAAATAACAATAATAATGATTTTGTTAGAAGCCAAAGAGGCATATTTTATTGACAAATATCGGCCAGCTTTAAATGCAAATTTATAGTATAGTTTGATTGCATATAGGCCGAGTTTTGTTGTCTGATTTGATATTTTATTTATGTCCCTTTTTTGTACTACTGTGTACCTATGGCGCTATGACGTCATAGTCATTGTTGTATTACTAAAATGTAGATTATCTGAAGAGCTTAATAAAAAAAGCGAAAGTGCTAATAATCGACAAATAATGTAGATCTTTTTTCGAAAACTTTTATATTTTTGTGTATTTAATACCTAAGAGTAGTTATCTTTAACTCTTCATATATTTAATGCGCTCTTATGGCTGGAAAAGGAACTAAACAACAAATTGAGGAGTTAACCAAGATTGTCAACGACTTAGCAGGAAAAGTTGGTATACTAACGGTCAAACAAGACCAAACATTCTGTTTGGTGAAAGATGTGTTCACTCTTTTTTTCGAAAACTTTTATATTTTTGTGTATTTAATACCTAAGAGTAGTATATATATATCCAAAATTATTAGCACAACCGCAAAGCTGTACTACTTTGTATCACGGTAAATGATGAATAGATAAAAAGGTATGCCGACACAAAATGATTTCAACACATATATAATTCTTCTATTGCCATTTAATTAACCTCCACACTTCTGTATGGTTATATTGTCAAATTATACCAAGAAGAATATGTAAATTAATAAAAGGTTAAGTTTTATAATAGCCAGATTACACAATTAGTCTATGAACTTTAATTGATCTCATATATTGACCATTGTCAAATTACATGTACTATGTAGATTAATGTCAAAAATCTTGTACAATATACTTTTAACCCTTTTGTTGTATGTTACTTAATATTATTTATAATCCATTGTCATGGATATCTATTATTCTAAAAATGTATATATATATATATATAAGAAAAAAATATATAAAACGATCTAACTCTCAGTTCATCATATAAATAAAATTAAAATATTAGAGAAAAAACACTAAAAATTAAAATTTTGGCTAGTACTTTCATCGTTATCAAACGAATCATCAGGCCATTTTTAATGCGTTACTATGCTGTTACAATAACGTTACGTCATAACAGAGGAAATGACTATGTAAGATATAAAACTAAAATGAAATAACATTAATTAATCATCAAACATAATTAAAATAATCACCCCTTAGCATTCAAAACTGGGTTATATTTAGCGATAAAGTTGCTCTCTTTTGTTTCTAAGAGATCATTGTCACTAATATTGAGCTTGTACAATGGGAAAATCTTGAATTGACCTTTACCACAAATATCCAAATGTTCGCTCACCGGCAAGACTCTATTTCTTGCGAGTTTTATATTGGAGCGATGTTGGTTAATTCGTAAATTCAGCTGATCAGTAGTTTTTCCAATGTACGTGCCATCACAACCATTGCATATTAATAAGTAAATTACATATTTAGATTTACAATTCATGTTTTGTTTTACATAGAATTTAACATCTTTATTAATTTGGACAAATGTTCCTTCTAATATATCGGAACATGTCATACATCGCAGGTCCCCACACTTGGATACACGGGGTACCGAAATATCAAAATCAAATTTTGACGATGTTAACATTCTTCTAAGATTTTGAGGTTGTTTTAGACTATTTACAATTTTTGAATTATTTAGGATGTATTTTAATTTACGACTATTCTTTAAATTATCTAACCGCCCCTTTACAATGGACAACCCTCTTTCTTGCGTAGGATTAAATGTTGTGACAAGAGTTATATTATTAGAATTGTTCTCTTTTATTTTTGGTTTTCTGAGATCATGAATGTTGAGTTTAGCGGCGTTTTCTATACCAATATTTATCAATTGTAAAGGATAATGTTGTTTTGTAAGGAATCCCCTTAGCTCTTTAAGACGTTTAGATTTATCTTCTTCCGAAGATACTATCGTACAAATCCGTCTTGCAAGATTATAAGGAATATTCCTTTTGGTATGCGCTGGATGACATGAACGAAAGTCTAAATACTGATGTGTATCCGTGGTTTTATAAAATAAGTCGGTTCTTATTTCTCCTGTGGATAAAAGTCTTACTGACACATCTAGAAAGTTGAGAGTTGTTGTGCTTTTTTCGATCGTGAAATTTAAACTTTTGTTCATCGAATTAAGCAGGGAATGGAGTTGAATAATGAGTTTTGGATTATTTGTTAATATTATAAAACAATCATCCAGAAATCTCCTCCATGCTGCTTCAATGACTAATTGTGTTTCACGACCAAATTTCTGCCCTATTTCGGAATACCACAGTTCTTCCAAATAACCAAGAGTAAGCGTTGCATATGTTGGGCCGACTTTGGTGCCCATAGCTACCCCTTTAATTTGATCATAAAATTGACCAGCGAAATAAAAAATATTATTTGAAAGAACAATTTTAAGTGCTTCTACAACAAATGATTTAGGAAATCTTATTGGGCATTCTGATTCAAGCTTATCTAACCAGTAATCTACTGCCTTTAATCCAAGATCTTGTTCGATGTTACTGTATAAATTTTCAACATCAAAACTGACTAAAATGCTGTTAGCGTCTACAGATTCTGGTAGTTTGCACAAAAAGTCTATGTCATCTCGCAAAAAGCTTTTCACGCGTGTACAAAAAGGTTTGAGGATAATGTCTACAAAGTTGCTCAATCTCTGTGTACTACTATTAGGCCCCCCTACTACGGGTCTAAACTTTAAATCAGCTGGATCTAAAATGGTTATAATAGCATTGTTTTGTGTAGATACAGCTTTCTGGATAAGGGCACTTTTATGAACTTTTGGAAGACCATAGAAATGTGCATGCTGGGGATCATACTTTGTGAGGTAACTTGTTTCTTTTGTCGTTAATAGAGCTTTGTTTGCTATCGTGAAATTTATTACCTTTCTCTTAACCTTTCGTTCTATAACGTCGGAGGTAAGTTTGTAATATTCTTTATTATTAAGAAGTTCACAAATCTTATTATGATAAAATGATCTATTGATGAGAATGTTATAATAAAACAAGCAGATAAGGGAGGGGCTATCGTTCTCATCAATAGATCATTTTATCATAATAAGATTTGTGAGCTTCTTAATAATAAAGAATATTACAAACCTACCTCCGACGTTATAGAACGAAAGGTTAAGAGAAAGGTAATAAATTTCACGATAGCAAACAAAGCTCTGTTAACAACAAAAGAAACAAGTTACCTCACAAAGTATGATCCCCAGCATGCACATTTCTATGGTCTTCCAAAAGTTCATAAAAGTGCCCTTATCCAGAAAGCTGTATCTACACAAAACAATGCTATTATAACCATTTTAGATCCAGCTGATTTAAAGTTTAGACCCGTAGTAGGGGGGCCTAATAGTAGTACACAGAGATTGAGCAACTTTGTAGACATTATCCTCAAACCTTTTTGTACACGCGTGAAAAGCTTTTTGCGAGATGACATAGACTTTTTGTGCAAACTACCAGAATCTGTAGACGCTAACAGCATTTTAGTCAGTTTTGATGTTGAAAATTTATACAGTAACATCGAACAAGATCTTGGATTAAAGGCAGTAGATTACTGGTTAGATAAGCTTGAATCAGAATGCCCAATAAGATTTCCTAAATCATTTGTTGTAGAAGCACTTAAAATTGTTCTTTCAAATAATATTTTTTATTTCGCTGGTCAATTTTATGATCAAATTAAAGGGGTAGCTATGGGCACCAAAGTCGGCCCAACATATGCAACGCTTACTCTTGGTTATTTGGAAGAACTGTGGTATTCCGAAATAGGGCAGAAATTTGGTCGTGAAACACAATTAGTCATTGAAGCAGCATGGAGGAGATTTCTGGATGATTGTTTTATAATATTAACAAATAATCCAAAACTCATTATTCAACTCCATTCCCTGCTTAATTCGATGAACAAAAGTTTAAATTTCACGATCGAAAAAAGCACAACAACTCTCAACTTTCTAGATGTGTCAGTAAGACTTTTATCCACAGGAGAAATAAGAACCGACTTATTTTATAAAACCACGGATACACATCAGTATTTAGACTTTCGTTCATGTCATCCAGCGCATACCAAAAGGAATATTCCTTATAATCTTGCAAGACGGATTTGTACGATAGTATCTTCGGAAGAAGATAAATCTAAACGTCTTAAAGAGCTAAGGGGATTCCTTACAAAACAACATTATCCTTTACAATTGATAAATATTGGTATAGAAAACGCCGCTAAACTCAACATTCATGATCTCAGAAAACCAAAAATAAAAGAGAACAATTCTAATAATATAACTCTTGTCACAACATTTAATCCTACGCAAGAAAGAGGGTTGTCCATTGTAAAGGGGCGGTTAGATAATTTAAAGAATAGTCGTAAATTAAAATACATCCTAAATAATTCAAAAATTGTAAATAGTCTAAAACAACCTCAAAATCTTAGAAGAATGTTAACATCGTCAAAATTTGATTTTGATATTTCGGTACCCCGTGTATCCAAGTGTGGGGACCTGCGATGTATGACATGTTCCGATATATTAGAAGGAACATTTGTCCAAATTAATAAAGATGTTAAATTCTATGTAAAACAAAACATGAATTGTAAATCTAAATATGTAATTTACTTATTAATATGCAATGGTTGTGATTTTGATATTTCGGTACCCCGTGTATCCAAGTGTGGGGACCTGCGATGTATGACATGTTCCGATATATTAGAAGGAACATTTGTCCAAATTAATAAAGATGTTAAATTCTATGTAAAACAAAACATGAATTGTAAATCTAAATATGTAATTTACTTATTAATATGCAATGGTTGTGATGGCACGTACATTGGAAAAACTACTGATCAGCTGAATTTACGAATTAACCAACATCGCTCCAATATAAAACTCGCAAGAAATAGAGTCTTGCCGGTGAGCGAACATTTGGATATTTGTGGTAAAGGTCAATTCAAGATTTTCCCATTGTACAAGCTCAATATTAGTGACAATGATCTCTTAGAAACAAAAGAGAGCAACTTTATCGCTAAATATAACCCAGTTTTGAATGCTAAGGGGTGATTATTTTAATTATGTTTGATGATTAATTAATGTTATTTCATTTTAGTTTTATATCTTACATAGTCATTTCCTCTGTTATGACGTAACGTTATTGTAACAGCATAGTAACGCATTAAAAATGGCCTGATGATTCGTTTGATAACGATGAAAGTACTAGCCAAAATTTTAATTTTTAGTGTTTTTTCTCTAATATTTTAATTTTATTTATATATATATATATATATATATACCAAAAATACTCAGATTTGGATGGAAAGACTATATTTTAATTACAATTACATATTTGCCAAGATCTTTCGGCCTTACGGCGTCTTCAGAGCTATGTAAAAAAACAGTTGTATGATACTGTCTCAAATCGTACGGGAAAACAGAAGACTAATCCATTACCCGATCATGGTTCAGATGCCGAGCTTGCAACTGAGTTAGAAGATTATTTTTGGACAAAATAGACACAATTCGTTCAGACTTGAATCATCATCCACTTTTATTACCATACGTCTGGTATGTCTGTTCCTGTATTCATCTCATTTATGGAGGTAAATACAGAAGATGTTCAGAAACTTATCCAGAATGCCAAACCATCAACATGCGACCTTGACCCAATAACATCATTTTTTAGTCAAAAAATAGGCCGGCGACTTCCAAGCAGGATACGCCCACATTTTCAAGAGATGGATAGAGAACTAGCAAAACAGAAAGTGATTTTCCTACAATCAAAGGATATAATTCATTAAGTTACAATTTGATAGGCGAAAATATTCAACGAAATCAAGATCTTTGGGTTATAAACATGCATTACAAGTTTCATTGAAATCGGATTCAAATTGTGACCACTGTCAACAACCTTGATATACTATACTTTTACATTATTCGCGTACAAGCAGCGGCCATTTTGTTCGGCGAGTTTGGTCCGATGTTATCAAACTTTGAACTGAACCTTCAATACAGTACGTATCGATGATATAATCAAACTTTTTTTTTTAAATCGAGTAATAATCGTGTCCTCCAAGGGGACCACAAGCTAATAAAGGCGATTTGTCGTACAATCAGGGGCCATAATTCAGGAAGTTAAGATCCGATATTCACAAATAAGTTCCAGTAATAATAATAATAATAATAATGTCCTAAAATCCAACCGAAGCTGCTCTTTGGTCACATTATGGTCAATTAAAAGAAAAAACACCAGTAAAAGATCACGATCAACAATTAAAAGAAAATATTTCTAAAAAGATGGGTTTTAAGATTCTGTTTAAAACTGTCAATTGATGCACACTGCTTGAGTTCTATGGGGAAATCTTTAGAGTTCCACAATTCTGCTGCCGCTAAAGCAAAGGAGCGTCTACCGAAAGAAGAGTTTGCAGTTACTGATTTAATAAGGTATTTAGTTTCGGAGCGAAGATTTCTGGTAGGGTGGTAGGGTTGAATTAATTCTTTAATATAGAGAGGAGAGTCATCACATGACAAAGTACAAAAGGTCAGCATGAGAATTTTAAAATCGATTCTTGTCTTAATTGGTAGCCAGTGAAGTTCTTTCAAAACGGGGGTAATATTGGTGTATAATTTAGTTCTTGTAACGATTCTTGCAGCTTTGTTTTGTATCTTCTGTAGTCTATTAATTTGATATGCTGGTAAGTTGTAGAGTAGCGAGTGGCAGTAGTCGAGGCGTGAGGTCACTAAAGAGTTAATTAACAGTTTTGTAGAGTCAACGTCGAGGAAATTGCGGATCCGTCCAATTTTGTAAAGTTGAAAGTTGGAAGCTTTACAGATTGAAGAGATATGAGCATTCATGTTCATATTCTTATCAAAAATTACACCTAGATTTCGAACACTATTAATCGGGTTAACAACACAACTACCGATTGAGATATTACTACCAGATATTTTGGATAAATGATGATTAGAACCGATTTGCACGAACTCTGTTTTATCATCATTTAGTTTTAAGAAGTTCTTTTTCATCCAGCACTTAATAGCATCAATGCACGATTCAAGTTTAGACACTTGAAGATATTCATTTCAGGTTTAATTCAAATGTAGAGTTGCGTATCATCCGCATAGATATGATAACTTAGATCGAATGACTTCAAAATACGCCCTAGGGGAGTTGTATAAGCGGTAAAGAGCAATGGTCCGAGCACCGATCCTTGAGGAACGCCGAATTTAAGTTCTACAGATGAAGACTTGACATTATTTATGACAACGGATTGATGACGGGATGTTAGATATGACCGGAACCAATTCAGCACATTACCCTCAGGTCCGAAAATATCATGAGCCGTTTTAATAATAGGGATTGGTCGATTGTATCGAAGGCGGCACTTAAATCAAGAAGAACCAGTAATACCACATTTTTATTATCAAGACTGGTAAGGATATCATTATTCACACGAGTTAAGGCAGTTTCTGTACTATGCTTGCTTCTGTATGCTGATTGGAAGGGTTAGTTAGGATTGTGTAATTTGAGATGGGCTTTGAAACGTGCTGCTACAACCTTTTCAATAAGTTTGGAGATGAAAGACAGGTTTGAGACAGGTCTGTAGGATTTCAAGACGTTGTAATCTAATGTACTCTTCTTGAGTATTGGAAAGACCAAAGCTACTTTCAACTGATCAGGAAAGTTTCCAGTAGATAGGGATGTATTCACAATGTTACAAAGAATAGGACAAAGTTCAGTAGAACAGCTTTTAACAAGATGGGTTGGGAATACATCTAGCTCACAAGAAGAGGAAGAGGATGTAGAAATAATAGATTTGATTTCATCTTCATCAGATACTGGAAACGTTGATAGTGGTGAACCGATAAAGAACTATTATCAAGTTCCCTACGTATGGTTACAATTTTATTGTTGAAGAACTGACTAAAGGATTCAGCGAGTAGCTTGGGATCATTATGTTCTGGTAAAACGGTACTGTCGCTAGTTTTCATCATATTGTTCAAAATTTTGTTCGGTTCTTTAGGGTTTTTGTTATTGTCCTGTATACTATTTAAAACAAAATTCTGTTTGGTCCGATTGATGAGGATATTAGTATCATTATGAGCCTTTGCATATATTTGTCTGTCAATTTCGAGCTTACTCTTACGCCAGACTCTTTCTGCCTTCCGACGTGCATGTTTACTATCACGTACAGAATCGTTGTACCATTTTCGATTTGGTCTGATGGTAAGTGTTTTTCTGACAATTGGTGCATGGCTATCAATAATGTTTTTGAGCTCTGTATTATAGATTTGAAGTTGGTCCGAAATATCACAGAAATTGCTAATTTTATTAAGGTCGCTGTCATTTAAGAATCCGATTTCAGGTTGGTTAAATTGATGGCTCTCAGTTTACGATATGATACAGCCTGCTGTAATGATTTTGGTTTTGGAAGTGAGAGGTTAGCCATGATTGAAAAGTGATCAGAAATGAGATGGTTGTCTACAGATAAGTTGAACACTATAATGTCAGATCTACAGGTAATAAGGACATCTAGTAGGTGGCCTTTATTGTGAGTAGGTTTAGTCACATGTTGAACCAGGTCAAAAGATTCTAGTATATCATAGAACTGTGTAGTAGTTTTGGAATCAACATCCAGGTGGAGATTTATATCACCACATATCAAAAAAAATTTCCAGCACATGACGTAATTTCATGAAGTATGTCCAATAAGTCAGTGAAAAGATAGTAAGCTGGCACTGCCAGGCAGGATACGCCCACATTTTCGAGAGATGGTTAGAGAACAAGCAAAACCGAAAGTGATTTTTCCTACAATCAAAGGCTATAATTCATTAAATTACAATTTGATATGCGCAAATATCGAAAAGAATCAAGATCTTTAGGTTATAAACATGCATTTCAAGTTTCATCAAAATCGAATCAAAATTGTGACCTATACTGGGTCCACAACCTTGATATACCATATTTTAACACTATTAGAGTACAAACGGCGGCCATTTTGTCTGGCAATTATGGTCCGATTTCCCTGAAATTCAAACTCAACCTTCGGTATGGTGTAACGGTGATAGAGTCAAGCTTTTTTTCAATCGGATAATAATCATAACCTCCAGAGGGACCATAGGCGATTTTTCGGGCAATCAGGGGCCATAATTCAGAAAGCTACGATATGATATGCGCAAATAACGAAAGGGACCAAGATCTTTGGGTAATAACCATGCATTTTAAGTTTTATCAAAATTGAATCAAAATTGTGACCTATACTGAGTCCACAACCTTGATATACCTTTTTATAACAGTATTCGCGTCCATGCGGCGGCCATTTTGTATGGCAATTTTGTTCCGAATTTTTCAGAAATTCAAACTCAACCATTCTTAGGGTGTAACGGTGATATAATCAAACGATTTTTTAAATCGGATAATAATTGTGACCTCCAGAGGGACCACAAGCTAAACAAATACGATTTTGCGTATAATCAGGGGCCATAATTCAGGAAGTTACAATCCGATATGCCCAAATATCGAAAGGAACCAAGATCTTTGGGTTATAACCATGCATTTCAAGTTTCATCAAAATCGAATTAAAATTGTGACCTCTACAGGGTCCACAACCTTGATATACCATATTTTAACAGTATTCACGTACGAATGGCGGCCATTTTGTATGGCAATTTTGGTCCAATTTTACCGAAATTCGAACTCAACCTTTCTTAGGGTGTAACGGTGATATAATCAAACGATATTTTAAATCGGATAATTATTGTGACCTCCAGAGGGACCACAAGCTAATCAAAGACGATTTTGAGTATAATTAGGGGCCATAATTCAGGAAGTTACGATCTGATATGCGCAAATATTGAAAGGAACCAAGATCTTTGGGTTATAACCATGCATTTCAAGTTTCATCAAAATCAAATTAAAATTGTGATCCCTACAGGGTCCACAACCTGAATATACCATTTTTTAACAGTATTCGCGTACGAACGGCGGCCATTTTGTATGGTAATTTTGGTCCGATTTTTCCGAAATTTGAACTCAACCTTTCTTAGGATGTAACGGTGACATAATCGAACGGTTTTTCAAATCGGATAATAATTGTGACTTCCAGAGGTACCACGAGCTAAAATAGGTGATTTTTCGGACAATCAGGGGCCATAATTCAGGAAATTATGTTCCGATAGGCGCAAATATCGAAAGGAACCAAGATCTTTGGGATATAAACATGCATGTCAAGTTTCATCAAAATCGGTTCAAAATTGTGACCTCTATAGGGTCCACAAGCTAAAAACGTGATTTTTCGTACAATCAGGGGCCATAATCCATGAAGTTTTGATCCGATACGTGCCAATATCGAAAGCAGCCGAGATCTTTGGGGGATAAACCTATATTTCAAGTTTCGTTGAAATCGGGTAAGAATTGTGACCTGTAGAGAGTCCACAAACAATTGTGGACGGACGGACGGACGGACGGACGTCCGGACGGACGGACGGACGTCCGGACGGACGGACAGGGGCGACGACATAATACGTCCACATGAAAATGTGGGCGTATAAAAAGTCTCAATGGAGGCAGAATTTGGAGGCCGATACAATGAGGTGAGATGAAATAATTCGTTATGATATTTGATGGCGGTGTGTTGAATTTCGCAGCTAGAAAAGGGACCTATTTTAATCTTATGTGCTTTAATGGTAGACTGCTATGACCTAGACAGGGTCCACAACCTTGATATACCATATTCGCGTATAAGCAGCGGTCATTTTGTCCGGCAATTGTGGTCCGATTATCACGAGAAATTCAAACTCAGCCTTTCTTACGTTTTTTTTAAATCGGGTAATAATTGTGACTTCCTGAGGGACAAGCTAATAAAGGCGATTTTTCGGATAATAAGGGGCCAAAATTCCAGAAGTTAAAATCCGATATGTGCAAATATCGAAAGGAACCAAGATCTTTGGGTTATAAACATGCATGTCAAGTTTAACAAAATCGAAATAAAATTGTGACCTCTACAGGGTCCATAACCTTGATATACCATATTTTTACACTATTCGCTTACAAACGGCAGCCATTTTGTTTGTCAATTTTTGTCTGATTTTCACGAAATTTGACCTCAACCTCCATTACGGTGTAACGGTGGAATAATCAAATGATTTTTTTTTAAAATCGGACACAAATTGGGTTAGAAACATGCATGTCAAGTTTTATCCAAATCAATTCGAATTGTGAGCTCTTTAGGGTCCACAAGCTAAAAATCATGATTTTTCGTACTATTAGGGGCCATAATCAATGAAGTTTCGATCCGATACATGCTAATATCGAAAGTAGCTGAGATATGTTTGGGATAAACCTATATTTCAAGTTTCGTCAAAATCGGACAAGAATTGTGACCTCTACAGGATCCACAACCTTGATATACCATATTTTTTTTACATTATTCGTGTACAGCAACGGACAGGGGCGACGTCGTAAAAATATATGCTAAGATCATTGCTCAACTAATTTCGAAAATCATCAACCGCTCGTTTGAGTCCAGGGTTTTCGCCTCAGTGCGGAAAACTGCCATTGTCAAACCGCTTCTGAAAAATAGACACTGGATCGCAAAAAGTAAAAAAAAATATAGACCAGTCAGCAATCTATCCGTTCTGTCCAAAATTGTTCAGAAAGCCTCTTTAGTAAGTTTCGTTAACCACCTCGAGTCCAACAACCTATTACCAAAGTGCCTATCCTATAGACCATGTTATAGTACCGAGACCCAGATTTTGTCAAATAATTTTGGTGTTGCAGGAATTGCAAAAGATTGAATGCATGACAGTAATGTGTGCTATATCAAATGTAATAAGTTATGTTATGTTTAATATCACAAGGAACCAAGATCTTGGGGTTATAAACTTACATTTCCAGTTTCATCAAAATCGGTTCAAAATTGTGACCTCTAGAGGGGCCACAAGCTAAACGTGATTTTTGGTACAATCAGGGGCAATAATCCATGAAGTTTCGTTCCGATATATGCCAATATGGAAAGCAACCGAAATCTTTTGAAGATAATCCTATATTTCAAGTTTCGTCAAAATCGGATTCGAATCTGAAGAGTGTCCACAAACAATTCTGGACGGACGGACGGGCAGAGGCGATGACAACTGTACATACGTCCACATATGAGTGTATAAAAATGTTAAATAAGAGGCCTAACCGTTCGGTCAAAGCGCAAACGATCTATTAAAATATCTAAGATTATATTACTACCCGATTACTCCCTTAGTGAATAGATATTTTGTTTTTGTCAAGCTCGGTGGACTTTATGATATAAGCAATGTTAATAAGAAAGAAAAATCCGCAAAAAGCTCACATTGTATCGAGGGAATTCCTGAACGAAACATGGACAAATCTCAAGAATCAAACCTACGCTAGGGATCAACATCCCTGAATTCAACCGTATTTATTAGCCCAGTGTGACGTTAAACCCTATTTTATTTCATTTCCTGTATTTAATGTCAATTTATAAAAGGGTTACCAAATGGTAGTTATTTCAATAACGTAAATTGTATCGGCTAATAGTGTTGGATTTTTATAAATTTGTGTTCGATGTGACAAGAAATGATTCCTTTTAGCGACCAAAGAAGAATCACGGTGAAAAATAGACGGCCAGGATTCCAAAATTGCCTTAGTACTGAGATACGGGAATAGCTTTATTTTCATACTAGTTGTCAATAGGAGCTGATTGTAACGTAGTAGCGAGCATAGCCGATACAATTAACGTTACTTGAAGTAACTAACCAGATGGATGTTCCATCTATACAGTAGACTCAACAGCAATATATCCATGGCTTTCGACTGGTTTTTATCATCAACCAATCAATAAGCTGTCCTTGTGTCACACTCTCTGAGCAGCAATGGGTCAATAATAAAACAACATCTAGACCAGAAATTAATCAGAATTTATGGTATTTATGTAAATTCTACGGATTTTATTTAGTAGGAAATCAACACTGGTCTTTGTCAGAATATTCGGGCAAGTGTTTTTTTACTCCCTCGTATACAAATGACCTTAATTTAAGCGAGTTTATATAAGCTGATAAAGCTTGTTATCGTATCCTATACTTATTATATAAATTTTGTAAATTTAAATAAATGAATAAAATATTGTTTAAAGGATTTTTTATTTAATAAACCTGTCAATAATATCACGTATTATGTATCGGGAGTTAAATTTGTAATAAACAACAACTGCATCAGTATTGTGCTTGTTAAAAAAAAGAGATTCATTGTGAAAACATAGATCCGATTAAAAATACAGTATTTTAATTCAAATACAAACAATCTAAAACTTCTATAATATTAATTAGCTCAAAAATTTATATAGAAGTTATTTATCACTTGTAGACCAAATAAAATATACAATTGAACTTACATAAATAGAGTGATGACTTTATCGCTACCACTTTCTGGTGTTTTATTTCTTTCACCCTCCTTGCCCTGAAATAAAACACTCATATATATTTAACTTGGATATTACAATTTGTCGTGATTTCTTTAGAATCTTACAATAAGGGTGGCGAAACATTAAGATTAACGTCTTAAAGGGTCATTCCCGATATTATTTTGATGAATAAATTTGCATAATTTTGAGTTAAAATCTCTTAAAATCCTCTACCTTAGGACCGAGCAACTAACTCAATATTTGTGATACGTTTCCAAACAACGTAAAATTGTCAGCCTTCATCTGGAAATAAAGACAGGTGTCCTAAGCTGTATTATACGGTGTCTGGATAAAACCAGACTTTTATTTTACAAAAATAACGTGTAGGTGAAATCTATGGAAGGGTATCGCTGCCAATATTAAATGCTGTGGTTAAAAGTTTTTTCCATTGATTACGTGTGAAAAATACAATGTACAAAGTCAAAATACCTCTAAGGTCAAAGTTAAATGTAAAACAGCAAATGTAATGTGTCAAAGGACAAATGTTTTATTGCAAAATGCTGTGTTTTGTTTTTAGATTTCTACATATTAACATTTCTCTCCCTACTCTTTACATTTGCGCTCTGCAACATCTCATTTGTCCTGTACGCTTTCAACATATCATCTCGCGCAGAGCACTTTGTCAATATGCAAATGTTGGATACAACGTGACTTATTAACATACGGAAACGACCGATCTGTCTACCGAAGACAATTTGGCGACCTATTCGGCTAGCGAGCTATTCGACCAATCCAGCCGGCAACATTTTCGTTGGCTACCTATTCAGAATAAATTCAATTGTCGCCCAAACTTATTTATTTTTATCAACCAATAAAATCCATCGTAACGTCTATCAAACGAAAGTAGAATATATTGTTATTTTGAAGTGAAAGAACGGTAATATTCCGAGTCAAGATTCGGGTCATCGTACAAAATTCTGAGCATCCAGCTATATATATTCTGAAAGGTAATTAAACAATGCTCAGAATTTTGTACGATGACCCAATACTTGACTCGGAATATTACCGTTCGTTCACTTCAAAATAACAATATGTTCTACTTTCGTTTGATAGACGTTACGATGGACTTTATTGGCTGATAAAAATAAATCAGTTTGAGCGACCTTTGAATTTATTCTAAATAGGTTGCCAGCGAATAAGTTGTCAGCTGGATTGGTCGAATAGCTCACTAGCCGAATAGGTCGCCAAATTGAGTTCGGTAGAAAGATCGGTCGTTTCCGTATGTTAATAAGTCACGTGGTATTCAACATTTTCATATTGACAAACATCCTCGGTTACCCAGTGTACACATTCCGTTCTACTCCACTATACCCTGGGTTAATCCATAGGGATTCCACGATTTCAAAATATCAGAATGTAGTTAAACTGTACGAGCCAATCAAAGAACAGTTTACAAATAAGTCTTCCGAAGACCCTTTAGCGACGTTTTTTACGTCATACAACTTGTTTACATATTTGCAAAGTGTGCAAGAACGAACTTCGGCAGCCATGTTGGGGTATTCTTTGTTGAAAAAAGATGAGAGTTACTTTCCTTCGTTTATTTCCCTTCCAAGTAACGCTTTCTGGGATTGGACGATAAAAATATCACAATCAGCCAGGGCAGATAATTTGAAATCGTGGAATCCCTATGGATTAACCCAGGGTATAGTGGAGTAGAACGGAATGTGTACACTGGGTAACCGAGGATGATTGACAAAGTGCTCTGCACAAGATGATATGTTGAAAGCGTAAAGGACAAATGAGATGTTGCAGAGCGCAAATGTAAAGAGTAGGGAGAGAAATGTTAATATGTAGAAATCTAAAAAAAAACCACAGCATTTTGCAATAAAACATTTCTCATTTGACACATTACATTTGCTGTTTTACATCTAACTTTGGCCTTAGAGGTATTTTAACTTTATCATTACCGGTATTAGGACTTTTTACATTGTACTTTTCACACGTAACCAATGGAAAAGACATTTAAGCACAGCATTTAATATTGGCAGCGATACCCTTCCATAGAAATCTGCCTTGCCTTATCAAGTATAGCACATGGGTTATTCACTGTATAGACCTAGGGAGGAACGGGAATCGATTTTCAGGCCACCCAACGAAAACAATGACCCAAAATCTTAAAAGGGTTAGTGTCCAGATAATCATTTTTGACGTTTCCGTCCGAACGACTCAATATTTTGAGCTTGAATTTCAAGACAAGGTAAATTTACCATTCCTCTAAATTTTGGCGCTTAAATGTCATACGTACTCTGACCTTTATTTTTTAAGAAACTCTGTTCAAATTAGGCCCGTCCCTTAAGCTTTGTACAATATATAAAATAATATTGAGAGTATAAATCTAAATATTATATCTAGAAGATTACATGGACCTGATACATGATCTGTCTTTCATCAAAGTGACAGAAAGAGTAATAATAAAATAAAACCAAGTACGAACAATCCAAACCATTAGACAAAATTCGAAGTCCTAAAATAGGTATAGGCAAAAATGTGTAAAAACGCAAAATAGTGTAATCAGCATATGGACTGTTCACCGTGTACAAAATACACGACGAACAGTGGTAACAGGTGTACTGGGAAGAGTAAGCTTACCCTGCCTGGCGCGCCACACCCGCCATAGCTGCATCCAATCTATTAAGCGAAAACTCGGTAAAATAGCGTGATAGACCAATGAACTATCGGTATGCAAAATGCACGTGATGAACAGTGTTAACGATGTAGTACACATACATAATCAGGTAGATAGTATACCCGTCAATTAAATATGTCTAGAATAATAGTCGAGAGAGACATGCCATATTTACCGATCAAGTCAATATGACGACCATAAAACTTTTTAAAGGCTTTAATAAGTCTAGTTCGCAAGTATCCCTGTAGTTGAAGCTTAGATGACAAATGCCTCGATCTACTCAAAAAATCAGAATAGAATGAACAAGCTCTCGCGTAACGAATTAGCTGAGACACAAACACTCCATAAGCTGGCGACATTGGAATGTTACTACTAATAAATGGAAAGTTAACAATCGGAAAGTCAAAGTCATCACGTTTATCGTACAATTTAACACTTAGTTTATGGCAATTGTCAAAATCGAGACGCAGATCCAAGTAGGAAGCGCAATTGTCACTGTCAGTCACGAATTGCAGCTATGAATAATGATAATTAGTTAATAAAATATTCTAGTAACAAGTCGCACTGATCATTAGTTGAGAAATCCTTTAGTTATAATTCGTCGTAATCTTTAATTATAGTTATATATTGTCGTCATCATTAATTGTAGATATAGATTGTCAAAAGATTGTTATATATTGTCGTCATTATTAATTATAGTTATACATTGTCAAAAGATTGTAATATATTGTCGTCATTATTTATTATAGTTATAGATTGTCGTCATCTTTTTGTCCACTAAATCATGGAATTTGACTTGTTAAACCACTCTATCTACAATAGAACATTAAGACGCCATATTAAATATGGCTATCCATTAATATCTAGTGTTTTGAATACAGTATCATGTGCCCATTAAAAAATACATTATGGGAGATTAGATCTGGCAGTTCTCACTATAATAGTTAAAAACTAGTTAATGTAATTGGGATTTGCTAAATATTTCAGTCAAATTGATCCACCACTATCAACCGATAATTTAGCGATTGAATTTTCGGCCTAGCCTCGATTATTACAAAAGTCAGGACGATAAAAAAAACATAGTCTCGATTATCCATTTTAGGATATAATCATGAATGAAAGTTGAGCAGCAAATCGGATCCTAATCCAGTACATAGCGCTGTTAAGCGATGACATCGAGAGTTGATTATGGCCTTGATAAGTTAATTAATGTCTAATTCATAATTAGACAGATTTAGCTCTTGCATAATGCATGATTTAGGAAATGTATACGGTAATATCTTACTGGTAATACTGTTCTTTCTGTTTGCTGTGCAGCAGATATATCTGCATCTGCAAGAAAATAAAACAACAATTCATCACCATAAACAATAGAAAATATCAGTCGGCCTATTTGTCTAAATCAAGCTTTAATAATTGCCGTTTACGAGATAGCTTTGAAGGGAGATATTCTTCAAATAAATTAGTAATACTACTTGATATCATGAAATAAAGTCATACAAATACTATGTTCAGTGTACTTCATGTCTTAACAAATTACGAAATTTGAAGCTCCGGAGTAACATTTTGTCCGTGAAATGGATCGTGAAATGACCTATGTCTATATCTCATGTTTAAATAATAATGATGCCCGGGATGTAATGACTTCCTACGGTACAACATGCAGACTTAGGTGACGACACTACTTACCTAATAAGAGCAAATCCATTACTTTATTTAATCCCATTTCTCTCAAGCACCCAACAAATTCCGTAAACACACCTTCGTCCTTTGTGCAAAGGACATCTATCAGCGTCGATATACCTGTTTCTGAGTCGCCCTGTTGAATTCCCTTGATTTCAAATTCTTGCACAGCACGCTTTTCAAGTAACCTCGCAGTGAGGTCTCTGTAGGATTTAGCAAGCTCGGAAATTAACAGTCGTCTGTTTCTTTGAAGTTTTAGTTTGTGATCAGCATCGTAACCTGAACATAATGAAAAGATAGGTAGTTAGAAAACAAAACATTCATGCACGAGCAACTGTTTCAAAAGATACAATATCGGTTCTCATTGTTTGAAGGGTTTGTGAATATTTATTTCAAAATTCCTCCACAAATTTTCCTATATTTTGTCAAAGATATGATAACATTAATAAATTGTTCCAAAATACAATGCATTTATGACAAACTTTTGTATAGTGGGTGAGTGGTGATTATTCAGACTTGGTTAAAACTTCTATCTATCGCTTCCTGTACCATTGCATTATTTTATTACACTCTGTTCTTTAAAGGTATCCTAGCACAAAAAGGACAAAGGACACAGATGGTGATTTAAAAATGGCTTACATCAACACTTACATGAAACAAGAAGAACGGGGAATATAATTGAAGTTGACTTACTCTTTAATATATCAACACTTCTAGGTTCATAACGTGTTTCTACTTCTGATAAAGGTCTTCTACCATTACTATCCGCACTGTTAACAGGGGAGCCGGCTTCCACCAACTGTTTTATAATACCAGGCGTATTCACGTCCAATCTTCCCACATTAAAACTAACGGCTTCATGTATAGGTAATCTGTTATCTTTGTCGATAGACTGGACATTGGCGCCAAGTTTGATAAGACAGGCTATTGTAGCTCCCTTCCCCCTCTGGGTGGCCAAATGTAATGGGGTACGTCCATCTCCATTTTTGGAATTAACCTTGGCACCTTTATCGACTAGAAATTGTATTATTTCAACGTTGTCGTAAATCGAATTACAGGCATGGTGAAGACAGCTATCTACTGAATTGATATCTATAAAGTTGGCTAAGTGTTGTACTACCTTAATATTGTTTGACTTGACAGCACTGATAAAGGACTTCTCAGTATTTATTCGGAATGCTTTTTTATTGCGTAGATACTCCGTCTTTTCAATGGGGTCTATTGATGAAGCAGCAGCTAAATCGTAGAAATCGAATCCATCGTGTGTGAAAACGTCAAATAGTTTAATAACCCTTTTTTTTGAATGTTGTGTAATTAGTTGGAGGATTTCCACACAACCAAACAAGCAAATATAGTGAATGAAATGGCCCTTGTCATTTGAATCGTGGATCGTTAAATTAATTGTTAACTCGTCATTGAAAAGTAATTTGGACTTATCTTGTTTTAGGTAAACTTCTAAAAATTGAGTGTCGAGAAAAGCTTGGTGAACTAACACGTCATGGTTTTTTTTCTGTAATTCATGGACAAATCGTGAGCACAGGTGAGTGAAAAACGGAGGTTTAATAAGAACATGATATTTGGTTTCATGTATAAACGTAGTCACCATATCTATTAGCAGGTCCACAGGACAGTGATTTATGGCCACTTTGATAAAGCGACTGGAGAGATGAAGCAGATAAATTCTTACCACCGGATCAGTTAACAACATGCTCCCGACATCGTCTGTTATAAAGCTACCAACAAGTGATTTACAGGAATCAAATACATCCTGAATTTTTACTGGCTTGTCAGCTATTTCATTAAGCACTGCTGTCTGGTCCGTCACATTACCAGCTCTAACTTCGTCTTCAATCAATGGCTGAGACATAAAGACCAGCAATAGAGCTAAATACTTCCTTCTGTCTTCTTTCCATAATATTTCAAACTCTGAATATAAGAACTCAAATAGGCTTGTTTGGAATCCTAGCAATGGTAAATCTCGTTTCCATGATTTACTGCAGATAAACGATACGTAAGGGAATCCGACTGCCACCGAACCAGCGTTAATCGTTTCGTACAGTTCGTGATCAGTTTTATCTTCAAAATGATATCGTAAGATACCCATTTTTTCTTCTTGATTGAGCTTGAAATAATTGTCAACTAGATATATGCGCGTTTGGTGTGCAAAGATCTCATAAGCATGTAGAATATGATAACAATCCTGGCTGATATCATTTCTCATTGTATAAATGAGAGCTAGTTGTTTCGCCTTTATTTTCTGATAAAGCAATGTAAAGTATGCTGGCCAGTCTATTATTTGCTGTCTCATAGTTCTTGTCCAGAGTCCCAGCAAATCATCCACAAGTAATAGGTATTTGCTGTTCCCTGAACATGGAAACGCTTTCATATCATTGGGGCCTTTTATAGCGAGTGGAATAAAGTCTCTGTTATTATTCAAGAAGGTGTTGGCAACCATCCGCGACATTGTGGTCTTGCCGTCGCCAACAGCTCCAATAATACCCAGCACACAATGTTGATCAAGTATACGCTCCCCTTCTTGACAACCCCGGGTCTTAACAAAGTTTTCTGAAGCCGTCACATGAAGATAGTATTCCGCGTCGTCTAAAATTTAAAATAAATGAATAAATTATTGAAATGTACCAGCTAATTATTAAAAATACTATGACATAAATGCAGTGCCTACTAAGTTTTTTCGGTAAGCCACTTGTTAGCGAAATAAAACGAGATATCAAGTGTTCTATAAAGAGTTTACATACACTGTCTCATACGTAACATATTACACCACTTATAACTTATGTCTATCACATATTAATATCTGAATACTGATTAATATTTCCTTATAATGTATCCATGAATAAATGTATTGGTTAATCATTATTATATAGAGAATCTCCTATGAGTCTTTTTTGATATCAAAAAATATCAACACAAGTTGATAATGTAAAGAAAAAGGAGGCTCTACCGAGTTTTTTTGATATCAAAAAAGACGAGTAGGAGATTTTATTTATCACCCAATCCCTTCTTACACACAGAAACAATTAAATATAATTCTTTGCTATAAATTTGCTATGAATACATTATTGCGTAGGGATACATCATTTTTTTAGACAGTAATTCAACCATTGCAAAGTCCTTTATTTTGACCAAGCGTTTCCATCAAGGTCAATTAAATAAAAATAGTTCCTTTTTAATAAGAAAGGAGTTACTTTTAATTTTAAAAAATGAGCTGTTCTTTCAAAATAAAAAAAATAGTTCCCTTTTGATTAACCAATCAAAATCATTGAAACGCGATAGCTCCTAATGAGATATCGCAGCAGATTATGAAATTTATCACACAAGCGATGTCTACTGTAGAATGCATGATTGGGTGATAAAGGGCGGTGCATGTAGCTAGATGTATCAACCTACAGGAATATAAATATATAATAAACACACCTTGTAGATATTCCTGTCTACTTTCAGCTTCAGGGATTATCCTTCTGTGGTGATATATTATTTCCTCTAATGGCGTTAATGATTCTAAAAAATAAAGTCACAATTGTGTTTCACAATAAAAGACGAAAAGATTAAACGAATGCCGCCACAAACTGTTTTTAATACTGGTTAACAATGAGAAAGAGAGAGAGAGGGGGGTGCAATAGTGTACAGACACTTACCTGTATATTTTGACTGGATATATTCAGCCAGTTTACCTAATTTTACATCTCTACGTAGATATTCAATCAAAGATGAAATCCATTTCAGACCCGTATCCTGTCCTCCTTTCTGGCTCAATATGTCCCATAGATGACTTACTGCAGCCGTTCTACCCCTAAGTGTCTTTCTCGCGTTAACCATATCCTGTAGATACGAAATTCATTTAAAATGACTACTCAATATTCATCTTGTGGCTTTATATAATAACATTTCAATCAGAACAGAAGTTGGGGCGGTTTTTTCCAAAATGTGTGTTTTTGTTTGTCTGATTACCTTGGATACGAGCACTGCTCTTTATTTAAAGCACAAGCATCAACAGATTTAATAACGTACATACTGGTACAGAATATAGTCACCCATCTTCTAAACGGTATCACAGACTCGAATTAGTAAAAAGACTTAACTTAGTAAACTATCAAGTATTCGATGTAAATGATTTTAAACCATTAAAATACAACTTACCATTTCTGTTTCTGTGATGATTTCCTTTGAAAACAGAAAATCCATTAAGGTCGATGATTCAATACTACCAATGAATATCTTTCTAATATCATTAGTGATGTCTTTTTCATTGTTGGTATCAAGTTCTAAATAAAGGAACGAAATACAGGTATTAACATCACGTGAACACAATATTTCAGTTCAAAAGATTGGCAAGTGTTAGGAAACGGACATAAATAAAATAACTTTATAGAGTGAAAGACGACAATTGTTCTACATATTGATACCCGCCATTTCTATCTGTATTAATATTCAGTATTCTTTACGCGAGGATTAAATCTTTAATAAATACATACCGGTACTTATGTTAAAATATATACATGTACTTGATATTTACCTGTTGTGGAACAGTCTGTGGTTTGATTCTGTAATACAGAATACAGGATAATTTTATCAAATAATAACACTGGGGGACTGCACCACACATGATTTACACAAAGACAAATATATTGACAAGACATCATACTCAGATACAACAAACAAACAAACAATTTAAAAAGAGTGAATGGATCTGGGGGCTAGCCGTAAGCGTTCACTGTGGCGTACAGTACAGTCCCGGGCCTGTAGTGACACAGACTTCACTCAAATTTGAAAATGATCAGGAATACCATCCGAAGAAAATATTGTGTAATGTCAGCATGAGTCATGGTATGCCATATGCTACAAGAAATACGAATGCAAGCCTACTATAGTAAAAATTTAACAATACAAGCAACCACATCGATAAAATGTATAAAAAATGGTCAAAAGCAATCAAGAATAATTTAAATATTAAATAGCAATCTCGTTCCCAGAGTCAGCCGCGGGGTCGGAGGCCTCTGGGGCCAAAGACCGTCCATTATATTCAAATATTTTTACAGGTAAGCCCCGCCCATTCTGACCTCTGATTGGCCAATCTGTTTTGGGTCGATTTCTCGAAAACAAGATGTCGGATCGTCGTTTTGTTTGTTGTGAAATGATTCTTGAGTCAAAGTCAACTCACTGACATAACAAAAGTGGATCCTAAATGTAAAAATTTAAGTTTTCGTAAAGATCTATTTTTCTACGCGTGTGCATATTTTTAGGTGATTCGGTCATCCAGACACTTAAAATAAATACATGTCACGTGACAGTCGTGTGATTCGTCCCTTTCAGGAAAATGGCTACCCACTGTCACCAGAGAAATTTCTTTCTCCAAAATTTTTCGAGTTCGAGATTGATTAAATAGATGTATAGTGAATTCATTCAGGGAACATATTCCATCCGTCACAAAAACACAAACAAACCTGAATAAAAAGAAGCAAAGGACATAAAGACAGCAGTTTGCTGACTGAATGGTGTGACTTAAATATGTCGTCCTGCTGTCAATGACGTCAAAATAGAGGCGAACGTAATAAAAAGGGCGATAATCAAGATGAAATAACGTTAAAAACTTAAAAACTATAAGTTTAATCAACCAATCGGAATTATGAAGTTATGTAATGGCACAAAATATAATTCTTAATATCCCATACAAGCAATGCAAAACAGGAATGCAGAAGAAATAGTACTATGCAAAGGCATAAAATAAGGGCGATAATCCAGAAAGGATTAAGTAACTATAGAAATTTTTAACTTGATATCAAATCATTATTCAATATGTAGTCGGCTATATACTTATAATGTTAATTTGGTATCACATCACACTGTAATAGTAAGTACAGGAGGACCGCACTACACCCAAAACAAAAATATACAAGATAAACCTGCGGACAAGACAGAAAATAGACACATCATATTACATGGTACTATATCCATCATACTCTATATCACATCACACTGTATATCGGGGGGGGGGGGTATGACCTAGTGGTATAGAGTGCTTCGCTTCGACCTCTAGATGGCCGGCCACCTCTGGTTTGCGGCTGTGGTTTCGAGCCCTGATGTGAGAGTATGTGTTATGGCGAAAGGGGCGCCTTCTCAACCTCATGGGTTTCCTACGGGCACTCCGGTTTCCTCCCACTGCTACAGACCCCTACGCACAAGCGATTTTTTGAAATAACATTAAAACCATGTGTTGGTCCCGAAATGACCTAATTGTGTTGGTTGGACGTTAAACCCCATTTCTCTCTCACACACTCTATATCACATCAGTAGACATTAACCTACCCGAGGTTGCTATATTATATAACCCGCGGGCGCAGCCCAAGGGTTATATGATATAGTAACTGAGGTATGATAGGTTTATATCTGACATATACAACGCCCACCCTTAAATTGAAATGGACTTTTCCATTAATATTCAACAATGATTGGATGACGGCTGGGTAGTTTCCGTCAAATAACGAAGATTACCGAATTAATCACGTCAAATTACGAGATGGTATTTTTGTAAACACAGCGCCATTTTGAAGAATTGAATTTCATAAAAAAACAAAATGGATAGTAATACGAATAATCAATCCCTTTTATTCAACATACTGACGATGGAATTGGCGTGAATGCAACTATCGATTAGGATCTATCCAAAGCCTAAAGAAAATTTGGATCAAAAGATATTCTTTCCCGATAATTCTGACAGTGAACTACGATTGAAGGTTTTTCCTGTGTTTTATAGACAGAGGGATTTGACCGACTGTTTTATTTAAGTGCATGGACTGTACCCAAAAATAGTTTATAATGGGAATCTTGGGCAATAAATACTTTCAAGTCTAGGAGTTTGTGGACGGAAAGAAGATTCTGAAAGATATGGATAACCGATTTAAATATGCTGATAATAATAATCCTATATTTATATAGCGCGATAATACTAAAACTAAAGTTTCTATTGCGCTTTTCAAGTTTTCTCAATTGAACTACGGAAACGCTTCTGTAAACAGGAACGTCTTTAGCTGAGATTTAAATGCATCTAAGGACTTAATGGTTCTAATGTTGTAAGGCAGCGAATTCCATAAGAGAGGAGCAGAGAACGAGAAAGATCTTTTTGCTATTTCAAGATTCACTGATGGTTGATACAGAAATTGTTTATCTGTGGATCTTAGGGTTCTTGTGGATTTATATGGGGTAATCAGATCTTTGATATATTTTGGTGATTGGTCATGTAACGCCTTGAAAGTCAACAGTAATATTTTGAACTTGATTCGTTGTTGAACTGGGAGCCAATGTAGGTTTTCCAGAATCGGAGTGATGTGGTCTGATTTTTTTGTACTTGTCAAAACTCTGGCGGCAGCATTTTGAATCCGTTGAAGATGTTGAATTTGATAATTGGGAAGGCCAAAAAATAAGGCATTATGGTAATCTAATTTATTTGTAATGAATGAATGAATGAGGAGTTCTGTACTATCAGCATTTAGATATTTCTTTATTTTGTTAATTCTGTGAAGATGGAAATACGAAGAGGAGCAGACAGATTTGATGTGGGAGCTAAAGGACATTGTGGAATCTAGAACTGCACCGATATTTTTGGCTTCTGTAGATTGAGCAAGACTTTCCTGTTGGAATTTAAGAGATGGTATTGATAATCTACTAAGTTGTTGTTTTGTTCCAATTACCAGATACTCAGTTTTTTCAGGATTTAGTTTCAGATAAGTACGTCATCTATTTCTGTATTGAATGTTTCAAACTGTTCCATAAAAATTTTAATTGTCAAAATAATAAAAAAATTATTTCTGTGTTTTTTGTATTATTTCGATCATCGGCGGTTGATATGAGTCGAATACATCGACCTGAGATGACGTCATTAGCGGTTGATATGAAATATCAACCTGTCACGACGTCATCAGCGGTTGATATGAACATAATATCAACCTATGATGACGTCATGACAGGTTGTTATGAGAAATAACTGCTATTCACATCAAAGAGAAAACTACCACCAGTTGTATATTATTATATATCACACCATACTCTGTATCACATCATATTCTGTATCACACCATATTATATATCACATCATATTATATATCACTTTCTACGTCCCGATTGAATCGTTATGCATTATAATTAGGTGTGCGTATAAACCCCATTTTAAGCCTTGACGTGGATCATATAAATTCAATATGTGTAGTCAGAATCCGGATGATGCCATCCTGGCACCCTAGTGGATAAGTGATCTGCTTAATTCATTGATCTTGGCCATTTCTCCAAAATGTGATGGCTTATTCCGCTAGGGTACCAAATTCATATTTATCAGCGGCTGCCAGGCAGGACACGCCCACATTTTCGAGAGATGGATATAGAACAAAATAAACAAAAAGTGATTTTTCCTTAAAAAAAAATCAAGGGGCATAAAAGTTTTTTTTAAATCCGTTAATAATTGTGACCTCCAGAGCGACCACATGTCGCTATGCGCAAATATCGACAGGGACCAAGATCTTTGAGTCATAAAGATGCATTTCAAGTTTCGTGAAAAACGGATTAAAATTGTGACCTTTACAGGGTCCACAACCTTGATATACCATAATTTTACACTATTTGAGTACAAGCGGCAGCCATTTTGTCCGTTTTCCTCCAATTTTCACGAAATTCAAATTCAATCTTTATTACGGTATAACGGTGAAACATTCAAACAACTGTTTTTAAAATCCGATAATAACTATGACCTTCAGAGGGACGCCAAGCTAAAAAAGGGAAATTTTTCGTATAATTAGGGGCCATAATTCGAAAGTTAAGATCCGATATGGGTAAACATCGAAAGAAACCAAGATCTTTAGGTTATAAACACGTATTTCAAGTTTTATCGAAATCTAATAAAAATGTGACCTCTACAGTGTCCACAACCTTGATATACCATATTTTTTACACAATTCGCGCACCGGCGGCGGCCATTTTGTCGATCAATTTGTGTCCGAGTTTTACAAAATTTAAACTCAACTTTCATTACAGCGTAACAGTGATATAATCAAACAGTTTTTCTTAAATCGTTTAATAATTGTGACCTCCAGAGGGACCACAAGCTTAAATAAGGCAATTTTTGGGACAATCAGGGGCCATAATTCCGGAAGTTATGCATGTCAAGTTGAATCAAAATCGTTAACTCTATAGGGTTCACAAGCTAAAAACAATCAGGGGCCATGATACATGAAGTTACCATCCGATACATGCAAATATCACAAGCAGTCGAGATTTTTTGGGGATAAAGCTATATGTCAAGTTTCGTCAAAATCGGATAAGAATTGTGACCTGAAAAGAGTCCACAAACAATTGTGGACAGGCGGACGTCCGAACGGATAGGGGCGACGGCATAATACGTCGAAATGAAAATGTGGGTGTATAAAAATGGTGATATGTTTTGGCTGGAAACTTACAATATATTGAAATATGGATTATTGGCGTATTCAATATGTGTAGTTTTAGATATATAATACATCGAAAACCTATATTTCAATAAATTACACACTTTGTCAAGGGAACTTTATAAGTTTCCTGCCAAATTAAGCCACCCTTGTTAATTTGGCTCCCTAGTGGAATTAGACGTCACTTTAAGTAGGAATACCAAGTTTCTTGGATTTAGTGCACTAGTCTGGCGATTCTGGCACGTATTTACCCCATTAAAAAACCAGAATATACATCCTGGCAGCCATCTTGAATATTTCAATTTCCCCAAGCGTACCATGGTGGCATTACCAGGATTCTGAATCTTTATACATAATGACGATATATAAGACATCAAAATAAATAAGGTTGACTATATTTCCAGGTTTGTGGCCTGCTGCCGGACTATATTTAAACGATTCGGATATCCACATATGTTTTGCATTTAACTATGCTATAAATTCACGTCAAAATGATACTTGTTCTTTCAAATCCAGGTCCAAATTACCAAATCTGATACAACCAACCTATATACTTACATCAAGTTGATTTGTAGATAATTCTTCTGGAGGCGGGGACGTGAAGTCACGCCCACATGTCTTACATCTGGATAATTCTTCTGGAGGTGGGGACGTGAAGTCACGCCCACATGTCTGACATCTGGATAATTCTTCTGGTGGTGGGGATGTGCATGGGCACGTGATGTCACGCCCACATGTCTTACATCTGGATAATTCTTCTGGTGGTGGGGATGTGCATGGGCACGTGATGTCACGCCCACATGTCTTACATCTGGATAATTCTTCTGGTGGTGGGGATGTGCATGGGCACGTGAAGTCACGCCCACATGCCTTACATCTAGCAACCTTTTCATCAGCATCTAAACCAAATCAAACAAATCATATAGATAGTGGATTATATTACATAGTGCATACTAGTATATATCTATATTATACTACATAGTGCATACTATTTTATGTCTACATTATATTACATAGTGCATACTATTATATGTCTACATTATATTACATAGTACATACTATTATATGTCTACATTATATTACATAGTACATATTATTATATGTCTACATTATATTACATAGTACATACTATTATATGTCTACATTATATTACATAGTACATATTATTATATGTCTACATTATATTACATAGTACATACTATTATATGTCTACATTATATTACATGGTATTTACTATTATATGTCTACATTATATTACATAGTATTTACTATTATATGTCTACATTATATTACATAGTACATACTATTATATGTCTACATTATATTACATAGTACATACTATTATATGTCTATATTATAATACTTAGTATGAACTATTATATGTCTACATTATATTACATAGTACATATTCTTATATGTCTATATTATATTACATAGTACATATTATTATATGTCTATTATTCTTACAGGGAATCTATACCTACCTTTATCACTCCTTTCCTGTTTACCTGGACTCTGGAATAAAAGGATAATTGGAAATTTAAGGTCTGACGTGCCATCTGTATTTGTCGGTAAAATATCAAATTTAATCCCCGCTAATATATACTCAGATTGATTGTTTAAAATGTAATTAGGAAACCAAAATACAAATACCAACGCTAGACAATATCTCGGTTTGGATTACATTTTAAAAGAGCCTTTCAATACAGTTTGTGGACCACAAATTGACCGTGGGCTTCTTTAACAGTGTCTATTGGTGAAATTTCAATTCCTTGTCTGTGTTAATACTGAACGGATTTGAAACATATTTAGACTGATATTTTTATAGAGATTCATTTTTTCAAATAGTGTACTGCTTCTATAGCGGTAAAATGGCGTATCGGGATTCAAGTTCAACATTTCAACATCAAATCTTGTACTTTTCGTAGTCATTTGTCATATAATTATGGTGAATGGGGAAAGTTAGTGATGTATTATGTAAGATTCAGACAGAGAATTGACCGATCTTTCTAAATGTGTTTAAAAATAGAAAGAGATAATGAAAATGAATTTATTAAAAACTTATTAGTGTTTGAAATTTTGACAAGAAAAAGTCAATTGTCTTCAATTATTTACAGTTTAATGTTTAACGAATATATGCCGCGGCTATTCTAATACATTCAATATCTAAGTCATAAGACGGTTTAAAGAGTTAGTGAGGGGTGTGACATGTGAATCAACATTAATATACATTTACAGCTAGAAAAATTGGCCGGCGGCTGCCAGGAAGGATACGCCCACATTTTCGAGAGATTGACGGAGAACAAGCAAAACAGAACGTAATTTTCCCTACAATCAAAGGCCATAATTCTTCAAGTTACAATTTGATATGCGCAAATATCGAAAGAAATCAAGATCATTGGGTTATAAACATGAATTTCAAGTTTCATCAAAATCGGTTAAAAATTGTGACCTCTCTGTGGTCTGCAAGCTAAAAACGTGATTTTTCGTGCAATCAGGGGACATAATCCATGAAGTTTCGATCTGATACATGCCAATATCGAAAGCAGCAGGGATCTTTAGGGGACAAACCTATATTTCAAGTTTCGTCAAAATCGGATAGAGAGTCCACAAACAATTGTGGACGGGGGTTCGGATGGACAGGGGCGCCATTTTGTCTGGCAATTTTGGTCAGATTTTCACGAAATTAGAACCCAACTTTCATTACAGTGTAATGGTGATATAATGAAACATTTTTTTGAATCGGATAATAATTGTGACCTCTAGATTTTCGTACAATCTGGGGCCATAATTCAGGAAGTTACGATCTGATATGCGCAAATAAGGACAGGAATTAAGATCCTGAGGTTATAACCATGCATTTCAAGTTTCATCAAAATCGAATTAAAATTGTGACCTCTACAGGGTCCACAACCTTGATATACCATTTTCTTACAATATTCGCGTACACACGGCGGTCATTTTGTCTGGCAATTTTCGTCCGATTTACCAGAAATTCAAACTCAACCTTCCTTAGGGTGTAACGGTAATATAATCAAACGTGTTTGTAAATCGGGTAATAATTGTGACATTCAGAGGGACACCAAGCTTAAAAGGCGATTATTCGTATAATCAGGGGCCATAATTCAGGAAGTTACGATCCGATATGCACAAATATCGAAAGTAACCAAGGTATAAAGATTATAAACATGCATTTCAGTTCCGGCTAATCTATTTTAGTGGGGTCTGTGGCATTTTTGGCGTGTCTGTTAGGGGTAACCCACTGCACAAACTGTCTGGCAGTGGCCAATCCTGATTCCCGTGGTAGTACTGAAAAACTCAAAAGCTGTTTTAGGTGGTACAGATTCCAGCTAATCTAGCCTAGCTGTTGACTGGAAATTAGGTAACTCTTGTCAGAGATACTACACCACTACAAATGTCTGGTAATTACATAGCTCTGTCAGATGTGCACCACCACTACAAATTTCTGTCGGGGTGTTTTTGTGATACCTGAAGATGTACGGTACATTGCTGTGCGAATTTCGTGTGGTACACTTTTGAGCTAATCTAGACTAGTTAGGGGGCATGGTATTTTGGGCGTGGAATACCACACCCACCACCAGACACTCGGCAGACTTACATTTTGATGATACCAAATATACATGCTTTGATACTATAACGGAGAAAATTGGTTTCAGCTAGGTTAACTCCCTGGGCTCCAGCTCTTAAAGGGTCCACGAGCTAAAAATGCCATAGAGATTTGTCGTATAATCAGGGGCCATAATAAAGAAATTTACAATTCGATTTGCGCAAATATCGACAGGAACCAAGATCTTTGGGTTATAAACATGCATTTCAAGTTTCACCAAAATTGGTTCAAAATTGTGACCTCTATACGGTCAAAAAGCTAAAATCGTGAATTTTGGTACGATCGTGGGGCATAATATATGAAGTTTCGATCCGATACATGCCAATATCGAAAGCAGCCGCGATCGTTTTAGTGTAAACCTATATTTCAAGTTTTGTCAAATTCTGATAAGAATTGTGACCTGTAGAGAGTTCACCTAACACGAAATCCGAACTCAACATTCATTTCGGTGTAATGGTGATATAATTAAACATTTTTGTTTTAAATCGGATAATAATTGTGACCTCCAGAGGAGGTACCAAAGGCGATTTTTTCGAACAATCAGGAAGTTACGATCCGAAATGCGTAAATATGGACAAGAACCAAGATCATTAGATTATAAACCTGCATTTCAAGTTTCATCAAAATCAAATCAAAATTGTAACCTCTACAGGGTCCACAACTTTGATATACCATATTTTTACACTATTCGCATACAAACGGCAGCCATTTTGTCTGACAATTTTGGTCCGATTTTCCCGAAATTCGAACTCGACCTGGCAATTTTGGTCCGATTTTCCAGTGACGGTGATATAATCAAAGGTTTGGTTTTTTATTAAATCGGATAATAATTGTGACCATCAGAGTGACCACAAGTTAAAAAGGCTATTTGTCGGACAATCAGGGGCCATAATTCAGGAAGTTACGTTCCGATGGGCGTTAATCAAAATCGGATTAAATTGTGACCTCTACTTGGTCCACAATCTTGATATACCATATTTTTACACTATTCGCGTACAAACGGCGGTCATTTTGTCCGGCAATGTTGGTCCGATTTTCACAAAATTCGAACTCAACCTCCCTTAGGGTGCAACGGTGTTATAATCAAAAGTTTTGTTAAATCGAATAATAATTGTGACATCCAGAGGGGCCACAAGCTAGCATATACGATTGTTTCGGACAATCGGGGCCATAATTCAGGAATTGACTATCCGATATGCGCAAATATCGAAAGGAACCAAGATCGTTGGGTTATAAACATGCATTTCAAGTTTCATCAAAATTGGGTGCCATAATGCACACAGTTACGGTCCGATATATGCCAATAACGAAAGGAACCGAAATCTTATGGTGAAACCCTATATTTCAAGTTCCATTGAAATCGGATAAATATTGAGACCTGTAGACTGTTTACAAACAATTGTACACGGACAGGCAGACGGACAGACGAGCAGGGGGGACGACAATATGCGTCCACATGAAAATGTGGGCGTATAATAAAACTGCTTAATTTTGTGTTAAAGCCCTTAAAATCCTCTATCTGAGGGCCAAGCACCTAATTTAATACATTTTCAAACCCGTCATCTGGAAATGGAGACTCAATATTTTGGGCTGAAATTTTGAGACAAGGTTAGTACATCATTTCTATGTATTTTGGTTGTTAAATCTCGTGCGTAAACAGACTTTAATTTAAAATCGAGAGATTCCCTTTAAGTGAGATATATTGAAATTAATTTTCCATAGCTATTGTAATTGCACCCAGGTCTGACGCATATATATACAGTACACTCCAACCACTACTACTGTTGCGTAATATATAAGTGTATAATTCTCACCTTCAAACTAACTGACCACGTGCTTCTATAGGCTGTACGACTTTCGTCTATTTTTCCTTGAAACATCTGAGTTTTTGTTTTAACTGTTGGTGCATCTACATCGTAAGAATATATAAAAAAATATTTTAATAATATTATAACCACCAGAGACTTATGGAGTTTACACAGTTTACCGTGTTGTCTAAATATAGAGGTTGGTAGACCAAATCAGTCAACCTGTTTAGATTATATTATTGCATTTTTATTTGATTATTTCAGTTTAATTCTAGTTTTAACAATTCAATTTAAGTAGTAGTTATTAGCTCCTTTCCGAGGTGTATCGGTGAATATCAGGACAGTTTTGGTCGGGGATCAGCCGAGGCGAAGCCGAGGCGGTCCCCGGCCAAAACTGTCCTGAGATTCACCGATACACCGAGAAAAGGTGCTAATAACTACTACTTACATCCCACTTCTACCTCGTTGCCATTGGCAACCTTTGATAAAACTGTCCTGATATTCACCGATACACCGAGAAAAGGTGCTAATAAGTCACTTACATCACATTTCTATCGAGTATTGTGAAGCGATATGTAAAAAATAGTATTTATTATCGAGTCGTTTCAACCGAAAAGTGACAAAATGTTATTTCATTTATCCCTTTCTGAGCCCCACGTTACATTTCATGGTAGAATGATTTCGCAGTGGAGAGACGAACTGAGTAGTATTTACACGTGCGTCTAGCTATACCCTGGGCGTAAAACAATCACGTGTTTGTTTAGACCACATCGTAGAGGACTGCAATATTAATAATATTATTATTATATGTAGTGTGAAGGAAATGCGAAACGTGGGTCATTCCTGGTAAAAGTATGCATCAACGAATTATTTGTAATAAAATGTATGTCTTTCTAGGCGTTTTTGTTTTTACCCTGCTTATTTTAAATGTCTGTGAAGTGTCCAGCAAGAGAATTGCGCCTTTTATCATCACAATTAAATTATTCAGTGTTCTCATTTATATGTTTTGCATATTAATATAAATCAAACCAAATGATGGAATAGGTGCCAATTGACATGTGTAATAATTAATTATTGTAATATGTTGTTTTGTTAATTTAATATCATTGTATATATTTTTGAACTGCCACTTTGTTCCACCCGGTTAGTTTTGTTACTGTGATTTTGACTACATGTAGTTGTTTCATGTAATTTATAGCTAAAGCTATCATTGCGATCTGGGCCGGACTAAACGTCCGCTACTTATTGCTTGAATGGTATCTTGAACAGTATAGAAGTGTTCGTTTGTCGGGAATGAACAGTACTCTTTTTAAAAAGTGTACTGTTCATTTCTGATACACGAATACTTTTTAGTATGTATTGGAAATAAACAGGCCAGTTTTATCAAAGGTTGCCATTAGAAGTGGGATGTAACTTAATGATTTGTATCTTAATTGATTCATTGAAGGGTCAATCCCGATAATGTTTTTGAGAATGAAACTTCTTTATTTTGTGTTTCAATTTCTTAAAATCCCCTACCTTAGGGCCGAGCAACTAAAGGGCGCCATACACGATCCAACATGTTTGATCAAATATTTTTGATCAAACATATTTGATGGATATTTAATCGTGTATGTGTAAATTTGATGGCCAGAAATGTTTGATGGATCTGATTTCTGTTGATATTTTTCGTCAACGGTCAAACATGTTGGATCGTGTATGGGCTTCATCAAACTTGTTTGTCAACATTATTTTTTCAGAAGCAGCCGGATAGATAAGATCGACTGAAAAATCCTCATATGTTGGACAAACAAGTTTAATGAAGCCCATACACGATCCAACATGTTTGACTGTTTGACGAACAAACTAATGTTTGACAAACAAGTTTGAACGTGTATGGGCAACGTCAAGCTTTCAAACATGTTTGATCCAACATGTTTTATCAAACATGTTGGATCGTGTATGGGCCCTATTACACAATATATGTGATACGTTTTCAAACAATTGTAAACCGCCAGTCTTTAACCGGTGTCATAAGCTGTATTATGCGGTGATTGGATAAAACCAGACTTTTTGATTTTATAAATAACGTGTCGGTGAAATTTACTTTTTGTTATAAAGTTCACCGTGTAGACCTCTAAAGGAACGGGAATCGATTATCGGGTCACCCAACGAAAGAAATGACCCGAAATCTTAAAAGGGGTACGTGTCCGGATAAGCTGTTTTAACGCCCATGTCCAAACGACTAAATATTTTGAGCTGAAATTTTGAGTCAGTGTATATACACCATTCTTCTATATTTTAGCGTTTAAATTTCATACGTACTCGGACTTTTATTTTTGAGACTCTGTTCCAGTTCGGGACTGCCCCTTTAATGACCTTGCAAGGTCTCCTCGTTCGGGTAGGATTGGCATACACGTTGCCATGCACGTAAACGAAACCTTGGCTGTTAGAATTCGAAATACTGTCCTTCAAAATTTCCCCCGAAACACACTGTATTGCGTATACCCTCCTTCTTCATTATCCCAGTCGGTACAGAGGACGTCAAACCCTATTTCATTCCTTCTCAAATGAACAATATATATTTAAACTTACCCTGGGTGTCTGTATAATCTTGTTTCTGTTCTGAACTATAAATAGAAAATGTTACATATTAAGTATTTATTACAGTTTTGTATTTTGTACTTTAATTGTACCCGGGTTAATGTTTACTAATTGACAATGGTTTTGGGATCTTCACTCGAAAATATCCGACAATAATAAGCCGACTATCAAGTGATCGTGATGTTAAAGGGGCTGAACTTCTATCTCATATTATCGAAAAAAAACAATAATAAGGCGACTATGGAAAAATCCGGGGTAAACAATGGTCGCTCAGTTTGGAGTGTTCACGTATTCCACCCATCATAATTGATTGTAAATCAATACAAATACGCTTATCTCGCATGCACATGTGCGTTAAGACCCAGTCCCAAAGAATAGAACCACACACCCTTTAAACATAAAACCTACCTGGATGCCATCTTTATGTTTAATACTTTATCTGGAAACTTTCTCAATTACACTGGTAGAAATTGGACTTCCAAGTTGAAACCTGAAACTATTGAATAATCTCACTTTAACTATGATAACTACCAGTTCCTCTCCATCATAGGAACACAATTATTTGTGTTTACTTTTTCTGTATATTTTGAGCAATTTTGAGTATTCCAAAAAGGATTCCGCTTATCCTGCTTCGATAATATATTGATTTATTTTATACAGAATGAACCCATAAAATCACCGATGTAGATAGACTAGTTTGTAACATATTACAATATCCAATTTTGACTCGCACATATAAACCGTCCGGATAGAGTCGTTATCTAAAAACAACTTAAAAATATACATAAATACAGTAGGCCTACCGGTATATGATCGCAAGAGGTCTATTCGGTTATAGCGTATAGCATTCTTATTTCTTTTTTCTATGTAATAGCTCATATTCACAGTTCCAATAGGACATAACAGAAATATGATCATCTATGGTAAATGCTTTAAAGAAGCTAGATATATATTAACTTATGTTATTTTTTTCAATTTATTGGGGTTCTGGATTAGGGCTAAAATTTTTCCGGAATACGTATGAAAAGTAACATCCATTATATAATCTTTATGTTATATCTACTGGCACTGTTGCAAGTTCAGTCCTCATAGTAACTAATTTGAATTAATCGTTTGTCTAAAATTGAAAGTGGTCATAGTATAAAAAAAAACATTGACAAGGTGTTTGTTCCCCAGATTTACAAAATGTTGAAATACAAATGCCGGTTACTTCACAGTCATTTTATGTGCTTCGGGGATGGATAGCTACAACCCGTCAGTCAATAACCATTTGGATTGGCTAGGTTTTAAAATCTTTTCCAATATTCTTCTGTTCAAACCACCTACAGTCCTGACGTTAATCTCTTGATTGATTATACAACGTGTCCATCTTTAACCCATCATGATGACAACGATTGTTTATATTTTTGCATTTTAGAAAAAAAGATGGTTCAGTTAGAAGGATATCATCCATCAGACTAAAACAATAATGTCAAAAACACAAAAACATAAAAAAATATTTTTTAGAAAATATAAATTATCGAAATTCGAAATCTTGTTTTAACCCAGCCCAGAACCCTCTGCGCAAACGCGAGGTTAAATAAACGGTAAGGATTCCACATAGGTGGGGGAGAGTTGTATTTTCTTATTGCAGCTTAAGAGAAACGAACAGGAATTGTAAGAGGACATCGTCAGATCAGACGTCGTTTCTAAAGTAATACAAAAGTCGAGGATGCCCTTGGATTTAGATGAAAATTGATACACGTTAAGAATATCTCTTGAATGAGTTCCATTTTGGTTCCTATCAGACAGTCCGTGCCCAAGCTGTTTTGTTACTCATAATTTTAAATCATATGCATATGTACCAAGTTTGTCAAATTCAGATGTTAATGATCAAAAGTTTAGATTGATGCTTGTGGGCTTCGGACTTTCCGTTCTATAGCTATAACAACGGCTTATTACGCAAAATGTGAAATTTGTATGAAGATTGTGAACACTCCTATGGCGGCTGATTGGTATCATGTCGTGATGTCGCCCTTTATAAGGCGACAACCCGACATCACGTTACTTCACACGTAACCTCGATGTCTCGGAAACCGCTAACCGGAAGTAGCCGAATGTTTGGCTAGTTTGAGATATGATTAATGTTTTTATGATCTGTAAGTGTCGTTAAAATCAGTGGATAATTGTGGTCTGTAGCCGTGCCACATGAAATGTGTGGTAACCAGATATCTCGGAAACCGCTAACCGGAAGTGGCCGAAATGTTTGCTAGTTTAAGATATTATAAATGTTATTATAATCTGGAAGTTTCATTGAAATTGGTTGATAATTGTGGTCTGTAGCCGTGCCACATGAAAGGTGTTGTCACCTGGTATCTCGGAAACCGTTGACTGGAAGGGGCCGAAATTTTGGCTAGTTTGGGATATTGTTAATGTAATTATAATCTGTAAGTTTCGTTGAAATTTGGTTGATAATTGTGGTCTGTAGCCGTGCCACATAATGTGTGATAACCTGATATTTTCGCTAACTTGAAGTGGCCAAAATTGTGGCTACTTTGAGATATTATTAATGTTATTTTAATCTGTAAGTTCCATTGAAATCGGTTGATAATTGTGCCTGTAGTCGTGCCACATGAAATGTTTGTAACCTGATAGTTTGGAAACTGCTAACCGGAAGTGGCCGAAATTTTGGCTAGTTTGAGATATTATTAATGTTATTCTAATCTGTAAGTTTCATCGACATCGGTTAATAATTGTGGTCTGTAGTCGTGCCACATGAAATGTGTGGTAACCTGATATCTTGAAAACCGCTAACCGGAATTTGCCGAAATTTCGGCTAGTTTGAGATATTATTAATGTCATTTTAATCTGTAAGTTTCATTGAAATCGGTGGATAATTGTGGTCTGTAGCCGTGCCACATGAAATGTGTGGTAACCTGATATCTCGGAAACCGCTAACCGGAAGTGGCCGATGTATTTCTAAAGTTATCGTGATCTGCAAGTTTCATTGAAATCGGTTGATTATATCGCTACGGAGACTTGTCACATGTGGCAAATAGTCTCCGGATTGTCTTACCACATACGGTAAATAGCCCCAGCCGTATATTATAGGGTTGATTGGTCGGTAAATAAAGGGCTAATCAGTACTCATCAGTGCCGACGTCGGTGGGTGTTAATTAATCAATTAAGACAAGACAAAAGAATTAACAAGGTATTTATTATTAAATAGTCATAATACAAACATAAAACATAGTATTCAGTTGATGTGATTATAAGCCATAGTTTCGTATTCAACTTTGAACTTAGTATTGTGTTTAATTTGATTTTACTATTAATATTTCTTTATTTATTACATTAAAAAACAACGTATTGCGTTGATGCGATTAATAATATACAAGTCCCAAAATATACAAGATCCCGTGACTGGTACACCGGGTTTTAAATAGGTCGAAAGTTAAAATAAGAAAAACTTGAAAAAACGTTACTATTTTCGGCATTTTTCTTGTCTTGATGACACCGCGCCTGGTACGTTCGTGCATTTCTTATGCGCGAACTCTTAGTTTTTCTATTACTGGCACGCGCACGGGCACTATTTTGTTTTTACACGTACCAAAATCTGTGATTTCGCGCGTAGGTACTTTTGAGGTATTAGTCTGTTAAAGATGTAACTGAATGTCATCGATTTAGGGGTTTAGCGGGCGTACAAAGTCAAAAATCAACATATAAAAAAACAAAAACCCGATTTTATATAACGAGGGTATGTTTTTGTAACGTTTTCTTCTACCGATCAGGCCCATCCAACAATAACGAAATTCTTCGGCAATCTCCGGAAACATTCGGTTTTGACGTCATCTCAGGAAGGAATGGACATCAATATTATCAAAGACACTAGAGTAACTGCGATCGATTGAATGGCTTTGAACGCTCGCAGAATCGTCGCCAATACCGGCTCTCTCTATGAATCACAGCATAATAATATGCCTGACATTGTTGACGTGTTCCTGAGATGACGTCACGCCAGGCTAGTAGACTGGTTAATTTTGTTTCCGTGAGTGTCGAGAAAATTGAAATTGAAATTCGTATTGTGTCTAAACCGCTGGGCAAATCACATTGAAATTTTATATTCAGCCTATTTGAGGATTAAACTACACATATTTGGTGAAAAAATGGTTTATTGGATTTACATTCAGTTATATCTTTAAGTATAACACTTGCCACTGTACATGTGTATCGCTAATTATAAACCGAATGTTTGAAGACCGTTCATATTTATAACGCACAGATTTTTCAGTACACGCTCAATTTGTTGCTAAGCAAACCAACGGTATTATTTTCTCAACAGTGTATGAACTTATTCATAGCGATAATATCCTTACACCGAGAGGAATTATCTAGTCTCGATGAATAGAACCATGGTTGTCTGGTAGAAAATTACTTTTGTATTTTTTGGAACGGAGAACAGAGATTTTAGAAGCAAACTAACCTGCCGCACATGATACTTATAATAAAAGGCGAGAACTCTTTTTGCGGCGGAGGCTTATCACTGAGTAATAGGTCAAGGTTAAAACATACGTTTGCCGTATAAAAATCTAGCAAAAAAGGTAAATACCTACGGATTTCGATAAAAAAATAACATTCGGATTATAACTCTAGATAAGGTGTGTTAATTAAAAAGGGTGTAAATTGAATATTATAATATGTATAGGAAGCCTAGTGACGAGTGTAGTAAGTGCGGTCCGTCCGTCCGTCGTTCCGGTGTCCACAATTGCTTGTGGACGCTCCAGAGAATAAAGTTAATATCCAATTGACTTTAAATTTATACAAGGTGTTTAAGGTCATGAGACAAAGAAGCCTATTGATTTTCGACGATTTCCAAAACACGCTGTCATAGTTATGGCCCTTGATCACTTCAAAAAATATTGTGGGTGTTCTAGAGGCCAAAGTTAATATCCGATTCACTTTAAATTTATACACAGTGTTTAAGGTCATGAAGCTAAGAATCCTATTGATTTTTAGCAATTTCCGATAATTACTGTCAGAGTTATGGCCCTTGATCACTTCGTAAATTCTTGTTAATGCTCTAGGGGCCAAAGTTAATATCCGATTGACTTTAAATTTACACACAGAGTTTAGGTCATGTGACGAAGAAGCCCATTGATTTTCAGCAATTACTGTCAGAGTTATCGCCCTTGATCACTTCAAAAAATCTTGTGGACCCTCTAGAGGCTAAAGTTAATAACCGATTGACTTTAATATTCATATTTTAGTGTATTATAAATGTTTCATTACCGAAAAAAGTAAAATATGCGACAACTCTTGTTTACTGCCCGGACGATTTAGCTGCTGTGGGCGTATGTTTCGTTGCCTGGCAACTCTCGTTAAAAGTTGTACGCGAACTAAATGCGTTTGTTAGATACTGACAGAGCAGCCCGGAGTCGAACAATCGCCGCACGAGCTGTCTTCGTCAGCTAATTTCAAAATGGCGTACAACCAGTGCAAGTGGGAAAAGACGACAATAAAATCAGAAATATGTTATTTATTATTGTCGCACTTATTACATCACTCCTGTCTAACAAATCATAAAGCTGTTGTGTTACGGTGGCGGCATGGTATTTCACCGTAACACCACAGCCACTCTAACCATTCATAATACATCTAACTATCACTCCCTACACTCCCTCGTCTACTTTCCCAAACGTCAACAACACATCTCATACATCCATTTCGCTGATTAACCCTTGTACCATGTCTACTGGATTATCAACGTTCAGTTTTAATATGTATAGTTTCGGATGGTTGGCGACGTCTATAGGTCGGTTCAAAAATGCCAGACGACAAAGTTCTTCAAGTAGTTGAAGTAGACGGGACAACTTCGCATATTGTCCCGAAGAGAAACTGCACAAGCCGGATTTGGCTTTACTTTGAATTTGACGAAAAGGATACTAATCAAAATAAAATTTTATGTAGAATGTTGTATAGAAGAAACGTAGCTGCCAAGAATGGAAACAAGAGTAATTTGTACACTTAAACAACAACTCAATAGTAAAAAAAATAATTAATACATCAAACACCAATCATTAATAATCATCGTAGGCCTAGGGGTTTTTTTTCTTCACATTTTTCAACATTTTTAATCTTCTTTATTTTGTCTTCCTATTTTGTGCACAATCATATAATATTTACTATCAAATATGTTCGTATAAAAAAACCCGCAAATAACAATTTATACGGACAATCGTACAGAATTCAGAGCACCCGGCTATATATATTCTAAAAGGTGATTAAATAAGCTTTCACAATATTTTCCAATTTTTCAATATTCTTAATGTAAGGATAAACCTGTAATTTTTTAAAGGTCCAACTTCGGACCAGCGTCTCAATTTATCACCACCCGGCTATATATATTCTAAAAGGTGATTAAATAAGCTTTCACAAAATTTGCCAATTTTTCAATATTCTAAATGTAAGGATAACTTTTTTAAAAGTCCAACTTCGGACCATCGTACAAAATTCTCACCATCTAGCTAATTATATTCTACATGTAAAAGGTTACCGAAAAGGCTTTCAAAATATTATTAATAAAAGTTGGCACATTCATACTAAAGGGGCACGCTCTCAACCTGAACATTTTTTTCAATATTCTAAATATTCCAAGTCAAAATTTGGACCATCGTACAAACTTCAGAACATCTGGTTATATATATTCGATTAAGGTGATTGAATAAGCTTTCCAAATATTATTAGTAAAAGTTGGCACAATCATATTAAAGGGTGCGCTCTCATTCTAAACGTAGCCACTTTTTCAATATTCTAAATGTAAAGACAGGCCGATATTTTTGTTCGAAGTCAAAATTCGTGTTATCGTACAAAATTCTTAGCATCCAGCTATATATATTCTTAAAGGTAATTCAAAATGCTTTCTAAATATTATTAGTAAAAGTTGGCACAATTATATTAAAGGGGTGCGCTGTTATCCTAAACGTCGACAATTTTTCAATATTTCAAATGTGAGATAGGCCGGTATATTTTTCGACGTCGAAATTCGCGTCATCGTACACAAATTCTGAGCACCCCACTGTATATATTTTGATAGGCAATTCAATAGGCTTTCTAAATAATATTAGTTAAAGTTGGCACAATCATATTGAAGGGGTGCGCTCTCATCCTAAACATAGTAATTTTTTTTGATATTCTAAATGCAAAGAACGGTAATGTCCCAAGTCAAAATTCGGACCATGGTACAAAATTCATTGCATCCGGCTACATATATTCGAAAAGGTGATTAAATAAGCTTTATAAATATTATTAGTAAAACTTGTCACAATCGTATTAAAGGGGTGCGCTCTCATCCTAAACGTCGCCAATTTTTCAATATTTTAAAGTGAAAGAACGGTAACATTCCGAGTCAAATTTCGGACCATCGTACACATTCAAAACACCCGGCTATATATATTCTAAGAAGTGATTAAATACGCTTTCCAAACAGGGGCGGATTGGGACCGGGAACCTACCGCACTCCGTGTCGGAGCGGCCCCTTTTACTGACCGCAGGGCCAGGACGGGGGCCCGATGGCTCTCCCCCGGGAAAATTTTGAAAAATGAACCCTACATATTATGCGATTAGGTGTTATATCTGATTTATGGGGACGGGGACTGAGAAAACGTTCTTCGCTGAGTCGAGGCCGTAGAACAGGTGGCCTAACGAGTCAATAAAAATGTCAAGGAATGTTTAACACCAGCCTCGGGAAATTCTCGCACTTATATTCAGCCAGCAGACCAGTTATCATCAAATTTTGCTGAGGCCTTAAAATTGATTTTTGTTTGAGTTACGAACAATCGGCATACGTTTCTGGCGTATCCCCACAAACAGGGTACAGGGTATTTAATAATTATTAAATTTGCGGGCGACAGTGTCTGGTGAATCCGATAAAATTTCGGATTAAATTCGGAATCCCTATTGCAGGATTTCGAATTTCGGCCCACACCCAGCACACCCTGCCCAGAAAGTATATTATACCAGCCCACTCTAGACTCCAGTGGCGTATCCCCACAAACATGGTGTAGGTGACCTAATAATAAGTAAATTTGCGGGCGACAGTGTCGGGTGAATCCGATGAAATTTTGGGATGAAATTCGGAATCCCATTGCAGCACACCCAGCCCAGAAAGACCATTATATTAGCCCATTCCAGACTCCAATTAAAGCCACCGGTCACATACAACATGATCATCATCGCTCCAGGGCCGGTCCAATACCCCCCCCCCATATTATGTTCATCAGAAATAGTTTTTTAATATGTTTGTGCCAACTAATAATATTTTTAAATCTTATTTAATTACCTGTCAGAATATATATAGCTAGATGATCAGAATTGTGTATTATGGATCGAATTTGGACTTTGAAAAAAGTACAGGTTTATCTTTACATTTACAATATTGAAAAATTGGCTATGTTTAGAATGAGAGCGTACCCCTTTAATATAATTGTGCCAACTTTAACTAATAATATCGAGAAAGCTTATTATATTACCTCTCAGAATATATATAGCTAGATGATCAGAATTTTGTACGATGGTCTGCATTTGGACTTTGAAACAAGAACAGGTTTATCTTTACATTTCGAATATTGAAATATTGGCAATGTTTAGGATGATAGCGCATCCGTTTAATATGATTGTGCCAACATTTCCTAATAATATTTGGGAAGTTCATTTAATTACCTTTTAGAATATATATAGCCGGGTGCTCTAAAGTTTGTACGATGGTCCGAATTTTAAAATATTGAAAAATTGCCTTATATAATAACCCTTTCGAATATATATAGCCAGATGCTCTGAATTGTGTACGGTGGTCCGAATTTTGACTCGGGACATTACCGTTCTTTACATATTAGAATATTGAAAAAAATGGCTATGTTTAGGATGAGAACGCCCCCCTTTCAGAATATATATAGCGGGATGCTCAGAATTATATACGATAACCGGAATTTTGACTCGGAATATTACCGTTCTTTCACTTTATAATATTGAAAAATTGGCGTCGTTTAGGATGAGGGGGTTGGGATGGCCTAGTGGTCTAGAGTGCCGCGCTTCGACCTCTAGCTAGCCGGCCACCTCTGGTTTGCGGCTGTGGTTTCGAGCCCTGGTGTGAGCGTATGTGGCATGGAGATAGGGGCGCCTTCTCAACCTCACGGGTTTCCTCCGGGCACTCCGGTTCCTCCCAATGCTAAAGACCCCTACGTGCAAGCGAATTATTGAAATACAAATTTTAAAAAACATGTTAGTCCCCAAATGACCTAGTTGTGTTGAGAGGACGTTAAACCCCATCTCTCTCTCTCTCTCTCTCTCTCTCTCTCTCTCGTTTGGGATGAGAGTGCACCCCTTAAATAAGATTGTGCCAACTTTAACCAATAATATTTAGAAAGCTTATTCAATGAACCTTCAGGATATATATAGCTGGGTGCTCAGAATTTTGGACGATGACTCGAATTTCGACTTTGAAAATAATACCATCCTATCTGTATATTTAAAATATTACCTTTCGGAATAATTATAGCTTGGTGCTCAGAATTTTGAATAATGACCCAAATTTTGACTCGGAATATTACTGTTCTTTCACTTTAAAATATTAATATTCTACTTTCATTTGATAGACGTAACATGGATTTTAGCCAACGAACAGGTTGCCAGTTGGATCGATCGAATAGTTCGCTAGCCGAATAGGTCGCCAAATTGTGTTCGGTAAGAGTAGAAGTGTCTCATTTTTATCGTAAATACATAAATCCTAATATATCAAATTAAACGGAAAGTAATATTAATAAATTCTACAAACTTTGCGCTAAATGGTTCCTAAAATTCATATTATGCAGTTTTGTTTACTTTTCAATCGGATTAACCTTTTTTATTTCAAATTTAAATGGGTAACATTTATACGCCTATTTCGTGTTATCTTGTTACGTCTAAAAAATCCCAATTATAATAGGTTAAAGTTCTAAGTTGATATTGTTGCTCGGTCATTGTCGAAAGCTTGCAGGTACGGTGAAAGGAAATTTAAAGTCGTAAATGACTCAATCGAACATACATTGTACATTCTAGAGTAAATATTATCATGGTGCGTGTATTACAATTTCCAGAATGGTTACGCCTTTATACAGTTATTAGTCCTGAAATGACCTAGTTTGTGCCGAGTGGACGTTAAACCCCATCTCTCTCTCTCTCTAATTATAATTTACTCTCTCTCTCTCTCTCTAATTGAGCTAACGATAGGCCCCCCTGAAAAATTCTGACAGTAACTATCAGAAATTGTTGAAATTCAATGGGATTCTTTGTCTCGTGAACTTAAACAATTTGTATAAATATGAGGTCTATCGATCGGGTATTAACTTTAGCCCTTAGAGCGTTTTCAAATTGATCAAGGACCCTAACTCTGGCCCTAATTAGCGGAAATAACTGAACATCTATAAACTTCTTCGTCTCATTACATTAAACACTGTGTATAAATTTAAAGCCTATCGGATGTTAACTTAAGGCTCTAGGATTTTGAATTTTTGGAATTTGGAATTTGAAATTTGGATTCTAGTAATTTGGGACGGGTGTATATCTGACCTAGGCATCAGATAGGTTAACTAGCACTAATTAGTTGTGTAAAATTACAATTTATTTAAATTTGTTTAATCGAGGGGAGGCTGTCAATTTGCTATGTTGTTGGTAAGACATGAATTTCACAGTTCGAATTTTGCATTTGGAATTTGGAAAGAGCTTTTTGGGCTTCCGTACGTAATTCATGACGCCAAATTTTGGCCCAAATACATTGTTTACCTTCCTATGTATGTTCACTGGAAAATCAAAGCAAGTAAAAACTTGAAAATGTAAAATAATTACCATTATTAATAATAACAACAATTTTATTTAATCAGTATGCATATCATACGATGTGTAAATACAAATAACATTTGATCATGAACTCAGAGTGATTGTTCAAGCAATTATAAAGAATTTAATGATTAATGAAAAGATGGATAATTTTAACATAAACCTAATAAATTAATTAATTGGTTGATATAAATATAAAAGTGATTTTTTCAAGCAATTAAAAATAACGTAATAATTTAATTAACCGTTTGTTTATATCACCGTTACACTCCAAAAAAGGTTGAGTTCGAATTTCGAGCAAATCGGACCAAAATTGCCATACACAATGGCCGCCGTTTGTACGCGAATACTGTTAAAAAATGGTATATCAAGGTTGTGGACCCTGTAGAGGTCACAATTTAAATTCGATTTTGATGAAACTTAAAATGCATGGTTATAACCCAATGATCTTGTGTCCTTTCGATATTTGCGCATATCGGATCGTAAGTTACTGAATTATGGCCCCTATCTATACGCAAAATCGCCTTTGTTTAGCTTGTGGTCCCTGTGGAGGTCACGATTATTATCCGATTTCAAAAAAAGTTTGATCATGTCACTGTTACACCCTAAGGAAAGTTGAGTTCGAATTTCGGGAAAATCGGACCAAAATTGTCATACAAAATGGCCGCCGTTTGTACGCGAATACTGGAAAAAAATGGTATATCAAGGTTGTGGACCCTGTAAAGGTCACAATTTTAATTCGTTTTGATGAAACTTGAAATGCATGGTTATAACCCAAAGATCTTGGTTCCTTTCGATATTTGCGCATATCGAATCATAACTAAATCATGGCCACGGATTGTCCGAAAAATCCCCTATGGTCCCTCTGGAGGTCACGATTAATATAACACCCTACGGAAGGTTGGGTTCGAATTTCTAGAATATCGACCATAATTGCCAGACACAATGGCCGCCGTTTGTTCGCGAACGGTGTAAAAATATGGCATATTAAAGTTGTGGGCTCTGTAGAGGTTACAATTGTAATTCGATTTTAATGAAACTTGAAATGCATATTTATAACCTGAAGATCTTGATTCTTTTCGATATTTGCGCATATCAAATTGTAACTTAATGAATTATGGCCTTTGATTGTAGGGAAAACCACTTTCGGTTTTGCTTGTCCTCTATCCATCTCTCGAAAATGTGGGCGTATCCTGCCTGGCAGTGCCAGCTTACTATCTTTTATATATTGAAATGTACAATGAAAGGTTTGTGAAATTTATTATCTTTAATTAAGTGTTTGTTTAAAATAATACACCGCCCAATTAAATTATCATTTTTGAAGATATTAAAATAAAATACTACGTAATATGTCAGCTTTATTTGTGAATGATTAAAATAATTAACTGTGCAATTAACTGTTCTCTATGTTATTTCGTTTGTTTAACACGGTTTTTATTTGTCAACGAATTCATTATTATGGGTATATTCAGTTGACGAGGTCTGTTATTTATACACGGAATAACTTTACTCCCTTGTTATATTTGAAATACATCTGAATTAAAATAATTTTGATAAAAAAAAACAATTTCCGCCGACGTCTAAATATCCCTATATCGAAATTAACTATTGCAGATTGTGACATGCGATTTGTGATTCCCGGAGATTTTGTGATTCTTAAAAACGCTATGTATAATAACAAAAGCATATTGGGGTATTTTAGGCTGTTTTTCAATAGGCAAGTTTTAATATCGAGTTTCAAAGGTGTGTTTTGATAGAATTATTGTATCAATAGTTAATAATACAAGTTTCTGTTTATTTGTGAATGTATAATACCTGAGGCTATTCCAGGTCGTGAGAATAGCATTGAATGACCTAGTTGCTAAGAACATATGAAACAGTTACAATGTTATGCGCATATATTAACATCTGAATTCTTTAGACGAATAAACCATTAAACTTAACAAAAAGATCACCAATCCCCCCGCAGATTGAATGCAATTCTTAACTGAATGTTTGTAAAGAGGACTTTGATATTTTTAAACTAGTACATTTAGTTGCCTATAACTTTCGTGGGGATTGGTCAATTGGAATAATTATTGAACTAATTGTGTGAATCACTTAACAGTTTAAAATAATCCGTTGAATGTTGAATTAGCGCAATATAGCCCGGTTGTTGCTGACGTGCCATAAGACAATATTTCATTCTTTCATTATGTCAAATGAGGATGTCTGAGCAGTGCATTAGCATAAAATTTATCTTTCTACTTGCTTTTTGATATTGGCGAGTGTCGAAAAACGACATACTGATTTAATCAAAATGTGCTTTGGAGGCATTCTGTAGATATACACATCAATGAAATCTGCTTTTTGAGATTCAATTCTGAATATCGAAAAACGAATATGTCGTTTTTCGACATTCGCCAATATCAAAAAACAAGTAGAAATATAAGTTTTTTTGTTAATTAACTGCTCAGGCATCTTCATGTATGATATCTTTAGTTCGTTTTACCAAATTGATTCAATCCAATGTGTTTTAGAGATATTCTGTAGGTGTACATCCATTAAATCTGCTTTTTGAGATGGAAGTTTGGATATCGAAAAACGAGTAGCTCGATTTTTGACATTCGCCAATATCGAAAAACGAGCTAGTTGTTTTTCGTTTATCGCCAATAATGAAAAACTAAAAACGAAAATCGAGCTAACTTCACACTGCCTTTCTTTATAACGAATACATTATTTTCTTCAAACGAACTAATATTTCGTTAATAAGAATTAATCGATTTACGATTTAACACGTCGGCCAATGCGCCTAATGCTCCAAACGCAGAATTGGGAGAAAAAAATATGTTACAGAAACAATTTGTGGCCTCTTTCGTTATCGATATGCGGTCGTGCTTGAGGTGGCAATCCTAGAACTGCGAGACAAGTTAGGTTATTTCGGGATTAATACATGGCTCAAATTTACTTAAATAATTCGCTTTCGCGTAGGGTATTTAGCACTGAGAGAAAACAGGCAGACCCGAAGAAAACCCACGAGGTGGACCTTAATTCTTTTTAACGAAATATTATTTTTTGTTTCGTTTTTTTTGTGGGTATTTTTTAAGGGGCGTGGGGGGGGGTGTATTGTGTTTGGGATTATTGTTATATTCGTGTATTTGATTTACAATGTATACTATTTATATCTGTACATGTCTATATTTATGCCTATAACAAGCTCTTTGCGTCGCCAATAATACAGTTCAGTTCTGTTCAACTATTAAAAAAAAGAGGAGCATCGCTAACGCTAAAATATACGCCCGCATTCATGCTTTTTTGATATGGAACTTTTTAAAATGAAGAGAATGAAATATGAAATGGCTGTTATGGCCAAACTTACAGACAAAATATCAACAAAAAAGTGGGTGTAACAAAATAAATAGTTGCTGTCTTTACGGTATAAGGAATAAATATGCAAAGTTCCAAGATAATACATTGAGGATTGCAGCATGCAGACGAGACATACAAAAATTGGGCGTGGGTTGGATATGGAAACCCTTGTTATTGAAACGATTGATATGCTGAATTTGAACAAAATCTGTAAATTATTGCAACCTGTAGAGTATCAACCGATAAAAACTACCGTATATTATGCCAAGATCCAGGATGATCTATTTAGAATTCTAGTCTGTTGACAAAAAACATAAAAAATGGACGTAGCCCTTAGGCTATAAGGAATACATATGCCAAATACCAAGTTGGACCATACAGAATTGCGGCCTGTAAACGATAAACACAAAAATTGGGCGTGTCATGCAGCTGTCGACCTTAGGCTATAAGGAATACATATCCCCAGTTCAAAGACGACAAATTAAGAATCGTGACCTGTAGGCAACACACAGAGACACAAAAAATAAGTGCCCCGAAAGTTTGAGTAATCACCAAAAAACAATAAGGGCCATCCTTTGGGTATGAGGAATAGGTATGCAAATTTTCAAAGGGATCTGTTAAGGAGTGCGGTCTGTAGGCGAAACACAAAACAAACAAACATTGGGCGTGGCTCTGTCCCAGGGGGGTCGGGTATGCACCTAAAGTAAGAGAGGTACGCCTTAGTATATAAGGAACAAGTATTAAACAGTTTTCAAGACGAACGATTAAGAATTGCGGGCTGTAAGTGACACACATACACACAAAAAGAAGAAAATGGTGGCTCTGCCCCTGGGGCTGGACATCCACCACTAGCAATATGAATGTTCTTTGGGATAGAAGGAATAATACGTAGGACAAACAAAAAATTACAAAAAATGGGCGTAACTCTGCCACTGGGGGCGGGCATGCGCTAAACACATTATGGATCACCCTTGGGGTGTAAGGAATTCATACGAACAAGAAATGCGGGATATAGATGACAAACAAAAAATTACAAGAAATAGGCGTGGCTCTGCCCCTGGGGGTTGGGCATGTACTAAAAAGGAAAGGGACCTTCCTTAGGGTATAGGGAATAAGTATGTAAAGTTTCAACATGATCAAATTCTTTACAAAATCCATAACATCTAATAAGGGGTGACGCAATAAAATGTTTTCTTTTTTTGTGTTTTTAATCCTATAAACGAAAAGTGTGTTTAGAGACGAAATATCTGGAAAAAAAACTTTTCAAAATGACTTCTAAATTTGTTAATAAAATGGCTGTTTGGTGTTACCGTAATTTTTTGTTACAGAATCGTCACATTCATGTCATGCTGCCATAAATATCATTCGTTATTTTCATTCCTCCATTAAAATCATATAGTTCATACTCTCTTTAACTTCATACTCCCACCATCTTCATACACGCATTGGTATCATTTATTAATATCATGATTTATCTATTTCAAACTCTTCATGCGCTATTTATATTTTTCGGAAAACTTCTTTAAAGTTTGATTGTTGGTTGTTTTTGTCTTCGGTTTTTTTTTTGGTTTTTTTTTGACTTAACAGATTTGCTCATTTCAACAGAAAAAGAAGAACTGCAAATAAAACTCTACAATTGTCTTCATTTTGTAAACTGAAAATATATCTCGGATATAATACAAAATATATTATATTATTATAAATTATAACTCACCTGTTCGTTGTAAAATATTAAAATTAAACTGTTAAACAGAATTACCTTGTAGCACAAGTACCGTAAGCAATCTGTAAACAAGTTAGAACTAAGCTGATCTGCGCTAGCAACTAGTTTATAACACAGATATTATAGTGTTAAAAATTTATATTGAATATTATAATAGACAGGACGTATTAACGTATTAAACTGAAAGCAGGGTAGTGAATCACAGTGACAGAAATAGACGCTATAGCCTATGGATGAATATGGCAGAGAATACAACTATAGAATATGAATACATCGAACATAATATGATTTGAATCGAATAATATAATAAACAGGACATATTAAATACTAACGATTCTGTTAGTCTCTATAAACCTTTAATATATTAGGTAGGGGGTTGGGTGGTGTTGTGCTATTGCATGTGCTTTTCTTTTACAAGTACCAACTAAATGATTATGATGACGTATTATGTCGTTTCCCCCATCCGTCTTCCCGTTCACATTTGTTTGTGGAAAGCCTATAGAAGTCACAATTTGTATCAAATGTCCACCATTTGGGGATTTCGAACTACGGTACTACGCTATATGTCAGCCCAAAGTCAAAGCAAAATGTCTACCATTGATTCAATTAATGGCGTGGTTTCGATTTCCTGCCTATCAAATATCGTGGGATTTCACAGGGCCCCCATTTCCCACCAACAGATAAAGACACCTACGCGAAAGCTAATTATTGAAGTAGAATTTAACCATGAGCTAACGTGTATTGAGTGGACCCTAAACCCCACATCTCTCCCCCTCTCTCTCTGTCGACCAATGCCACAAAATTTGGAGAGAATTTAAATAAAGTAATGGAAGCATGTATATCTATATAAAAATGGATGGCGGTCCGATTTACATCCTTTACCCCCAGATCAGGTTATATTGACAAAATTCTACACATTCAAACTGGTAACAAATTAACACATCAGCTCACAGACATACAAACTGGTATCACATTAACCCATTAGCTAACAGACATACAAACTGATATCACATTAACCCATTAGCTCACCGACATACACATTAGCTCACCGACATACATATTAACCCATTAGCTCACTAAACTTCTTGGTCCAACCTAAAGATAATATTGACTAACAATAAATGCTTTCAGAGGGAGCCATTTGGTGAAACTATATTACAGTTAATGAGGTGATCAAGATGATACTATTCACCAAGAAATACAAACACAACATAACCCTACATCAGTGTAAATAAGCACGAATAATATAGGCTTACTAATTAAGCACTCCAGAAAATGAGGGATATTAAGCAGATGTAAACCATAACAAAACATATTAAACAATAATAATGGGAATACCAGCCTATTATCAGATGACTGAATAAGCAATATGAGGTGATTAAACATGTATAAGTTGGCAGACTGATTGTGAGAAATCAGTAGGGGAATATATTAAGTAATGTAGATAGTTTTTGTGTGTATATAGTGACCACAGAATACATAGTACGCGCCTAGAGCATGCATTTGTGGATGAATTGGCGCTTTACAAATATACATTATTATTATTATTATTATAGTTTATAATACTTGAAGTACTGACGTAAAGTACAGCCGTTGAAATTAAGGAATAAAAACCCTTAAAGCTGAACTCCGATTACAAAACTACAGAAATAATCAAATAAAACAAATCCCTATATTTGTTTCCAATTGTTAAAACAAACATGGCAACTGACGACGTATGAAAACAGAGACAGGCCACGCCCACATTCAGTGTATACCTTGTCAACCACCCTGATAGAGGGTTTTTCACTATCGATTTACTGAAAAAAATATTGCTACACAATTACTATGTCTGTTCAATTTATAAATAGGGAAAACTTTAAATTTTCCTTTCCCACATATATCAAAATGTCTACTGTGGTTTTCCGGAATCTTAATGTGTGAGCGATGAAGGTTCAATCTCAGGCATAATGTTTTGTCCGTTTTTCCTAAATACCGCTCATTGCAACCCCCCACAATTCAGCATGTACACAACATGTTCAGACTTGCAGTTCATATTATGGCGAATATAGAAAATTTTATTTCGCTAGAAATCGGAAATTCGGATTTCTAGCGAAAAAACAGTTGTATAAATAAAATAAAAACCAAGTACGAACAATCCAAACCAGAATATTGGACATTTTTTTTATAAATGGAACAATTTTGATATGCATCTTCTGGAACTCCGCTTTATGAAAATGTTTAATGCAAAGCTAAACGTAAAATGCTAAAAAATAGTTACTATTGTCACTTCCATTATTATTCGCCCTGTTGAAATATCAACGGTTAAAAATTGTGTTTTTTAAAAAAAAATATTATATAGCCTACTGAGAGCAGCTTTATTTAGTTTACATATATATTTGGATAAACATCCTGAATGCAGTCATGAGAGAATTTCAAACAACTTAATCCTCAAAGCTATACGAATCATCCTGACCAACAACACTTTTACATTTGGCAAAACAAATTACAAACAGATTCTTGGTATAGCGATGGGCACCAAGGCGGCACCACAATTAAGTAATTAAACAATGGGATTCCTTGAAGAAAAACTATACTCCACTGTAGAAATTGAACATGGCGTAGACTACAGATTATATTTAGAAAATCAGTTGAAACAATTCCTAGACGATATATTCTGTATTTGGGATGAACGCATTGGCAAAATTGCAGATTTGCAAAAAATAATGAATGATTTAGATATAAATATTGAATTCACAATTGAAACGAACGATCTGCAAATCGCATTCATGGACGTTCTAGTGAAACGAAGGAGAGAACTCCTTATAACGGACATGTATTCTAAAGAAACAGATACCAAAAACTATCTTTCCTATAAATCATGTCACCCACGCCATATCAAAAATAATATACCTTTTTCTTTAGCTAGAGAAATATGCACCATTGTGATAGATGAAGACCTACTGGTTGTAAGATTAGCTGAGCTAAAAAGAAATTTATTGAAAAAGTATTATCACCTTGAGGTAATAGAAGTTGGGATAAATAAGGCTTTGGCAATTGATATCCAAACACTGAGGGCTACTAAAGCAAAAGACAGTTCGGTTAATATCATTACCTTTGTCGACACCCATAACCCCCCAACATCCCAACTTCTTTAAAACAATGTACGAAAGCAGGGCAATCCTGGCATCAAACGACAACCTCAGAAAAAGTATTGACACTGTTATCTAAGTATTACTTTTCTTTAGATTTAAAACAAACCGTAAAATTTGTTTAAAACCAGATTTGTGTCAACAATTTAGATGTGTATTTCCAATACCATAGATTTTAGTAAGGTATAAATGAACATTCGCCAGTGTCACAGGAGTCGTCTATATCCTAAGTTACTATTTGGAAATACACATCTAAACTTGAAATAACCTCGTACCAACAACTCTTGCAACCTTTCGATATTTTCTCCTGCAAGATAGTTGCAAATGGGGTTGAAAAATTTCAAGATATTTGCATTCACTGGAATAATTCTCAGAAGCTCTTTTATTATTAATGATCATCTTCGTCAATCTTGAGATTTATTCCCCAGCACCGTATTAATTCTCTTCTTTATTTTTCACCCTTGTTATCTTGAATAATTTCATGTACTTATGAAGGAAAGGATGTTTTGTAAGTTTATGTAACTTTTGTCCGATCCTTTTACATTGTGGTAATAAAATATGTTTAAACCAACCTCAGAACAAAAGTTGATAATGTTCAATTCATTAAATTACAAAGACAGCCACCTAATCTCAAACGCCTCCTAACAAAAGCAAAATTCAATTAATCTATCACAAGGACCGGCTTTACTTGCCAGGGGTGTTTTAATATCTATATTGGAGAGACATCCATCGGTGAATCGATGTACCGAGAAATCCACTATTTATCGATGAACATGACACCGTGGTGTAGGTGATAAATAAAGTAAGCTAGAATGTGAATAAATAGTGACGAGAGTCTCGTAAAACCGGAAGTGATAAAGCGTATCATATCTGTCATCCAAACCAAGGAATGGTAGCTGCAACATTCGGCAAAGACCACACATATTCTATGAGGCTCTTGTAATTTGTTATAAAATTCACAAAACGATATAATGTCTTTAAATTCCTTCTAAATTATTTTACTTACGTGAGACACGGTCCCCAAACTGACGCCATGAGAAAGCCTCGATCATGAGGTACGGACGGTATTTTATTAACAACAGCATTATATAAACAGTCTCAAAACGACACAAAGATACAAATAAATGTAAACAGTTTGATTAAGATATACAAAATAATAAAACTTTATTTATATTATCATGATGCTAAAGCCGGTGGGTTAAAAGTTGAAGACCAATGCCATTGTTTAATTGTTTCTATTTTCCATCACAGCTAGATAAATGACCACGTCACGTGTGTTATAAATTCTTTGGACAGACATGTTAAATATTTTAACTTTTTTTGTATTTAAAAATCCAAGGGTATGCTTTCAATAATTTATGTGAGAAAAAATCATCAATCAGTTTGTAACAGGTCATTCCGTAACCTGTCAAAAGTAAGGAAAGATAGAGAAATGAAACGCCAAGAATGAATGAATTAACAAACTGTTAACTTATAAGTATTTCACTAATATTAGACCTATCATTATGATCAAGTGTTCCGTACCCAGCTATTGTGCAAAGGATATTTTAATTTATAAATCTTGGACACTGGTTACCATTGGGTTTTTAAAGACCAAGAAACTGACATGAGTTATTTTAGAAACAGCATTAAACTAAAAAATTAAATTTCATCTCAATAATTAATAATTACCAGATGTAGCATTTATATTTCACAAACTCAGGCCATGAGAAACTGACAATTATTAATTAACCGTGGCCTAAATTGACATTTACCCAGTTACCACTATACTAGCCAATGCTGGTTTTAAGTGCCAAAGACAATGGTTGTATTTTTATTTATTTATTATGTGTATCTACAAAATGAATAATAAAGTTACTTCACAAATTTTAGTTTTTTTATTATGTATAATTAGAACTCAATCCAATTTTACAGAAAAAAGACGCGTATCGTGATGCATTCGCATCGTGAGGTGTTTAAAAAAACAGTGTATCGTATCGTGGCTTAGCGTATCGTTTCAGCCCTAAATTGTTTTCTATTAGTTAACGAGACACTATGTAACCATAGATAATGGTAACTATAGCCAAATAAACAAGTGTTACTGTGTAGATATGTATAAATATACTATATTGTCCATCTTTACACAATGGCATTGTTTATGAATAGTCCCAAGACGGACTAAAAGTACTTTAAAATGTTATAATGTTATGACGTCCACCGTATGACGTCATCGCGTTATGTTACGGGACAGCCTCGTAATGATGCAAGATGCATTTACTACTTCCGGTTGCTGTCAAAATGCCGGGGAGTAACTGTGTTTTCGTCGGATGCTCCGCCTGTCACACTCAAAACATGGCCTCTCCTTTCATAGACTTCTAAGAAATAACCCCGAGTGGAAATCAGAACTATTACGCATCATAAAATCAACTAGGGAGGATCGAGTGAACATCGACAGACTAAACATTAGCTGAAGACATTTTAAAGATGAGTGCTTTTTTACCGGTAAGTAGAGTAGATCTAACCCAGTACGGTATTATCTATGCCCAGGCCAAGTCGATGGCTATACTATAGACTAGTAGTATTAGTAGTAATCTCAGTATGGGCATATTAAAACCGTTGATTTTGACTGCCTAATTTTGATGTTCACTGAAATAGCGTTTTAAATTCGATAATATAAATTCAATGATAGTAAAAAGATAGGCCTATCATATTCATATTGATAGAACTTGCACTTGTTTAATAATAGTAATACTTATTTTAATAGGAAGCTTTAGTAGAAGTGTAGTAGGCCTAAGGCTCATCTTATAAGTTATAGTACACTGGCAGATCATTTTATATTTTGAATTGTTAATTATCAGTTGAATGAAAACACTGACACTTTTTTAATAATACTAGAAGGCATATTAGGCCCTAGTGAGTATTACAATACTATATAGTTTATGAATTTAGAGCAGTGGCATGTAATATTTTTTTTAGATATTATATGTTTAATTGGATTAATACAAACATAATCTTTGATATGAAGGCCCATGTAGAATTATGTTACTGGATTACATCATATTATAAAAAAAGGCAAAGTGAACAAAATTAAAGAATTATGATATTGATTAAAAGATATATCTTTACAAATTACAAGTTTGATTTCCATCTGTAATTTATGCACCAACTCATGTACAAAATATTTGTAGACACAGAAATCCCTGAAGAAACACTATAGGCCTATTGACGGGTATACTATCTACCTGATTATATATGTGTACTACATCGTTAACACTGTTCATCACGTGCATTTTGCATACCGATAGTTCATTGGCCAATCCCGCTATTTTATCGAGTTTTCGCTTAATAGATTGGATGCAGCTATGGCGGGTGTGGCGCGCCAGGCAGGGTAAGCTTACTCTTCCTAGGACACCTGTTACCACTGTTCGTCGTGTATTTTGTACACGATGAACAGTCCATATGCTGATTACACTATTTTGCGTTTTTACACATTTTTGCCTATACCGTTTTTAGGACTTCGAATTTTGTCTAATGGTTTGGATTGTTCGTACTTGGTTTTATATTATTTTATATGTATATATTTTTTTTTAATTTTCAGACCACCTATATAGACGCCATTGTATTTACTTTTATGAAGAACTTTTTTTTGATGTCAACAAGGAGTTTTAAACCAATATTTTCTAACATTGGAAATCTGACAATAAAATGTTAGGCTTAAATAACTAGTGATTGTTTGATTGCTAAATCCCAATTTTAAAATAGTTGTTCTCTGCATTGAACGAAAAGCAGGCTAGTTATGTGATTGCCTGAATGTCTTTAAAACACATCTTGTGAAGAATTGGAATACACTTACGGTAGTTCAGAACTGTACATTAACAACTTTTAGTTATACAATTCCAATAAATATATTGAATGAAGTCAATGGATTATTGTAAATTTTTTCGAAACTGAATATTTGGGAGAATGTTCTAGGTATACATTTAGTGCTGGGTATTACCACTGCAGGCGGGATAGGATACTTCGCAGTGGCTATTTGCCACATGTGGTAAGCAAGATTGTCAATATGGCCTTATTAGTCCTGAAATGACCTAGTTTGTGCCGAGTGGACGTTAAACCCCATCTCTCTCTCTTTCTCTCTCTCTATTTTAGTGGCACTTGAACTGAAATTGTTTTGCAGCTATTCTAATTAATATCTAATTTACTCTCTCTCTCTCTAATTGAGCTAACGATAGGCCCGTAGCCAATGGGGAGCAGGGCTCGGGGGGGGGGGGGGTCAGTAACTATCAGAAATTGTTGAAATTCAATGGGATTCTTTGTCTCGTGAACTTAAACACTATGTATAAATATGAGGTCTATCGATCGGGTATTAACTTTAGCCCTTAGAGCGTTTTCAAATTGATCAAGGACCCTAACTCTGGCCCTAATTAGCGGAAATAACTGAACATCTATAAACTTCTTCGTCTCATTACCTTAAACACTGTGTATAAATTTAAAGCCTATCGGATGTTAACTTTAGGCTCTAGGACTTTGAATTTTACATTTTGAATTTCGCATTTATTTCGCATTTGGAATTTGGAATTTGAAATTTGGAATCTAGTAATTTGGAACGGGTGTATATCTGACCTAGGCATCAGATAGGTTAACTAGCACTTATTAGTTGTGTAAAATTACAATTTATTTAAATTTGTTTAAAGCCCCAATAACACTCTTGTTGTAATTGATTAATATGTTCCAATCTTTATTCTGGTCAACAATTGTACTATTTTACAATATTTCAATTAAAAAATGATACAAATTTCATCTGAACACACCTAATTTTAAAAATTGGAAAAATTCAACTACATGCCGTAACATGGTTTGAAAAGCCTTACGTAAGCGCTTTCAAATGCAACTTGGATTTAAACATATTTTCGAACCCTCTGGACAAGTGAGATAGGTTGTAATGGATAATTTACACAACAGGTAGGACACTTAAACATCTTGTAGCTAGAATAAGGCTAATTTTTTTTTTCTGGACCTGTCAAGCCAGCAAGAGTGTTATTGTCCCTTTAATCGAGGGGAGGCTGTCAATTTGCTATGTTGTTGGTAAGACATGAATTTTGCAGTTGTTGGTAAGACATGCATTTTGCAGTTGGAATTTTGCATTTGGAATTTGGAAAGAGCTTTTTGGGTTTTCGTACGTATTTCATGACACCAAATTGTGGCCCAAATACAATGTTTACCTTCCTATGTATGTTCACTGGAAAATCAAAGCATGTAAAAACTTGAAAATGTAAAATACCGTATTTCCTCGAATACAACCCCGGCCTCGATTACAACCCGGTCTCGAATAGAACCCGGGGGTTAGGGGGTGTTGAGATAAATACAACCCGGGTCTCGAATAGAACCCGGGTCTAACGTAAAAATTTAATACTCCCTGTCAAAATATAAATTAATTGATGATCCCTACACAGGATGTAAAATTGTCTCATGTCACGCACAGAGAGTTTAGCCTTCGTAATTGCAAGACCGACCCTGTCTGCTTGTTTTACTTGTACAAAATGTCACTCCTATAGAAGATTTTGAAGCAACCTCAGAACAAAATTTGATAATGTTCAATTCATTAAATCACAAAGACAGCCACCTTATCTCAAACGCCTCCTAACAAAAGCAAAATTCAATTAATCTATCACAAGGACCGGCTTTTATGTATCTAAATGCATGGATCTTCGATGTAAATGTTGCGACCATATTACGCCAAACAGCAAATATGATTTTTATAATTTTACGTTGAGTGTCAACGACAATAAGAATTGTGAAACAAAAAATCTCATTTATGTCTTGACTTGCCAGGGGTGTTTTAATATCTATATTGGAGAGACATCCATCGGTGAATCGGTGTACCGAGATTTTTTTAAACTGTCACGATATATCTAGATTTATTTTTTTCTTACGATTACCGATATAATTTGGTATAAATCACGATACATTAGTTTAAAAATAAAGTAACTTACATAACAGTTTGGTTTCTTTCAATTAAAACTTGTTTTAAATCGCTGATGGCAGCTAGTTTTCGTGGTTTACAAACACATCGGACAATAAATATTGAATAAAGTCGCCCGCTTTCGTCTAAGAGTTTACACTATCATCCAGACGTTTCAGTGTATACAACCGAACAGACCGGTGCATGTCCTAATAATCGCGTACTCCCGTTTGTTTGCCCTTGAATATGAAAAATGAATTAAAATCCACTATTTATCGATGAACATGACACCGTGGTGTAGGTGATAAATAAAGTAAGATAGAATGTGAATAAATAGTAACGAGAGTCTCGTAAAACCGGTAGTGATAAAGCGTATCATATCTGTCATCCAAACCAAGGAATGGTAGCTGCAACATTCGGCAAAGACCACACATATTCTATGAGGCTCTTGTCATTTGTTATAAAATTCACAGAGAGATATAATGTCTATAAATTCCTACTAAATTATTTTATTTACCCGAGACACGGTCCCAAAACTGACGCCATGAGAAAGCCTCGATCATGAGGTACGGGCCGTATTTTATTAACAACAGCATTATATAAACAGTCTCAAAACGACACAAAGATACAAATAAATGTAAACAGTTTGATTAAGATAGACAAAATAATAAAACTTTATTTATATTATCATGATGCTAAAGCCGATGGGTTAAAAGTTGAAGACCAATGCCATTGTTTAATTGTTACTATTTTCCATCACAGCTAGAGAAATGACCACGTCACGTGTGTTATAAATTCTTTGGACAGACATGTTAAATATTTTAACTTTTCTTGTATTTAAAAAATCCAAGGGTATGCATTCAATAATTTATGTGAGAAAAAATCATCAATCAGTTTGTAACAGGTCATTTCGTAACCTGTCAAAGTAAGGAAAGATAAAGAAATGAAATGCCAAGAATGAATGAATTAACAAACTGTTAACTTATAAGTATTTCAATAATATTAGACCTATCATTATGATCAAGTGTTCCGATGCCCGGCTATTGTGCAAAGGATATTTTAATATATAAATATTTAGTAAATGTGAATAAATCGTTGGGTTTTTAAAGACCAAGAAACTGACATTAGTTATTTTAGATACATCATTAAACTAAAAAAGTAAATTTCATCTCAATAATTAATAATTACCAGATGTAGCATTTATATTTCACAAACTCAGGCCATGAGAAACTGACAATTATTAATTAACCGTGGCCTAAATTGACATTTACCTTGTTACCACTATAGTAGCCAATGCTGGTTTTAAGTGCCAAAGACAATGGTTGTATTTTTATTTATTTATTATGTGTATCTACAAAATGAATAATAAAGTTACTTTACAAATTTTAGTTTTTTTATTAAGTTTAATTAGAACTCAATCCAATTTTACAGAAAATAGACGCGTATCGTGATGCATTCGCATCGTGAGGTGTTTAAAAAATAGTGTATCGTATCGTGGCTTAGCGTATCGTTTCAGCCCTAAATTGTTTTCTATTAGTTAACGATACACTACATGTATGTAACCATAGACAATGGTAACTATAGCCAAATAAACAAGTGTTACTATGTAGATATGCATAAATATACTATATTGTCCATTTTTACACAATTACAGTATTTATGAATAGTCCCAAGACAGACGAAAAGTACTTTAAAATGTTATATTGTTATTAAACCAGTGTTGAAATCAGTTTGTGTCGGCATACTTTTTATCTTTTCATCTTTTACCGTGAAACAAAGTAGTGCAGCTGCTCTGCTTTGCGGTTGTGCTAATAATTTTGGATATATATCTAATTCACAATTGAAACGAACGATCTGCAAATCGCATTCTTGGACGTTCTAGTGAAAGGAAGGGGAGAGCTCCTCATAACGGATATGTATTCTAAAGAAACAGATACCAAAAATTATCTCTCTTATAAATCATGTCATCCACGCCATACAAATAATAATATACCCTTCTCCTTAGCTAGAAAAATATGCACAATTGTGATAGATGAAGACCTGCGGATTATCAGATTAGGTGAACTAAAAAGAAATTTATTGAAGCAGCATAACCCCCTTGAGGTAATAGAAGTTGGAATAAATAAGGCGTTGGCAACTGATATCCAAATGTTGAGGACCACTAAAGTCTCCACTCACAAACCTCAACATCCCAACTTCTTTAAAAGAATGTACGAGAGCAGGACAATCCTGGCATCAAACGACAGCCTCAGAATGAAGTTTAACAATGTAAAATTCATTAAATCACAAAGACAGCCCTAATCTGAAACTTTTTTTTAACTAAAGCAAACTTCAATTCATCTATCACAAGGATCGGCTTTTATGTATCCAAATGCGCGGATCTTCGATGCAAATGTTGCGACCATATAACACCAAATAACAAATATAATTTTCATAACTCTACCTTTAGCGTCAATGACAATATGAATTGTGACACAAAAAATCTCATATATGTCTTGACTTGCAAGGGTTGTGATTTTTTTTATATTGGGGAGACATCCAATCATCTACGGGATAGAGTACGCAACCATCGGCGGGATTGTTATATTGAATATGGGCCCTTATTTGTAAATCGACACATCTTTAAATGTGCGAAACAATTACAAGTTAATTTTCAAATTTTCCCTTTTTATAAAATGAAAGTCGATGACACCACGAAAAGAAAATCAATGGAGAACTATTTCATTTAGAAAAAACCTTCCTCGACTTAATAGTCATTAAGTAACAATTGACCATTAATTTCATTTTTTAATAGTCTTAATCTATCCCGTTGTTATCTATAATTCATTGTTTCTAAATTGTATTGTACCCAATAAGCAACCGATTAACACACGTTTATACATGTTTTCTGCTCGTTACCTATATACTATGTAACCATAGACAATGGTAACTATAGCCACTTAAAACAACGGTGTTACTATGTAAATACATGTATGTATAAATACACTATACTGTCCATCTATATGTTATGACATTATTTATGAATAGTCCCAAGACGGACGAAAAGTACTTTAAAATGTTAAAATGTTATTAAACCAGTGTTGAAATCAGTTTGTGTCGGCATACCTGTTATTGTTATTGTATGTCTTGACAAGCTCAGGCGAAACATGTAGACAAATAAACAATAGTACTTTTCAAAGGCATTTTCTCTATATATATGAAGAAGCCGAAAGGCCGAAAGATCTTGGCACTAATGTAAAAGTTATTTAAATATAGATTATTCCATCCAAATTTAGTATTTTTTGGTATATTTATCTGAGAGTTTGTTATTTTAAATCGTTTAATTACATATATATGTATATAGAACAAATAAATAAAGGTTTAAAATGCCTTTGAAAAGTACTATTGTCTACACGTTTCGCCTGAGCTTGTCAAGACAGTCGATGACACCACGAAAAGGAAATCAATGGAGAACCATTTTATTAAAAAATACGCTCCTCGACTTAATAGTCATTAAGTAACAATTGACCATTAATTTCATTTATTAATAGTCTTAATCTATCCCGTTAATATCTATCATTCATTGTTTCTAAATTGTATTGTACCCAATAAGCAACCGATTAACACGCGTGTATACATGTTTTCTGATTGCAAATTTGCAATAAAAGAGCGTAATCGTATTTTGAGACGACTAAAGAACCATCCTTCCATGGAGAATATTGCGGCTTACCAAATGGTCCGGGCGAAAGCCCGTAGAACCATACGTCAAGCAAAGAAATCTTCATGGCAAGGTTACGTCTCTAGGATCAATTCCCGTACCACCTCCAAATCGGTATGGGACAGGATTCGTAGGATTAAAGGTAAAAGTAGTGCATTATCAGTACATCATCTAAATGTTGAAAATACCACCTTAACAACATTCCCAGATATTGCAAATTCTCTGGCCAGTACTTTTTCATTCAATTCATCATCCAATTTCTCCTCTGATGCCTTTCGGGGCATAAAGCAACAGCAGGAGAAAGGGCGACTTAATTTCAAGTCCCGTAATGATGAATGCTATAATGATCGTTTTTCCATTGCAGAGCTCCGTGATTCGTTAAAGCGGGCTCGGGACACTGCAACTGGACCAGATGAGATACACTACCAAATTCTAAAACATTTACCTTTTTCCACTCTCTTAATTTTATTGGATCTTTTTAACCGAATTTGGGTTGATGGGAATTTCCCCCCTTCGTGGCATGAAGCCACAATCATTCCCATCCCTAAACCAGGCAAAGATCATACGAATCCTACAAATTATCGTCCAATCGCTTTAACTAGCTGTATTTGCAAAACCATGGAGAGATTGATCAATCGAAGGCTTGTTTGGTACCTTGAGTCCAACAACCTTATAACAGACCTCCAATGTGGATTTCGGTTCCAAAGGAGCACTCTTGATCATCTCGTTCGATTTGAAACGTTCGTCAGGGACGCTTTCATCCAGAAGCAACATTTAGTTGCAATATTTTTCGATCTGGAGAAAGCATATGATACCACGTGGAAACATGGTATCATGCGCGACCTCCATAACCTCGGCCTACGAGGTCGCTTACCTATCTTCATTAAAAATTTCCTGGAAGATAGGTCATTTAAGGTACGAATGGGATCAATATTCTCTGACCCATTTCCTCAGGAAATGGGAGTTCCCCAGGGAAGTATTTTATCACCAACACTTTTTGCCATAAAAATTAACACGATCCCAGCGTGCCTTAAACCAGGTACAAACGGGGCTCTCTATGTCGATGACTTTCAGATGTGCTATGGTTCAACAGACATGCGGATAATCGAACGTAAGTTGCAGTTTGAATTCACTTCAACAATGGGCAACCGAAAATGGATTTCGTTTTTCGAAATCCAAGACTGTCTGCATGCATTTCTGTCAGAAAGAGGTTTACATCCTGACCCAGAACTTTTCTTGGATGGCAATCGCCTTCCAGTTGTGGATGAAACCAAATTTCTGGGGCTGATATTTGATAAGAAATTATCATTTATCCCCCACATTAAAAACCTAAAAAAGAAATGTCTGAAAGCTCTCAACATATTGAGAGTCCTATCAAATACTGACTGGGGAGCAGACCGTAAGGTCTTGCTCAGATTATATCGAGCTTTAATAAGATCTAAACTCGATTATGGGTGTATTGTGTATGGGTCTGCCCGCGAGTCTTATCTCAAAGAGCTTGACACCGTACACAACCAAGGACTTAGAATCAGTTTAGGAGCATTTCGTACATCTCCAGTGGACAGTTTATACGTCGAGGCGCATGAGCCCTCGCTGCACAACAGACGTGATAAACTGGCCCTGCAGTATGCTACGAAAATAGCATCACTTCCAAACCACATTTCATTTAACACCATATTTAGACCCTATCATGAGCATTTGTATTTTGTGAAGACTAAAGTTATTCCAACTTTCGGTATTCGCATACAACCCCTTTTGTCCGAGGCTGGTATCAGCCTTGACAGTATTGCGAATACCCCTTTCTTTGATACTCCACCGTGGGCTATATCTCCCCCAAAGATTGATTTCAATCTAACTCAACATAAAAAGACAGATACTAGCTCCACAGTTTTTCAATCTCTCTTTCGAGAGTTGAGGTCTAAATATGGTGATTATGCTCCTATTTACACAGATGGTTCAAAAGATGGTGATCGTGTAGCCGCGGCTACCGTGACGCCATCTGAGACCATATCTGTTCGTCTTCCACCTGCAACTTCTATTTTTACAGCCGAGCTCCAGGCTATACTGCAAGCCCTAGGGTTCATTCAATCCTCACCTAATTTAAAACATATAATCTTTACTGATTCTTTGTCCTCTCTTTAAGCAATAAATAATAAGCAACTTAATCACCCATTAGTAGCGGACATTTATCGTCTGCTACTATCTTTCGAGAGTATCAGCAAGGACATTGTCCTTTGCTGGCTCCCCAGTCACATGGATATAAAAGGGAATGATCAAGCAGACTTGGCTGCCAAGTCTGCTTTAGATCTTCCCATATCTCAATTTTTAATACCATACACAGATTTTAAATTTTCTATAAATTCGTTTATATATGACCGCTGGCAGCGGTCTTGGGATCTTGCAGACACAAATAAACTTCGTCACATCAAGCCTCTCTTAGGAGACTGGCCAAGCTCCTATCGCATTAACAGGAGGGATGAAGTTGTTTTGTGTCGCTCTCGTATTGGTCATACCTTTTTAACCCACATTTTCATTTTGAAACGAGAGCCTCAACCAGAATGTGTTCACTGTCATGTTCCTTTGGCAGTTAAGCACATTTTGATTGAGTGCAATCATCTCAAGTATATTAGAAATAAGTATTACCGTTGCCAGTCACTACGTCAATTGTTCGCACAACCAGAGCTATATGGAAAATTGTTAAACTTTTTAAAAGAGACAAACTTTTATTACAAATTTTAATTGAATACATATATATTACGTATTTTTGTTTTAACTATTTATATATATATTTCGTATTTTTGTTTTAACTATTTATATACATAAAGGACTTAGATTTATTTTTAATTACATTATTGTCTGTGATACTTGTTTTTATTTAAGTATATAAATATATTAATGTGATATTGGTTTAATTTGTCTCATAAAAATCACCATATGTTTGGCACCATATAGCCCGGTTGGAGCTGACGTGCCATTAAACTCTATTTCATTCATTCATTCATTCATTGTAAGTGAGAGGGAAAATCGGTCTCCCGTCCGATCAGGCAGGTTTCCTCCGAGTTCTTCGGTTTCTTCCTGCAGTAATGATCGAAATCATTCGCACGATCTGTGCCAAGGGCCAAATTGGAAAAAGGCCCCAGGCCTAATTTGCTACCCTTGTAAAATGACGCGATTATTATTATTATTATGGCCTGGTTGGTCTGGATGTGGGGAAAGTGAGGTGTACCCTGTAAAGTAATGAGTTTCTAATGTATTAATTACTGTTAATTTTTATTAATTGGACAACTTAAATTCTGTTGATATTCCAAATGAAGTAAATACAAGTTTAAATTTAAATAAACTTAAGGGTAAGAATATGGGTAAGGTATAATCACATCCAATTAAAATAGTCGTTTGTGGAAAGTTACGTATTTAATCCTATTGAAGACGAACCAGTTGTGAGAATTCCGGTTTATTCCCACGAAGGCGCAGTTATTGGCCGTAACGGATTAAGGAGAGAAATGGGGTTGAACCTCCACTAAACACAGCTAGGAAATTTCGGGACTAACATATGGTTTAATTTTATTTCAATAATTCGCTTGTGCGGACTGCCCAGAGGAAACCCACGAGGTTAAGAAGGCGCCCCTATCTCCATGCCACGTACGGAACGGATTAAAGAAAGTAGTGGGATTGAAATGGATTAAAAACGTAACATAGGTGTTATAGATTGTTATGATAAGAATTTACACTTCGATAATACCCAATGTAAATCGTAAATTCAAATCTCTAAGCAATGATACCTTTTGTGAAACAATTGGTACATCAAACTTTTCCGATATCCGTGAATTATGTGATGTGAATGTAAAAGCTGATTTGTATGATACAACACTGAGAAAGATCATTGATGATCTAGTTCCGCTAACCACTAAAACATTTACTGTTAGACCAGGAAATGAGTGGAGTAACCATCAAATAGCTGAAGCAAAACAAATACGCAGAAAAGCTGAGAAAAAGTGGCGTGAGACCTCCCTTCATATTCATAAAGATCTTTATAGAGAAGAGAAAAACAAAGTCAAATATATCATTGAACAATCAAAAGTTTCCTTCTACAATGAAAAAATTCAAAATAGTGCCAACAAACAGAAAGAACTATTCTGTGTTGTTAATAAACTGATTGATCATTCCTCCTCGACTGTTGCCTTTCCTGATTGCACTGATAAATGTCTGCTAGCAGAAGAGTTTGCAAACTTCTTCTCCGATAAAATAACACGTATACAAACAGAACTTGATAAATGTAACAATTCCTGTGATTCTGTACCCAAATATGAGACGCCAACGGAAGTGTGCATTGACAATTTCGATTTAGTTAGCGAATCTGTTGAGTCAGATATTATTAAATCGTCAGGTCCAAAGACCTGCCCCCTTGACCCCCTACCACATCTTTACTAAAAGAAACCCTTAATTTATTCTTACCTGTGATTACTGATATCATAAATTCTTGTATCCAAGAACGAAAAGTACCCGATTGCTTTAAAGTTGCTAATGTCGTTCCAGTTATTAAAAAATCAACTTTAGATAGAAATGTGCCAAAAAATTACCGTCCTGTATCAAACTTAAGTTTTATCTCCAAAATTTTTGAAAAATGTATAGCCAAACAACTGATTGAACATATTGACACACACAACCTTCATGATAGTCTACAGAGTGCATATCGTAAGTTTCACAGTGTTGAGACGGCGCTTATTAAAGTGCAAGATGATATATTAAGGTCAATAGACAATAGAAACTGTGTTCTTTTAGTACTTTTAGATTTGTCCGCAGCCTTTGACAACATAGATTCTACTGTCCTGCTACAAAGACTTCAGACAGACTTTGGTGTCAAAGGCTCTGCACTTCAGCTACTTGAAAGTTCTCTTACTGATAGAAAGCAGAGGGTTGTTATCGGTAATGTGACGTCAGACTATCATAAGAATTTATATGGAGTACCACAAGGATCGGTCCTTGGACCCATTTTATTTACTCTTTATACTGCTCCAGTTGGTAAAATTGTTAAAAGACATGGTCTTGACTATCATATTTATGCTGATGATACCCAGCTGTATTTAAGTTTTAATCCGTTAAATGCTTTGAGCAAATCTAATATTGAGCAGTGTATCAATGAAATTAAATTATGGATGTCTGTAAATTTTCTATGCTTAAATGGTGATAAAACTGAATTTATTTTGCTTGGATCTAATCATAACCTCAACACCATAACTGATTCCAATTCGATTAAGATTGATCGGAATGAAATTACTCCTAGTAACTCTGTTCGCAATATTGGAGCTTATTTTGATAGTAAAATGACCATGTCTAATCACGTGAACAATATTTGTAAATCCTGCTACTTTCATATCCGTAATATTGGCAAAATTCGTAAATTTCTTACCCCGGATTCAACTAAAACGCTTGTTCATGCTTTTATTACTTCAAGACTTGATACTTTTAACTCACTTTTATCCGGCTTACCCAATAAATTAATATACAAATTGCAAAAAGTTCAAAACACCGCTGCACGACTTATTACCCTTACGAAGAGACATGATCATATTACTCCCATACTTAAACAACTTCACTGGCTTCCCATTCCATATCGTATTCAATTTAATTAAGATCCTTTTAACTGCTTATAAATGTTTTCATGCCTTAGCCCCATCTTATTTATGTCATCTAATTGAAAAACAAACAGATGCTCGCAGTCTCCGTAGTTCAAATGACATTTATCGTCTCAAACCAAGATCTGCTAGAATGGTTACATATGGTGAAAGATCGTTTTCATTTCTAGCCCCAAACCTGTGGAATGATTTAAAACCATCTGGTTTTGATACTGATATTCGTTCTAGCCCTTCAGTACAATCTTTTAAATGTGCTCTTAAAACTTACTTATTTAAAAAGGCTTTTAATTAGATATATATTATTTTATTATATTGCATCTTTTTGTAGTCTTTTAGTTGTTTTATATATTTTCTGTTTTACTGGTATATGATTGTAAAGCGCTTCTGAACACCGCTGGTGGAATTAGCGCTATATAAATGTTTTAATAATAATAATAATAATAATAATAATGTAGCCAATTAACAAACATTTAGCATGCCAAAAGTTGAAATTATTTGTAATGCTATGTCTTAACGGTTGTTATAAATTTTAAAAAAATAAATGATCCCAAAATTATCGACTTAATCAGTTTTATCACCCAGCTTGGGTCTATTGTTCTTGGCCAGTCGACCCCTTAAGGCCCTGTATCCATAGGCTGTTCCCTTGTGGCGTGTTCCCTTGTGGCGCGCCACAAGGACAATGAACCTTTGTTTTTTAACGTGCCCGTTCCCATAGGATGTTCCCAAGGAACATGTGGCCTCGTGCACGGAACATGTGGCTTGTGACCGGGAACACAGACAATAAACATGTCAATTCTTTTGCAGCTGAACTAGAGGGAACACGTCGTTACGAGTGCAATATTGCATGGAAACCTGTGTAAAATTCATCCAGTTCATCGCGAGTTCTAAAAAATGGCCGAACCCAGCACCGTGATCGTTGTCTGAAGACATGTTATCTTCTAAGATGAGCACCAGCGAGGAAAATAAATGCAATCAGTACCTGATCAGGGAGGGAAGGGGGCATAGTGGGGAAAGTGTCCCGGGCTCCCCACATATAAGCAATAGCGGCATCCTCCTTCCTCATCCTTCCGATTTTCAGTAGTTGAGTTCATCGTCGAGCTTTCAATAAAAAACGGTTCGCATAATGATAGTTGTGTCTTGTGTTAATTTGCTTTCTCATCAACGTTTGAATATAGACTTTTCTTTTACCCAGCTTTCCATCGTACACTGCACACGCCACAATTTTAATTTTTCAGCACAAAACATTTATTTGTATCATTGTGAAATTTCTATTAGTCCTAATTTTTTTATACCGGAACGAAATAAATACACGGGAAATGACGAACCCCGGTCATCAAGACGCATTTCTATCACTTCGGCATTTGCAGTTTTCAGAGGATCGACGACACAGGTTCTACCTCTTGTAGTCAAATTTTCCATGGGCAGTTGATGTATCAAACTACAACAACACGCCCCTTAATTTAAGCTACACACGTTTACCTGTTTCACACAATGTTTCAGCACCAAATGAATGTTTAAATGTTTGCTACATAGGTATGAACCCTGGTCTATATGCCGACTTCAGAATCTTTATAAATCATTAATTCGCGTGCGGTATTGATATTACCGCAATATTAACCAAGGCCAATCCCCAAACAAATATCAACTTGCATGCTAATTGACAATACAAATCTAATATGCCCAATTTAAATTTAACGCGTTATAATCGATAAAGCTTGTTCCTTTAGTCGTCTGGGTGAAAAATTTAAAACTAATTTAGTACTGGAGAATGGTCTGGAGTTCAGTTGTAAATATTGAAGTAGCATGTGGAAGACACACAGAAATGGTCTCAGATGGCGTCACGGTAGCCGAAGCTATCCGATCACCATCTTTCGAAGTAGGAACAGGAGCATATTCTCCACATTTAGACCTTAACTCTCTAAAGAGAGATTGGAACACCGTGGAACTAGTATGTCTCTTTTAATTGTAGGTAGTCAATTTTTCCATATCGTCATCACATTACCCATATTTACAGCATGCATCGAAATGAAACTGGTACAGTAAACTGTTCGTGATTATTATTTAGGTTCGGTAATGATATGTTCTAGGTTCCAGGGTTCGTCCCCCCTCCCTCTCAGTTATGACAAATCTCCACCCTGGTTATTAAGACAATATATATCTTTTTTACTGACTCTTTATATGTTTAGCATGAACATCAAACAAATATTAATTTGGACACTTCTGCCGGGCAACGACCATTATGGAGTCGTTTGGTGATTGGACACCTTGTCGAGGCCATAACATTATATAAAAAAATATTAATTGGATTAAATGTACAACAAAAAAAAAATTCTCCAAATAAAGAAATTAGATGATACATTCGCAATTTAGAAATTAAATGAAAAGAAGTCGGACATTCATGTTCCTTAAGCAACGGTATACTAGTTTTATAACTATTGTCAGTTGCTTACGCAGTACCATATTCTCGTCACTTATGAGTAATAACCTCCCTTTGCGGAACCTACGTCACTATTCGATTTGTCCAATTAACTACCTCGTAACATATGGAGTAGCGGCAGTGATTTAAATATGGCGACCTCCATAGATTCTACATTTTCACATATTAAAAACAAGTTTACAATTAATTGAATGTTTAAGCGAAAACCAGAAAAAATCAATACATATTCGACAAAACGTGATGCGATCGGCCATGATGGAATGTTGACAGCCTTGCACTTTGTCCCCTTCGACCTTTGTGACTCGATTAACATAAATAGGGGTTTCTACTGGAGATCAAGCGTCTGGTTATTCGAATATTTCGCGGAAAATTTAGTTTCAAGGAATCTCAATGGCTACTGGAATATCCCCTCGACCAATCAAATTTAGTGACGAGAATAGTCGGCTGTGAAAGCAACGGATAATAGTTATAAGACAGTATCCGTTGCACAGGAACATGTCGGACATTAGACAAGAGACATTATCAAATTCAGAATTTCTAATCTGATAAATCGCCATAGGGTTTTGTAACAGTACTGTAAATCTTTTGTTAGCCCTAATCGTCTTATGGTTCGTCTCTGCAGTGGCTATTATTGTAATCCTCGGAAATGCAGCTTCATTAGGAACAAAGTTTCTTGGCGTGTCTTGTAACCACCGATGTTCACCGGTTGGTCTTCCGTTTATACATTTGTTCAACGTGTTCTACTCTCAGATCCGTATTAAGATTGCATCGGCCCCTGGGCGACAGGTAATAATATGTTCAATATTGATTAATTAAAATTAAAAAGATTAAAGTAATGTCTTTTAAACAAATTTCTAAAAAATACTTTAATGCAGCATTTACAATTGTTCAGGACAATTAAATGTATGGTTTGAATAAGCTTCTAATATTCGTTTTAAACAGTGAGTTTCATCTTTAGTTTACCACACGGAAATGTCGGATGCGTGTAGTACTATCAAGATAACCATAACGGGGCGGGGAGCTTTAATGTTCTTCTTGTGTCTCCACCAACATGAAAGGTGACATGGGGAATCTTGCCCGGGCAGTGGATCTACGATCAATCCCTTTCTTTCCGGAGAGAGGGAGGGGGAGTTTAACGTTCACTCGACACAAACTAGCTCATTTCTGGTCTAATATATGGTTCAATTTTTTTCTACAATAATTCACTTGCGCGTAGGGGTCTTTAACAGTGGGAGGAAACCGGAGGACCCGAAGAAAACCCACGAGGCTGGATAGGCGACCCTACTCCTTGCCACGTACAACGGGGAATTCGAAACCACGCCAACTGACTCCTTGCCAGGCTTTATGATACAGCGCACGCCTGGGTAGAAGGGATTAATCTACTGCTGACATAAGACGGTCAAGCGCAATCTACTGTAGTGAACGAGTGGGCGTATCGACACTGGTACTATATCTAAGGTACTTACTGCTTGAGTTCTGGACATAATGTTGTGTACACCACGTGACATCTCGGGCTTGTCCTCCACATTCCCCCCGATCGTGAAGAGCTGAGCACATGGTGAGGCGAATTCCTAGTGGCAGGTGGTTTTTCCGTATAAATTATGTATTTTGTTTTACCCCCGAAATAAAATAGTAATAGTAAAAATAAAAAAATACAATATATTATAAAATATGAATAAAATAATGGTCACCAGGCTTAAAATTGTCCATTCCAAGACTTTTTTTTAAAAATGTCCATTCCAAGACTTTTTTTTAAAATTCACACATTATTCACACATTTCCGCCATATTTACATATAATTTAAAATGGTCCATCCAAGACTTTTCTAAAATGGTTCATCCAAAACTTTTAAAAACACAACCTACACAAAGTCATAAAATTTGGAAGGTCTATTTACATTTCTTCCCGACCGCGTAGTGGGTTTCTCATGAAACAGGGCTGGAAGCAAACCCCCATCTAAAAGGTTCAGATACAAGCCGGAATAATTATTACTTGGGTGAATGTCAGCTGGTGCAGGACACACTGGACCAACAATCATCGACACTGACCCAGACTCCTCACTTAAAGATGTCACGACTGGATTCGAGGGTAAAGGAAATGGATCAAAGCTTGGGGCTAATTCGTTGATAACAGGCAGTTGATCAACCTCCGCGCTCAGATCATTAGTTCCAACTAGAATAGAGTGTCTTGTCCGTTTCAGCCACAGAGGAAGGTCTCTGTCCTTGCACAACTTTAGACGATCATGGTGGATAACTTTATCTCCCTTTCTATTCCTTACCCAGTACAATGGTGGCTTAGAGCGAACAATCAGAAAAGGTCCCTTCCATGGCGATTGCAACTTCCTGCTTTGGCCTACTTTAGTTGAAAGATCAGCGAGATAGACTACGTCCCCAACGGCAAATCGATGATAATGAAGACCTGTGTCATAAGAATGTTTCTGACGAAGTTGATTAGCTCGAAGATGCTGACGAGCTTGTTCATGGACCTCCGCCAAGGCAGAAGCTAAGAACTGCACCCACTCGTCAGCGTTGCGGTAAGGTGACTTTACTGTGGAAGTGCCGAACAAGATATCAATCGGCTGAAAGATTTCTTGCCCAAGCATCATCATATTAGCGGTGAAACCAGTATTCCTGTTGACCATAGAGTACATGGACATAGCGAGTAATGGGAGGTGTAAATCCCAATCATTATTTTTCTTGTTGATGTAGCAACGGATCATCTGTAATATTATCCGATTGAAACGGTCCGCCTGTCCATTAGACGAAGGGTGATAGGGGGTGGTTCTTGTCTTGACAATCTCCAGGAGGTCACAAAGTGCCTGAATTAAGGTGCCATCGAAATTCCTTCCCTGGTCCGTGTGGATCTCCACAGGGCAACCAAATGTGGTTACAAAGTGTACCAGGAACTTTTCAGAAATCAATTTAGCAGTCTGATCGGGTATTGCCGCCATTTCGATCCATTTGGAAAACTGATCTACCATTACCAGCACGTACCGGTTACCTTGATTACTTTCCTGAAAAGGTCCCAGGATGTCCATGTGAACCCTTTCCATGGGAAACCCTGCGTGATAATACTCTAGAGGTGCCTTTGCTTTACGGTTTGCTTTTTTGTTTTCGTTGCACACAGAACATCCAGTGACATACCATTTACAATCTGTATTCATGCCCGGCCAATAAAAGGATTGTCGAAGCTTTAATAGAGTCTTTTCTCTGCCTAGGTGTCCCCCTGTCTTCGAGTCATGACAGAAGCGAAGAACCTCCGACCTCAAGAATTCAGGGACAACAAGACAATATTCCCTACCGGGCTCATCTTCCCAGCGATAGTACAGGACACCTCTAATTATGTCCAATTGTGCTCGACAAATCCAAAGAAGCCGAGTTCGGGGGGAAGATAGCTTTAGTTCGGCATTAGAAGGAGGTCCTGTCGACAGCCAGGTAAGTATTTGCATGATTTCTAGATCTGCATGCTGCATGCACTTTATTTCCTCATTTTTATAATTGTCACACCAGTTAGAAATGTTGTTTTGTACCGTATCACTTCTATTGACTGGCACATTAATTTTGTTGTTTCTTTTGTTTCTAGCATGTTAACATTTTCGCTGGCCCCATTTTCTCCCAACGAACCCTTCTCAATGTGGCGAACAGCTAGAGGAACAACATCACCGACGTCCTCGTTGAACCGTTCCCGCTGAGGATGTACTAGCTGGCAGAAATGGCAACCTCCACAGGGAAGGTTTTCAAGTTCCAAGTCCGACAAGGTAGCAATTACATCTATCCACTGAGTCCGGAAATCGAGACAGTCAGTCGGCGAGTAGATGTTTCTTTCCTGAGCGATGACTAATTTGCATATTATATTGGGCCAGTTCCTCCAAACATCTCGCAAGCTGCCCTTCGATATGTTTGAAGCGAGTTAACCAGACACGGCTGTTGTGATCAGTCCGCACAAGAAACGGTCTCCCGAGTAGATAATGGCGAAACTCTCTGCAGAATTTGACGACGGCAAATAATTCCTTCCTGGTGGTATAATAGCGTCAGTGAGCCTTCATCAAGACATGACTCGCGAAACATATTGTCACCTCTCCCCCTTTTGCAATCTGAGACAATTCAGCACCGATTGTTTCATTAGAAGCACCCGTGGCAAGGATGGACATCCCATCAGCAGTAGGGAAACTAGTTACTGCAATCTTCAAATTATCAAAGTGATCTTGATGCATGCCCGTCCATTCGTATGAACCCTTACTAGGGGAAGAGCGAGAGATGCGAATTTCGGGACACGATCACGGTGATAATTAACGAAGCCAAACAAGGATATTAATTGACCCATATACGATGGTATAGGCCACTTAGTAACGGCTTCATGTTTACTCTTAGATAAAGAGACACCTTTTGAATTGACCAACTTACCCAGAAACTCCACTTCAGTCTTAAATAAAAACATTTCTTGGGTTTCAACTTTTAAGTTGTAGAATCAAAAACCCTGGAATACCCCCTCTCAATTTTCAATGGTTTGTGCCACATCCTTACCCAAGACTATAATGTCACAATATAGAGTATAATATGTTTCCAGGTCAATCATCTGAGAACCAGCTGCATAACCCGTTGGGAAGTAGCAGGTGCGTTACATAAATCAAAACCCAAACCGAACAGTCCATACTTTGTAATGAAAGCATTTTTTCCCCCGTGAGTCAGGATCTAATTCGATTTGATAGTAACCGAAAGCCATAACCAAGATACAGAAGAATTCATTACCGTGTAGAGTATCCAAACAATCCTCGCTGATTGGTAGAGGTAAATTATCTTTAACGGTTTTGTCGTTTAGAGCGCGATAGTCAATGCAGTAACGACAACTACCATCTTTTTTCTTGACAAGAACTGGCGGTGAACTCCAGTCAGATATGGAAGGGACTATGACATCTGCTTTAAGACGTTTATCTAGATGTTCTTCCTCTACCTTTGCAAATCTAATTTGGGTCCGTCTCATACGTAGTTTTACTATAAATATATTTAGTCAATGCATAAATAAGTGATTATTTCATTAATATACGATGTTTCACTCCAGATAGACAACCCAGATCAAATTCAGGTTTCACAAACTCGTCACCATATTCAATCAAGCTGACAATCATACTCCTCAGGCATACTGGCGACAGAACTTCCAAATAGATCAAGCAAATGAGCATGAACCCTCATGCGAACCTGTTCCCGGGACTCCCCTTGGACATTGGTTGTTCGTACCAATTTAATATCATCGGCAGTAAAATCACCTGTCGAGAGTTTAGAGCACACTTGTGATAAGTCAAAATGCCTGATTTTGAGAAAATTGCAATTTAAACTTTTGATTCACTACCAAAATTTCATTAATTAATATATTTTATTGATATTTTTACACATTTTGAAATGAGCGACGGTATTGATTTATATACCAATAGAAAGAGACTTATTACAAGCTCTTCATTTTAATAGAATATTTTTTTTTGGTAATTTTTGACTTATAACAATTATGTTCTAAACCCTCGCTGTTATCACCTCATCAATCTCTTCAGCATTAGCTATATCATAGCCATTCCCTACTTTAACAAATAAATTAGAATCATTGACCACGTCCAGAAAGCAGGAAGAAGCAGCACTTACTGAAGCAGACACAAGTAAACCATTACATTTCATTGGTTCTATGACACAATTAATGGAATTTCAAAAGCAACTTCGATGGTAGAAATACATTTGGGCGGAATGGAATAGCTACCACTGGAAATAACATATGCTCGAAGTACGAAGTAACCCGAACCTATTCCTTTCAGTTTAACAGCTTTTCCCTGCTTAAAACAGAAGTGTCCACTATGGTGATCATGGCAGCAGTATGCACCACAGCGTCCATCTGCTCCCCAAACAACGAAATTTTAGATAACAAAATAATAACAAAGTGTCAAAGTTTATGAAGGGAGATTCAACTATCTATCAACTTATTGATCTTAATCATTTCTTTTCAAGAGCAATCGATTCCGGCAGCTACACGAGAACGGTGTTCTGTGACATCAGCAAAGCTTTTGATAGAGTCTGGCATACCGGACTTTGTCACAAGCTAGACAGTGCAGGGATCCGAGGAGGACTTCTTAATTAGATGAAAAGTTACTTAAGTAACAGAAAACAGTGTGTAATTATAAGTGGCGCCTCCTCCGACCCCTCCATTGTCCCTGCTGGTGTTCCGCAGGGCTCCGTTGTCGGACCTCTATTGTTTTTACTTTATATTAATGATATAATTGAAAATTTACAATCCAACGTAAAATTATTTGCTAATGATACGACATTATATTTATTAATTGAAGATTCTACAGAAGGCGCGAAAATTTTAAATTCAGATATTGAGAGAATTAACGAATGGGCATCAAAGTGGCTGGTTACCTTCAATCCCACGAAAACTGAATCACTCACAATTTCGTCACGCAGGCCTTTCGATTCACCACCACTATTCATGAACGACATTAAAATAAAAGAAGTACAAGAGCACAAACACTTAGGTTTATTTTTTAAACACAATTCTAAATGGGATTTCCACATCAACAGTATTTGCAAAAACGTTAGTAAACTTATTAATTGCTTTAGATCCTTCAAATATCGTTTAAATAGAAAATCTCTTCACACTATCTACTCCTCGTTTATCTTACCTCATTTTGATTATGCAGACATTATCTGGGATGGGTGTACTGATCAGTTATCTAACCAACTAGAAAAACTTCACTTAGACGCGCTGCGCACCATATGTGGCGCTGTGAAGGGAACCAGCCATGCATTAATTTATAAAGAAACGGGTACTATAATAGACTGAGAGCTCGATGACCGAACTGTAAAAAGTTGAGCACGAAAGGTTTGACCATCGGAATGTGACTGCATATCGATAAGAATAAGAAAAAGTCATTTCTTGAGTTTCGCGGTTGGGGCATAAGGGGGGTAGGCCCCCCGAAAGGGGTCGCAAATTGTGCTTTGAATTAAAACTTCGAGCACGAGATTGATTTTCACATGGTATGTTCTATGAGGTATATAGAGTAAGAAAAAAGTGGTCAAGAAAAAAAAATTCCCAGGCATTCTCAAACAAGAAGGGGGTCCAAAACCCCCCAGGGGGTTCAACTGTGAAATTTCGAGCACGAGTGAAATTTGTTTTTCAGTCATCCCTTGGCAACCAATCATGACTAAAAATCATGGTCAAGAAAAATTTCGCCCGGGCATCTACAGATAAGAAGCTCCCCGGGATGGGGGTTCCAGGAGCATTTCGGCATTTCAGGAAAATATGAAACATTGCGCACGAGCTAAATTTCTTCGCTGATCATTGGGCATCGATGCATGGATCACATATCCAGTGGACAAGAAATCTTCCACCGGGGCATTTCCAGACAAGAAGGGGGTTTCTGACCCCCCTGGGGGTCAACTGTAAAATTTCGAGCACGAGTGAAATTCGTTTTCCAGTCATCCCTTGGCATCCATTCATGTCTAAAAAGCATGGTCAAGAAAACTTTTGCCCGGGCACCTACAGATAAGAAGGCACCGAACTGGGGGATGCTTAGGGGTTTCGGCATTCAAGGAAAATATGAAATGTTGCGCACGAGCAAAATTTCTTCGTTGATCATCGGACATCGATGCATTGGTCATATATCAAGTCCACAAGAATTTTTTCACCGGAGCACTACCGACAAGAAGCGGGTGAACGTCGTCAGTAACTTGGGAGTGCATTGGTAAGTAAGACTAATAGTCCGGTGGCTGAAGGGGGGGGGGGGCATTGCCACCCGAGCTGTGAATATATGAGACCAAGTTTTTCTAGACCAGTTTTTCGCGTAGATTCCGAATCTGGGTGGTGAACAGGCGTGTGAGGTGGCGTTTTCGAGATATGGGGGGTCTAATGTCTATGTATGGGTTTGTGTAGGGGGTGGGGTGGGGATGTCATTATGTTGACATATTAATAAAACAAAAATTTCTAAGATTGTCCATCTGTAAATAAGTGTTTATGACGCCCCTGGACAACTGTTTGATGTGTGGGGTGGGGTAGCAGTCGTGCATGTGTGGAGGGGGGGGGGGTAAAATTGGAGGGGAATGAGGGGTTTCAATAAGAAACTATGTAAATTTTGTGTTTCTGGATTAAAGATATTTCTCATAAATAGAGATTGGAAGTTGAGTAAATTCTTGACTGAAGTCTGGGAAAGCTTGGGAACGAAGCCGTCCACACTAAAAATCTTGTTAAGTCGTCCACATCCGTTGGTGGCGTCGTCCACACGACTTAGTATAATTTCTGGATATAAGCTATTAATACGTTGGTGGAGTCGTCCACAAGACATAATTTCTGGATATAGTAATACGTTGGCGGGGTCGTCCGCACGACATTGTTTACTTTCGGGACACATAATGTATTTTTAATTGTATAGTTTTTCTGCAAATCAACAACAAAGTAAATCGTTTTATTCAATAAATAACAAATTCATAAACGAATTCAATAAATAATCATTAATATAACAAATTCAATAAATAATTATTAATATAACAAATTTATAAAAAAAAGTTCATTAATATAACAATTTCCTTAATATAACAAGCCCCATGCACAAATGAATTTCTATACCGCTACCAAACGACCACGGTCCTTTAAAATCCCCAATACACGTTTTTCCCTCTGTTCATACAATTCCCATATTTTAAAGATTTCCCCCGCTATTATCTCAAATTTCTTCCTTTGTCGCCCCTTTAATTAAATTTCCGATACCAGTATTTGTGTAGCTCTGATGTTGCCAGCGATCACAACCATCGCATTGCAGTGCCTCTTGTCGGGGATGCACGTCCTTGGAACAAACTACACAAGACACTAGCCTTAGTAAATAGTTAGAGCTTATGATATAAATCAGTAAGAACAAATGAAGGTAATGAATGTTAAATTTTACGGTCAATATATACCCAACTTCTGATGAAGCTGTTTTACAATTATTATGACAGTGAGTTGCATTTAGATAATCTTCAATGGGTGACGTGTTTAATGAAATAAAACCAAGTACGAACAATCCAAACCATTAGACAAAATTCGACCCCCCCCCCCCCCAAAAAAAAAAACAAAAAAAAACGGTACAGGCAAAATAGTGTAATCAGCATATGGACTGTTCACCATGTACAAAATACACGCCAAACAGTGGTAACAGGCGTCCGGAAGAGTAAGCTTACCTTGTTGGCATGCCACACCCGCCATAGCTGCATCCAATCTATTAGGCGAAAACTCGTGATTTACCAATGAACTATCGATATGCAAAGAATGAATGAATGAAATGGGGTTTAACGTCATACTGTTATGCACTTAACCTGAGCTAATTGAAGACGGGCATACGCCATACAGTGTGCTATGAGGGAATTTTCGCCCGGGCAGCGGCGCTACGGCCTACTCTTATATCGAATTCCAACTGCCAAGGGATCTTTTACGTGCACTCCAATGAGTACACGGGACCTCGGTTTTTCGTTCCATCCGAACGACTAGGCAGCTGTCCTTGTCAAGCCCTCCTTCTGCATCACTGACAAAGGGAAATCACGTCAGAAAATCGAGATGAACTTTCTCGGTCAATACCGTATGCAAAGACAAACCGTGGCTATAATCATAACGAATAATCAGTTAAGCCAAGCTCACAACGCGCCGTACCTGTTAGGTAAAAGTGGGAAAAAACAACATTTCATTAATTCATTCGATCGAATGGTATAAGTAGGCCGTAAAACTACATTTCATTTATTCTGTCGATCGTTCTATTTAAAATGAGATGACAACTTTAAAATGCGGGGGGGGGGGGGAGCACGTGCGCGCTGTATCATAAGTTCTGGCAATGAGTCAACTGGCGTGGTTTCGATTCCCTGGTTGTACGTGACAAGGCGTAGGGTCTTCGAGTTTTGACAGAAAGGACGAACTCCGACCTCACCGTTCCAGCGATAGTAAAGGACACCTCTAATTATGTCCAATTGTGCTCGACAAATCCAAAGAAGCCGAGTACGGGGGGAGGGGAGATATTTTTAGTTCGGCATTAGAAGGAGGTCCTGCGGACAGCCAAGTTTTTATTTACTTGATTTCTAGATCTGCATACTGCATGCACCTTATTTCCTTAATTTTATAATTGTCACACCAGTTAGAAATGTTATTTTGTACCGTACCACTTCTATTTTCTGGCACATTTGTTGTTTCTTTCGTTCCTAGCATGTTAATATTTCAACCGGCACCATATATTCCCAAAGAACCCTTCTCGGTGTTGCGAACAGTTAAGGGAACAACATCACCGACGTCCTCGTTGAACCGTTCCCACTGGCAGAAATGGCAACCTCCACAGGGAAGGTTTTCAAGTTCCAAGTCCGACCTGGTAGCAATTACATCTATCCACTGAGTCCGGAAATCGAGACAGTTAGTCGGCGAGTAGATGTTTCTTTCCTGAGCGATGACTAATTTGCATATTATATTGGGCCAGTTCCTCCAAACATCTCGCAAGCTGCCCTTCGATATGTTTGAAGCGAGTTAACCAGACACGGCTGTTGTGATCAGTCCGCACAAGAAACGGTCTCCCGAGTAGATAATGGCGAAACTCTCTGCAGAATTTGACGACGGCAAGTAATTCCCTCCTGGTGGTATAATAGCGTCGGTGAGCCTTCATCAAGACATGACTCGCGAAACATATTGTCACCTCTCCCCCTTTTGCAATCTGAGACAATTCAGCACCGATTGTTTCATTAGAAGCACCCGTGGCAAGGATGGACATCCCATCAAAAGTAGGGAAACTAAGATCAGGTGCACTAGTTACTGCAATCTTCAAATCATCAAAGTGATCTTGATGCATGCCCGTCCATTCGTATGAACCCTTACTAGGGGAAGAGCGAGAGATGCGAATTTCGAGACACGATCACGGCGATAATTAACGAAGCCAAGAAAGGGTATTAATTGACCCATATTCGATGGTGTAGGCCACTTAGTAACGGCTTCATGTTTACTCTTAGATAAAGAGACACCTTTTGAATTGACCAACTTACCCAGAAACTCCACTTCAGTCTTAAATAAAAACATTTCTTGGGTTTCAACTTTTAAGTTGTAGAATCAAAAACCCTGGAACACCTCCTCTCAATTTTCAATGGTTTGTGCCACATCCTTACCCAAGACTATAATGTCACAATATAGAGTATAATATGTTTCCAGGTCAATCATCTGAGAACCAGCTGCATAACCCGTTGGGAAGTAGCAGGTGCGTTACATAAATCAAAACCCAAACCGAACAGTCCATACTTTGTAATGAAAGCATTTTTTCCCCCGCGAGTCAGGATCTAATTCGATTTGATAGTAACCGAAAGCCATAACCAAGGCACAGAAGAATTTATTACCGTGTAGGGTATCCAAACAATTCTCGCTGATTGGTAGAGGGAAATTATCTTTAACGGTTCTGGCGGTGAACTCCAGTCAGATATGGAAGGGACGATGACATCTGCTTTAAGACGTTTATCTAGATGTTCTTCCTCTACCTTTGCAATTCTAATTTGGGTCCGTCTCATACGTAGTTTACTGGAGGCAAGTGTTTGATATATATTTATTTATTTATTTCACATTTATTTGTACATTAATGTACACTTTTACAATATTTACAATATACGTAAACATATTTAGTCAATGCATAAATAAGTGATTATTTCATTAATATACGATGTTTCACTCCAGATAGACAGCCCAGATTAAATTCAGGTTTCACAAACAAGTCACCATATTCAATCAAGAGATGTCCAAGCTGACAATCATACTCCTCAGGCATACTGGCGACAGAACTTCCAAATAGATCAAGCAAATGAGCATGAACCCTCATGCGAACCTGTTCCCGGGACTCCCCTTGGACATTGGTTGTTCGTACCAATTTAATATCATCGGCAGTAAAATCACCTGTCGAGGGTTTAGAGCACACTTGTGATAAGTCAAAATGCCTGATTTTGAGAAAATTGCAATTTAAACTTTTGATTCACTACCAAAATTTCATTAATTAATATATTTTATTGATATTTTTACACATTTTGAAATGAGCGACGGTATTGATTTATATTTCAATAGAAAGAGACTTATTACAAGCTCTTCATTTTAATAGAATATTTTTTTTTGTAATTTTTGACTTATAACATTTATGTTCTAAACCCTCGCTGTTATCACCTCATCAATCTCTTCAGCATTAGCTATATCATAGCCATTCTCTATTTTAACAAATAAATTAGAATCATTGACCACGTCCAGAAAGCAGGAAGAAGAAGCACTTACTGAAGCAGACACAACTAAACCAGACATTTCATTTGTTCGATGACACAATTAATGGATTTTCAAAAGCGACTTCGATGGTAGAAATACAATTGGGCGGAATGGAATAGCTACCGCTGGAAATAACCTGTGCTCGAAGTACGCTTCAAAGTAGCACTAACGATCTGGGACCGGTTGTTCAAAACTAAGTTATTTTAACGATCCGTTAAACTCTAATTGGCATATCTTGATAACGTGTTGTTTGTTAACTTTCCGTTTAAATTTACTACAGAAAACACTAAAGTATACTTTATTTAGCATAAATCTGTAGGAATAATTTGCACCACAGAATGTTCAGGGCCTTTATTTCCAGCAGCAATCTTCCCGCCGTTAAAAGTTAACGGATCGTTAAAAGATAACGGAGCTTTGAGCAACCGGCTCCAGGTCTCTTATGGTAACCGAACAATTCCTCAAATTAACAATGCATTTGTGTTTTCCAGAAAATCTATCCCTATGATGATCGGATCAGTAATTGCGGCCACGCAGACACCCATTTATAAAATATGTGCGCCAACATGGAAATTGACATTTTTAATCATATGACCTAAACATAACCCGAACCTTTTCCTTTCAGTTTAACAGCTTTTCCCTGCTTAAAACAGAAGTGTCCACTATAGTGATCATGACAGCAGTATGCACCACAGCGTCCATCTGCTCCCCAAACAACGAAATTGGAATTATCAGACTGGTTCCCTTAGTCTCCCTAACCAATAGTCTCATCTTTAGTTGGTCGAACGGGACAATCAGGATCTAAAGGCGATCGGTCAACTGAGAATCTGTCCTAATTTTGATTATATGGACGATAACTTTGCGGAGATAACCCGATGGTGTTTAAGGGATGAGGGCTGAAATCCCTGGGAATGGGTTGCAAGTTCGGATTACGATATTTCCCATAGTCTCGCTAATTTTATTGATACCTCGATGGTGATGGGGACCGGGAGTTATTACCAATGTGTCAGCCACTGCAGGAACTTTAAATTCTTCAGTGTCAACGGATACTTGCAACCACGGTGTCTCTATGTGTATTACCATATCCGTCCAGGGACAAGAATTGAAGCCGCTGAGCGAATTCTACCATAGTCTCACTGCCTGATTGACGAGCAGATTGCAGTATCCCGGGTGCTAAGTCTCTTACGTAGTTCCTTGGTCAGTCTGCTGTATTTACGGATGCCTAGTCGGTTCACGTACGCAAGAGCACTCCCCCTAAGGCAATCCGACTTGGAGGTGTTTGTGTTCGGACAAACCACACCCATATCCTAACTTTTCTAATTGACTCCCAACTTGTCTTGTCATCCCCTAAAAATAAGACCATCTTGGGTATATTTTGACTATGACCACGATGATGATGATCCTCCTCGCAGCTGTCATAATCAGATTCTGAAAACAAACGCGATCTACCACCAAACGAGTCTGGAAAATTGGAAGGGCTATAATTTCCACGCCCAGATTGTAGCAGTAGGGACTCATGGCGTCCCTGTACAATGGGAGGAGGGTCCGTTCCTTGTCAGGGGTAGGATTTGACGGTTCGCAGGACAACTTTCGTCTACCAGTTCTGTCTTAAAACCATAAACAACTCCTTCTGGCATGACATTTGTGATGTCCGCTATTAATTTGGATCCTGGGTCCTCCTTGATAGCCCTAGGTGTAGACCCGGTCAAACCTGACGAATTAGCAACCTGTCTGTGGTGATTTAGGGAATTCATACTGCTGATCAAGGGAAGAAGGGTATTTAGGTATTGTAGATGGGCCAGGTTTGAATAACACAATTTCACTTCCTAAAGTAGTAGTCTGTTCATTAATGGAAGTCAGAATCTGTTCGAAATTTGTTCCAACAAATTGCCCCAACTGTGTTAAACTAGTGTCTATCTGCTCAGCATCTAAAACGCCCTTTTCTGGAGGAACAAAAGTTATTACCCCCTCCTCAATCCAATCACACTATGGCTCAGATGGCAAACTAACAGTCTTAGCAAGATGAGCCATGGCCAAGACACCTACTTCTTGTCTTAACATGACAATCCGCTCTGCCTTTACTCCTGCTATGTGTCGCAGGTTTTGTAATTCATCAACAGTAGCAGATTGCATATTAATTGCCATATTTAACCAAAGTGGTGATAATAATTTAATAAATATATGTATATCCTTTTTAAGTGTGGATAAACAACTTGAGACGTAGGTGTGAATTTCAGCTCAATAGAATGTTAACCCATGTGAACCGACTTTTATCAAGTCAGCTAAAGGTCATTTTACTTTGGGTTGTTTTGATAGTATTCAGGTGTCAAACTCCAACAATTAAATTGCTGGGTTATTGTTGCTGTGATCACGTGCTCTCTCCACACCAAATGTGGAGGCGTGTGTAGTAGGCGCTGTCACTACACCGCTATGTGTAATATTTTTTTGTAGATCTAACTGGTTAAAATATTTGAATCAAATATTATGAATGGTTTTCAATGTGCATGAACTTCAAATTACCACAAAGCGGGAAATCTCAGTGATACCGAACGCTACCAAGTATACATACCGCAGACGATGGTTCGGCGTAGTAATACAATACTACTAACTCTGCAATGTGCTAATAAATAATACCCTGTAATATCTTGAATACAGTGTTTCCACTGCGGAACGGGTTCCGTCATGAGGCAGAGGTCCTCCGTCTTCGAGCGTTTGGCGCTTTCCACAACGCGCTCGAGAGGTACGCCAACTGAGCTGATCAGACTCAGCCCAGAACCAGTTAGCACTTCTACTGCTTGTCTCTCTTCCTCCACAAACATTTCGAGGCTACTTCGGCTTGTTTGCTTACTTTGGTAATTAAGGTACTGTGTGTCGGCTCCGTGATGCCTACGTTCCTGGGTGCTCTCCAAAATGATTGAGATACAAATCCTCGGCACCCTATCTCTAGAGAAAAAATTCAGGCCTTCCACATATTCTGTTGGCACTGCGCTATTTCCCTGCATAGGCTTCTTCTATTCTTGCCCCCCTAGGGGAAGTCGGCTCTACCAGAACATCTTGCTTGGTGCTTCTGGACCACGATACAATGTCGGGTCGCATAGTTGTGCTAGCAGCTGAGTCCCATCTTGCCCAGTCTCCCTGTGGCTTCATACCAACAGCACGTGCGTGCCTGACTTCCTCTTTTGTTTGACGTACTTCTCTTTGAACCTTTCTTCTCTAGTCCTTTGTCCCAGCTGTCTCTGCAGGTTTCCCAAACCTAGTCTACCCGTTGTTACCACTCTTACAATGTCTCTGTGTCTGAGTCTACTCTCCACTTCCTCAACAGCTCTTGCTGCGACCAACTTCACAATCTAATTCTAAGCCCCCAACTCTCTCGCCCGCGCTGCCTCTTAGCATCATGCGTGACCCTAAAACTCCTTTATATACTGTAAAACTCGATGCTACAAAAGCTTCTTGGAACTCCCAACCATCTGCGTAGATGTCTGCTGAACATTCGTTCTAGCTCCACCACGGTTGTGACGGGTACTTCGTAAACCAGCAGCGGCCAAAGTATTCTTGGGAGAATTGAATGCTGGTAACACCAGTCAACTCTTGTCTGTCAACTCCATCCAGTTTTTAGCTTGCTGTTTCATCACTTTAACACTCTCTCTGTCATTTAAGGAATCTTTGAACCACTTTCCTAGGCTTTTCACTGGGTTATCACTGACTGTAGGGATAACTTCTTCTCCTTTTTTGAATCTGAACCCGTCTATCACCTGCCCCTTCTTCAGAGCGAGGCTGCTTGACTTTGTAGGTTTGAATTAAATGCGAGCCCAGCTCATCAACTCTCCGAGGTCTTCCAACATCCACCTGTCTTCTGAGACTGACTATGATGTTATCTTTATGTCATCCATAAATGTCCCATCTTCAATAGAAGGCTTGATCTCGCCTTTACTACATACAGCTTATCAAGCCCTCCACTCAACACTCTGCATTTTTCGGCACTAAATTTGATTTGGTATAGGCCCAAACCGTGATCCAAATCAGATTCCTTCGTTAAATGGATTACTAAAAATAGACTACTTTGAATTTATTTTATTTATCGAAAGCGTGGTCTTTTTGCGTGCCAGTTTGATCTCGGCGACAGTACAGTGTGAGTGTCACGACCTCTGATTGGACAATGCTGATTAGTTACGTGTATACACAACAAGTGTAAAAGTTCAAGAATTTCCCAGTGTTGGAGCAACGGTTAGATGTTGTAAAACTCCCGGCCGTTGCTTCAGGAACATGGAAATGCCCTGGTTGGTGGTTGTTTCACTCGTGAAACATTCCGATTTCGTATGCCTTTGCCCCTATTTACGTAATGGTTTCTCCCGTGTGTGACATAACTTTGCTTCCATATTTATATTTTTCTTAGCCAAAAGTTTGTTGGATTTCAATTTTTAAAGACAGTACGTCTTTTCATGGTTGTGATAATTAGTTGTGCAAAGAATTGATTTCAAACACACAGGTCCGTTTATGATAACCAAAGTTAACTAGTTTGTTCTTAATCGAAGAAATCCGTTTATTATTTACCATGCCGTAGATAGTAATCATGAAATCACGCCGCAAAATCGAGATGAACTTTCTCGACCAATGCAGGGATCGAACACTCAACCTCCAGGTTAGCGAACCAGCGCCTTATCCACTTAGCCACCGTGATCCCCCGTTTACTTAAACGAAGAATGTTAAAGAGGGTATTCAACTGTGACAAAGTATACTCTCGAAATGGTATAAATCAAATGTGGATATTGAAAAATTCCAAAGAATTACTTGATGGTTTGCAATCTAGATCCCTTGCTTCAGTCTCATCTATTCAAACTTTTGACTTTTCTACTTTGTACACTAAAATTCCCCATAGTAAATTAAAAGCCCAGTTGAAAAAGACATTATTCACATTGTCTTTTCGTCTAAATCGGGTACTGCTAGATATCAATACTTAGTTGTAAATTATAATTCTACTTATACTCTCCCAAAAAAGAAACGCAACGTGACATTTCGTCGTCGGTATACCCTCGCTCTACCATCGCCTTGACGCAACCGGAACCGCGACACGTCGCTTAACCAAACGGCTCTTCGGTGGTTGGCCATACCCCAGTCTATGAACCCACTGAAGTTGAATTTCACGGTGTCGGTGTATTTCAAAACAGCAGCTCTATCGGGGACGTCTGGCTCGTAATCCGGTTTCATGTAGGCATTTATCGACTGCCTAATCTCAGATTCTACGTCGTCCGGCAAATGTTGTTGCAGTAGAGGTCGTTGTTGAGAATCGTTTCCGCCAACGGCGTAACCGTAAGTGACGATCCAGGACAGTTGGCGTCACTCTTGTTTGGCCCGAGCTTGTGCGGTCACGTGTTGAACTTTGCTGTCGGTACCTATCCCAAGAGTATATTTCGTTAAGTATCACGGTGATTCAAAAAATAAATACACGACAATCAAGATAATTCAGTTGTTGGATTATTTGATTAATAACATCTTTGATGAATTTGGAGGGAAATATATCAGCAAGTGGTTGGCATCCCCATGGGCACCAACTGTGCACCTTTGCTTGCTGATCTGTTTCTCTATTCGTACGAAGTCCCCACCCCCTTCCTCCTAGCCTCTTGTGCTGATTCATTTGTATTCTGGCTTTATAAACCCTTTAAGACAAATGATGTGGTTAGACATCTGGCTACTGCATCGTATCAGGTTTAATATTCAGTACAGTTTGCTTACCAGACAATGTAGACGAGCCACAAGTTGATGTTATATAAGTACTATTGAATGCCATCAGGACCACCAGGGGTGTCGATAGCGGAAATGTTGATATTAAAATCAGTTCCACTTTCACGTGTCAAAATGGCACGAAGGGTCTATAACATCTGTCACTATATATATAAAGGATACCCTTCCCATCACCTGCAATGGTGTGTTAATGTTGGTAGATTAAACCTGCTTAGTTCGGGGGAAATAGATTTCTTGATTGATAACACCAGATAGGTTTTAAATAAGTTTATATATTCCACAAATAACACATGGTACGGTTAAAACAATAAAAATAAAACGCGTAGTCGATGCTGGTTACTCTACACGCATATCAAAACCATGACCATAACCATTAAACACCATTTCTGTTGGCATTAAAACATAACTGTAACACACAATATATTTATGCTTGACAAGTGAAGGCCCTGAATATATAATAGTCGCCATTATACACATATCCGTAACCAATTATTCGATTGGCTATACAATATAATTTTACCATAGAGTATTCGAATTGTATAATTATTTAATCATATCAAACACACATGAAACTCACAGTTCGCTTTCACAGTCATCTATTAAAAGTTAAAACTAGTCATCTTACCTATTTGTGAAAAAAGCCGGTGTTTATCTTCTGTAACATGTGATAATGTTAAATGCATGTAAATTAATTTATCCCAGCTACACTTCCGAATAACCAACCAGGACCAAGAACAACAATCACCTGATACAATCTATTCAGAAAGAGACCACCTTCACAACTGAATGATGCCAACGAGTTATCCTTTCAACTATACCAAAAATATATTAAAACTAAACCCATATAATAAAAAATTTCAACCATAATCCGGACAATATAATTACAGACCCATACCATGGAAAAATCCACCACCAGAAACATTTAAACATGCATTATTCAAGAGCTAAATCTGCCTTGTGCAGGTCTTTATTTGGTCATGAAATGTTTTCTAAAGTATTAATTAGACATAAATTAACTGATCCAGGCCTTAATCAACTTTGGATGGCATCAGATTGCTCCGATATTAAACAGATTAAAACGTTTCAGTGATAAATCAAATATGGCGCTTCCAGACGCTTCGAGTCTTAGCTTTGATAAGCCAGGACCGTGGTTGAAATTATTGCACAGATCGGCTAAATCTCCAAATGCCAATATCTTCGCTTGCAATGGAGTAATTTGAATGAAATTTTCCAATTATTCATTTTACATCATCTACTTTCGAACTAGTATAGCAAGAATGGCTAGTTCTTTTCTATATCTTGAATAATGTAACTTTAAACTAATTTATATTAGCTCAAAACCAAAACTATAAACTCACTAATTCAAAACTAACCAATAATAAAAACACTGGCCTTGCCTCACAACCAACGGACTTCGGTGGAAGCGGACGTAAAATAAAGCTATTTCACACACACAACCAACATAACCAACATCAATTGACAGAGTCCCAAATTACGACCCTGTTATAACCCCCCCCCCCCCATACCTAGTGGTATAGACTTCACCTCTGGCTTACGGCTCTGGTTTCGATCCCTGACCGGGCTGTGGTGAGCGTATGTGGCATGGCGATATGAGCGCATTCTCAACCGCGTGGGTTTCAAACGGATACTCCTGTTTCCTCCCGCACAGAGATCCCTGCGCATGCTCTAAGATCATTAAAATTCGGTGGAAGCGGACGTTAAGCAGTAAGAACAACAACAACAATACGATTACATGTCATTTCTGTACCGCGTCATTTCGGACTTACAACATTTCAGACTCAAAAAAATATGGCCTAGACGTTTCGGACTCGGGTAGGTGACATTTACCGCTCGCCACCAAGTACAGCACGTGGATTCGTGCATCACGCACCTACGGCGAAATGTCCAATGTTGAATGAAAAACGTGCCTAGCCAAGCTTGAACATGGCTCCCTCAATACAAATCCGTTCTAGATGTCTTTACGATGTCTGTACGTGATATGTAAAAAGCAAAGAATAAAAGTATCATCAGATGTTAAACTAGTCTTGTCATATGAACCCGATATCAAGACCCAATACTGTAACAATGGATATATGGTTTGATCCGACTTCCACTGTCTACATAGATCTAAGATGGTACATGATGAGATTTATAACATCTGACTCTCTTCAAGTACACAAATAATATTGATTGACATATGTATCTACATGTAAAACTGAATGTAGGAGATATCAGTGACAAGGCCGGATTATCTTTTTTGGGGGCCCGGTACATAACAACTTAGATCCGGTACTGAACAGTGGTACTATACGTATACTCACAAAATCATGAAATGATGGGAACCTCGTCCAATGGTGGTGATAGTTTCAAATCGTCGCGTATGAATCGTTAGCAGTGGGAGGAATAAATTGGCCGAGGTGTTGGTGCATATGGAGATAGACTATGGAGACAAGCACTGGTGTTATACATACAGTCGGTTGGACAGAGATAGATGTTTCGCTCCTGTGTGTATATATAGATCTTAGAGTAATAGATGTATATAGATCTTAGAGTAATAGATGTATAACTTAATTAGAGTATTAATTCATGTGAAGAATATATCGTTCATAGAATAATAGATGTATCACTTATAGTATTAATTCATGTGTGTATAGAGTAATAGATGTATCACTGACAGTATTATTTCCCATGTGACTGACTGATCACCGAACATTTTCGGAAAAATTCTTCTAGAAAAATCACCTCCCGTTGTTTGCCCACCTTTCGGATAATACCCCCTTTCTCCTTTACCCTCTGGTGACCTTTTGTCATCGATAACTCCTGAACGCTCCCTCACCTGACTGATTACCCAACTTTTTCGGATTCCTGAGGAAAAATGTTTCTAGAAAAGTCAACTCCCGTTTGTTTGCCTATCTTAAGGATAATACCCCCTTTCTCCTTTACCCTCTGGTGACCTTTTGTCATCGATAACTCCTGAACGCTCCCTCACCTGACTGATTACCCAACTTTTTCGGATTCCTGAGGAAAAATGCTTCTAGAAAAGTCAACTCCCGTTTGTTTGCCTACCGTTCGGATACCCCCCCCCCCCCAAATTCTCCCTATGGTCTAAGATGTTTTGCAGTTAAAACGCTGAATTATAATAAGAATAGAATATTTTATGAGATCCCGAAGCTTTGATGACTTTATTGAGATGTAAACATTGAAATTAATATGTGCCTATCTGAATGAACATGTATGCACGTAACCGAACTTACTCTTCACTGAATTCCACTGGAGAGTCTTCCCTGATTTCCATTCCAGTGCATTCTTCATTGAAATCCCATTGACAAGTCTTCTCTGGTGAACATGGGTAGAAGTCATGTTCTTCGTTCCAGGCCGGATTTTTCTTGTGAACACAATAAGATTACGGATATCACGATCAAACACACTTGATACACCTGGTACCATAAATGAGAGTGGCTTAATCTTACACACCGACAACTAGTACTATTGACACCCGGCCAGTAGCAACAATATTTATATGATTGTAAAATTAGCATCAATAACCCAAAGATGCATTATTAGCCCAGGAGTGAGCAAATATTTAATTTGAGTGAGATACTTCCACTCTCGGTACTAACATATGGTTCAATTTTATTTCAGTAATTTGCTAGCACGCAGGGGTCTTTAACAATGGCGAGAAGTACTGTCGCCTATACATGTAACCTCGTGGGTTTTCTCTGGGTCTTCCGCTTTCGATTCAACCACTGTTAACTAAATGTTGCTTTTATTTCTAGGGAGGGTGGGGGTCTATTAATTTTAACCCGGAAACATGTTATACTCGAGTTGCTAATTAAAACGGGGGTGTTATGGGTGGTCAAATGGTTAATACCATGACGTGATTTTTATGTCCCGGTTTTAATTAGTATATCGAGTACGAAATGTTTCCGGGTTGGAAAAAGTAGATATGTGCCCCCCCCCCTCGCAAAAAAACAACCCACGATATAACACATCACGAGTACAATAATGAAACATGTCTCAAAATGTTGTTACTTAGGATGCCCAATGACAATATAAATTCTTCTGGGTAGTCAATTTTCGGGATTAACCTACTTCTGAGCAGGTAAAAGGTCAATCTACCTTAAATGCAATTCTTAGTACATGCACACAATGGGTATCAAACTGTTCATTTGAACCACCAAGGGCAATATGAATCCTTCTGTCTTGTTCATCTTCAAAATTAACCCACTTGGGTAGGTCAAAGATCACCATTGGTCGGCTCCGCCCATTAAATGCATATTCCGGTACATACATTCCGTACAAAATGAGTATCGAGCTGTTCCTTGAAATCCCTCGTTATAACATCACTGCTACTGATTATTCTGTTTGGGGGACTAACCCACTTCTGAGGAGGTCAAAGTTCATCATTAGTCGACCACGCCCAACCCACCTTCAATGCATATCCCAGTACATACCTTCAGTCAAGGCACAAAATGAGTATTAAATTGTACTTTGGGACCTTGGGACTAACCCACTTCTGAGTAGGTCAAAGGTCACGATTGGTCTGACCCGCCCAATTCACTTAATACACATAAATACATATAACATAACGATTACTACAAATATATAACATTTTATTTAATCACTTATAAACTTGATAAAGAAATACACATAATATAACATTTACTATAAATATATAAATTGATATAAAAATATAAAACACGCCGTTTCTATCATCTCTAAGCTCTAAAAATCTACAAAGTATTGAACCTATTTTCATTAATTATTTACATGTCGTACAATGCGGATATTTGACAACGTCACACTTAATTTCAGATTCACCATTTGTACACTGTATCTTTAAAACATTCAGTGTACAAATATATATCCGGCTTTTTTATTTACTCGTTGTCACTGGCAACCTGTAATAAAACTGTCCTGTTTATTTTCAATACATGCATAAAAGTATACGTCTTTCATACGGTGTATAAGAAATATACAGAAAGAGTACTGTTCATTTCTGATACTTTTATACTAATTAGATACCTATCAAGCGATAAGTAGAGGACGTTTAGTCCGACCCAGATCACAATGATAACGACGGCTCTATATAATGTACATGAAACAACTAGTCAAAATCATAGTTACAAAACAAACCTTGAGGAGCTACACGGCAGTGCAAAAATATTTACAATGACATTAAATTAACATAACAACAAATAATTACAAAAAAAAAAATTATTATACATATCAATTGGCATCAATTCCATAATTTGGTTTAGTTTATATTAATATGCAAAATATATAAATTAGAATATTAAATAATTACTTTAATTAATTGGAATGATAGAAGGCGCGGTTCTCTTGCAGGATATTTCACAAGCATTGGAAATAAGCAGGGTGAAGTCATAAATTTTATTACAAATAAATTTCAACGTACGAAGCAATCCGCCGATGCATTAGTGGATAATGCGCTGGTTCGCTAGCCTGGAGGTCGGGTGTTCGATCCCTGCATTGGCCGACAAAGTTCATCTCGATTTTCCGACGTGATTTCCCCTTGTCAGTGATGCAGAAGGAGGGCCTGACAAGGACAGCTACCTAGTCGTTCGGATGGGACAAAAAACAGAGGTCCCGTGTACACATTGGAGTGCACGTAAAAGATCCCTTGGCAGTTGGAGTTCGATATAAGAGTAGGCCGTAGCGCCGCTACCCGGGTCAAATTTCCCTCATAGCACACTGTATGGCGTATGCCCGTCTTCAATTAGCTCAGGTTAAGTGCATAACAGTAGGACGTTAAATACCCCATTTCATTCATTTGCATACTTTCCCAGGAATAACCCACGTTACGCATTTCCTTTACACTACACTTAATATCACCGCCATGGACAAGTTGTTTTGGGGTGTGGTCTAAACAAACACGTGACTATCTAACGCTCAGAGTACCATAATAGCAAGACGCACGTGTAAATACTACTCATTAGTCTCTCCACTGCCAAATCATTCTACCATGAAATGAAACGTGAGGCACAAAAGGGATAAATGAAAAAGCAGAAAGTATTTGTCACCTTTCGGTTGAAACGACACGGTAATAAATACTATTTTTCACATTTTGCTTAACAATACTCGATATAAATGTAATGTAAGTTACTCAGTGTATCGGTGAATATCAGGACAGTTTTGGTCGGGGCCGCCTCGTTCCGCCCCGGCTGGGCCCCTCGACCAAAACTGTCCTGATATTCACCGATACACCGAGGAAAGTGTACTAATAACTATTAGATGCCACCTGATACACAATCCAAGGGAGATAATTAATTGAGAACAAAATGTTTCTGAAGTCAGAAATGTTAATTAATCACCGGTGTATGAATGAAATGGGGTTTAACGTCCTACGCTTAAGCACCTAACCTGAGCTAATTGAAGATGGGCATACGCCATACAGTGTGCTATGAGGGAATTGTTTTTGCCCGGGCAGCGGCGCTACGGCCTACTCTTATATCGAATTACAACTGTCAAGGTGTCTTTTACGTGCACTCCAATGTGTACACGGGACCTCGGTTTTTCGTCCCATCCGAAAGACTAGGCAGCTGTTCTTGTCAGGCCCTCCTTCTGCATCACTGACAAGGGGAAATCACACCGGAAAAATCACCGGTGTAATTAAGTAGATGAGTAATATAGGTGAAATATACACGAACCTATCAAATATTGACAATATGACAATACTAGCTGATGATGTAATATAGTAATACAATATAAATACTGACAATATGACAATACTAGCTGATGATGTAATACAGTAATACAATATAAATACTGACAATATGACAATACCAGCTGATGATGTAATACAGTAATACAATATAAATACTGACAATATGACAATACTAGCTGATGATGTAATACAGTGTGCTACAATACAAATACTGGCAATAATAGCTGATGATGTAATACAGTGTACTACAATAAATAATGACAATATTACAATAAAACTTGATGGTGTTATTAATAATACAATGTGCTACAATAAATAATGACAATATTACAATAATACTTGATGGTGTTATTAATAATACAATGTGCTACAATACTGTCAATACAAGGTAATATGTTGAATTTCGTATGTAAGTACAATCCAGACACCTTCCATAAAATATTTAAGACGAAAAAAAACCCAACAATTAAACACTTCCATTGGAATTAACAAGTTACAAGAACACTTTAAAATCTTTCAAAGAACATTTCCATAAATAATAACCGAACTGTCGACGATTACTTATATATTCATGTTAATTATTTAAGTATCAATGATTTTCTGATTACCGATATTGATAGGCCTATAACAGGTTGTGAAATACTCGAAGCCATTAAACATTTAAAAGCTGGTAAAGCATGCGGAAATGATAACATTTTAAATGACTTATTTATACATTGTACAAATGAATTATTACCTTGTCTATTATTATTATTCAATAATGTATTAAGCTATGGATGTTTTCCAACACCATGGTGTATAGGTAACATTGTGCCAGTACACAAGAAAAGTGAAATCAATATGCCCGACAATTCTAGAGATATCACCTTATTAAGTTGCCTCGGTAAAATGTTTACATCAATTCGAAATACAAGGATATTAACATTTGATAAACTTAATAACGTCATAACAAATTCACAATTTGGTTTTCGAAAAGGTCTATCCACTATAGAATAGACGTCATATTTGTTTTACAAACATTAATCAATTGTACATTAAAACATAAAAGAAACGTCTTTATTGTTGTTTCGTTGATTACTCAAAAGCATTTGATTTTGTTCTAGTCTTTGGTACAATTTAATCCTAGAAGGAATTAATGGAAAAATTCTAAAACTAATTCGTTCACTGTATTACAAAGTTAAATGTCGGGTTAAATACCAAGGTGACTTATCTGATATTTTTAACTGTAATAAAGGACTTTTTCAAGGTGAAATTTCATCACCATTACTTATTTCATTTTATATAAATGATGTTAAAGCAAATATTAAACCTCTTGATGTACGCCGATGTTAAAACCTTATTTTCAAAAACACCAGAGGGTCTACAAAAACTATTAGATTCACTAAATGATTACACACTTGAATGGAATTTGTCTATAAAACTAAAATTGTCGTTTTTAGGAATGGAGGTAAAATAACAGGAAAAAATACATGGCAACACAATGATCTGAATATTGATACTGTCGATGGATTAAATTATTTAGGCCTGTTATTACACTACAATGGTAAATGTCTAAAAACACAAAATAATAGGGCAGATCATGGCCGTAAAGCTTTATACGTTATTTGTAAAACCATGTAACGAGAACTACTTTAACATTGAAACTAAAGTCTCTGTATTTGACACATACGTGAACAGTGTTTTAAGCTACGGATCTGAAATTTAGGGCTTTTATAAAGCGTCAGACGTAGAAAGAATTCAAAGTTCATTTTGCAAAAAAATTCATAAGTGTTCGCCAATCCACAAATAATTGTATGGTGTATTATGAACTTGGTCGTTATTAAGTTATTGTTAAAATCATTTTTAAATGAACTAATAAATAACAATTGTACATGGATTCTAAATATAAAAAAATGAATTGTTTAATATGGGTCTTGGTTATATCTGGGAAAATCATTTATATTAATTAAGTTTAGGGTTTACGATATTTTTAAGGAAAATTGTTTTGACACCAGCGGCTGCCAGACAGGATACGCCCACATATAAGAGTTGGATAGAGAACAAGTTAAAACGAGAGTGATTTTTCCTACAAATAAGGGTCATAATTCATGAAGTTACAAATCAATATATATCGAAAGGAACCAAGACCTTTGGGTTATAAACATGCATTTTAAGTTACATTAAAATCGGATTAAAATTGTGACCTCTACAAGGTCCACAACCTTGATATACCATATTTTTTTTATACTATTCGCGTTCAAGCCGCGGCCATTTTGTCCAGCAATTTTGGTCCGATTTTCCCGAATTTCATACTCAACCTTCCTTACGGGGCCATAATTCAGGTAGTTACGTTCCGATGGGCGCAAATATCAACAGAAACCAAGATCGTTAGGTTATAAACATGCATTAGAAGTTTCATCAAAATCAAATTAACATTGTGACATCTACAGGGTCCACAACCTTGATATACCATATTTTTACACTATTCGCGTACAAACGGCGACCATTTTGTACGGTAGTGTTGGTCCGATTTTTTACGAAATTCGAACTCAATCTTTTTTTAAATCCGTTAATAATTGTGACCTCCAAAGGCACCTAAGGCGATTTTTTGGACAATCAGGGGCCATAAATCAGGAAGTTACTATCTGAGATGTGTAAATATCGAAATGAACCAAGATCTTTAGTTTATAAACATGTATTTCAAGTTTAATTAAAACCGAATTCGAACTGTGTCATCTACAGGGTCAACAACCGTGATATACCATATTTTTACACTATTTGCGTACAAACGGCGGTCATTTTGTACGGCAATTTTTGTCTGATTTTCACAAAATTCGAACTCAACTTTCATTACGGTGTAACAGTGATATAATTAGACGGGTTTTAAATCGAATAATACTTGTGACCCTCAGAGGGACCACAAGCTAAAAGATAGGTTGCCAGGCAACGAAACATACGCCCACAGCAGCTAAATCGCCCGGGCAGTCAACAAGAGTTGACATATATTTTAATTTTTTTCGGTAATGAAACATTTATAATACACTAAAATTTGATTAAGAGTAACAACTCATTAAGTAATTATCAGAAAATCATTACAATTTGTTTGGCTTTGATAAAGTTCTCCTCCATGCTAACGTTTAGTATATGAAACATTTAATATCATGGATTTAGCTGTTCAAGTTATCAAAATTCATTAAAAATCTATATAATTGTATAAGCAAGACCTTAGACTCTGTGTTTCAATCCAAATTGAATCGGATGTAAACTTTAGCTTCTTATAGTGTCCACAATTTTTTTTGTAGTGATCAATAGTAATTTTAGGAAATCGCTGAAAATCAATAGGCTTCTTCGTCTCATGACCTTAAACACTCTGTATAAATTTAAAGTCAATCGGTTATTAACTTTAGCCTCTAGAGCATCCACAAGAATTTTTGAAGTGATCAAGGGCCATAACTCTGACAGCAATTACTGGAAATCGCTGAAAATCAACAGGCTTCTTCGTCGCATGACCTTAAACCCCGTGTATAAGTTTTAAGTCAATCGGTTATTAACTTTAGCCTCTAGAGCGTCCACAAGATTTTTTGAATTGATCAAGGGCCATAACTCTGACAGTAATTATCGGAAATTGCTAAAAATCAATAGGTTTCTTCGCTTTATGACCTTCAACACTGTGTATAAATTTAAAGTCAATCAGATATTAACTTTGGCCTCTAGAGCATCCACAAGATTTTTTGATGTGATCAAGGGCCATAACTCTGACAGTAATTATCGGAAATCACTGAAAATGAATAGGGTTTTTCGTCTCATGACCTTTAACACTGTATATAAATTTAACGTCAATCGGATATTAACTTTGGCCTTTAGAATTTTTGAAGTGATCAAGGCCCATAACTCTGACAGTAATTGTCTGAAATTACTAAAAATCAATAGGCTTCTTCATCTTAAGACCTTAAACACTGTGTATAAATTCAATGTCAATGGGTTATTAACTTTAGCCTCTAGAGCATACACAATAATTTTTGAAGTGATCAAGGGCCATAACTCTGACAGTAATTATTTGAAATCGCTGAAAATCGATAGGATTCTTCGTCTCGTGACCTTAAACACTGTGTATAAGTTTAAAGTCAATCGGTTATTAACTTTGGCCTCTAGAATGTCCACAAGATTTTTTAAGTGATCAAGGGCCATAACTCTGACAGTAATTATCGGAAATGGCTAAATATCAATAGGCTTCTTCATCTTATGACCTAAAACACTGTGTATAAATTCAATGTCAATCGGTTATTAACTTTAGCCTCTAGAGCATACACAAGAATTTTTCAAGTGATCAAGGGCCATAACTCTGACAGCAATTATCGGAAATCGCTGAAAATCAATAGGCTTCTTCGTCTAATGACCTTAAACACTGTGTATAAGTTTAAAGTCAATTGGATATTGACTTTAGCCTCTGGAGCGTCCACAAGCAATTGTGGACGCCGGACCGACGGACGGACCGACCGCACTTACTACACTCGTCACTAGGCTTCCTATACATATTATAATATTCAATTTACACCCTTTTTAATTAACACTCCTTATCTGGAGTTATAATCCGAATGTTATTTTTTTTTATCGAGATCCATAGGTATTTACCTTTTTTGCTAGATTTTTATAAAGCGCGAAGCCCCACAAGGGCGGTCTGGGACAGGGCCGTATGTAAGATTTTAAAATAGTTGTAATATATAATGCCCGAGTTACTGAGTGCGAAGCAGTGCGTGTGTGAACGTGGGGTTGGGAGCTGGAAGCCCTTCCCCCGGAAATTTTGAAAATTAGACTGTCACAAACGCGTTTTCCACCCACCTGGAGCTGCAATCAACGTCGTTCCCGTGTGTCAATTTCGGAAGCGCTATTTCTCATTTTGATGTTAAGCACACCAAAATGAGAATCTCCTTATCCTCTAAACTAGAATTAGTCCGAAACACCATAAGGCGACGTGGATAGGGCGACCAGAACGAGAATCTCTAATCATGTCATTTGGTGGCGGCGCCCCAAAAGACAAACAAGGTCCTGTCAAATGTGAATAAGGACGACCAAAACGTATCCTTTAATGTCATGTGGTGGGTCAGGCGCCGGTCCAGAAAGAGGTGATAACTGGGGTCCTCCCTCAGAAATTTTTGAAAAATAACGATGCAGCAAACACGTTTTTCTGCCATTGGGGTGATATCTGAGTGGCAATTTTGTATTTTATATGTCGGCAGATTTTTTTGGGAGAGTCATTTGCTCCGGGTGTCCGCACCTTGGGTCCCCGCTCGATATGCTCCGCATAAGAAATATAATAAAGTTTGGATCAGGTGTAGGTAGGCGCCATTAAAACCGACCGACTCATCAATGCTTTTGGAGCATCACTGTGTGATCATAATCAAGTGTATAATTTTATAATTGAAAGGTTGCCATTTTTTTGGGAGGAGGTGCCTTATTTTTCTGGAAATGTTCAGAAATTGGAGGCCGGAAACATGATTTCCTGGCATTTCAGGCACTAGTGTGGAGCCATTTAGAAGTACCTCTCCCGGAAGAAAAATAAATTCTGCCACAAAATTAGCGCATTCCGGCGTTATTTCAGTGGACCAATCCATGATGGCATTTTTAGGGGAGGGGGCTGGACGCAACTGAGATTTTTTGTGGGGGCTTAGGGGCTCTGGGACATGTGCCCCATGGTTAATCCGGCCCTGCTACATGGCAGTGCAAAAATATTTACAATGACATTAAATTAACATAACAACATATAATTACAAAAAAACAATTATTATACATATCATTGGCATCTATGCCATAATGTGGTTTGATTTATATTAAGATGGGAAATATATAAATTAGAATATAGAATATTTATATTAATTAATTGTGATGATAGAAGGCGCGGTTCTCTTGCTGGACACTTCACAAGCATTGGAAAAAAGCAGGATGAAAAAAAACCGCCTAGAAAATCATACATTTTATTACAAATAAATTTCAACGGACGAACCATCCGCCAATACATACTGTCACCGAGGAATGACCCACGTTTCGCATTTCCTTTACACAACATAGACAATTTGTTTTGACAAGTGGCTGTTTTACGCCCAGGGTATCATAGCACGACGCACGTGTAAATACTACTTAATCGTCTCTCCACTGCGAAAGCATTCTACCATGAAATGTAACGCGAGGCACAAAAAGGGATAAATGAAATAAAAAGACGACTTTGCTTGTGGACGACTTGACTGACACCCAATGAAAGAGCAGAAAGTTTTTGTCACTTTCCGGTTGAAACGACTCGATAATAAATACTTTTTTTCACATTTTGCTTCACAATACTCGATATAAATGTGATGTAAGTTACTTATTATCACGTTTACTCGGTGTATCGGTGAATATCAGGAAATTCGTGGTCGGGGTCGCCTCGTTCCGCCTCGGCTGGGGCCCTCGACCAAAATTGTCCTGATATTCACCGATACACCGAAGAAAGTGTACTAATAACTATTAGATGCCACCTGATACACAATCCAAGGAAGATAATTAATTGAGAACAAAATGTTTCTGAAGTCAGAAATGTTAATTAATTACCGGTGTAACTGGGTAGATGAGTAATATAGGTGACATTTACATGAACCTGTCAAATATTGACAATATAACAATACTAGCTGAGGATGTAATACAGTAATACAATGCAGACACTGGCAATCTGACAATATGACAATACTAGCAGATGATGTAATACAGTAATACAATATAAATACTGACAATATGACAATACTAGCAGATGATGTAATACAGTAATACAATATAAATACTGACAATATGACAATATGACAATACTAGCTGATGATGTAATACAGTGTACTACAATACAAATACTGACAATATGATAATACTAGCTGATGATGTAATACAGTAATACAATATAAATACTGACAATATGACAATACTAGCTGATGATGTAATACAGTAATACAATATAAATACTGACAACATGACAATAATAACTGATGATGTAATACAGTAATACAATACAAACACTGACAATATAACAATACTAGCTGATGATGTAATACAGTGTACTACAATAAATAATGTCAATATTACAATAAACCTATCAAATATTGTCAATATTACAATAAACCTATCAAATATTGACAATATGACAATACTAGCTGATGATGTAATACAATATAAATACTGAAAATATGACAATATGACAATACTAGCTGATGATGTAATACAGTGTACTACAATTCAAATATTGACAATATGATAATACTAGCTGATGATGTAATATAGTAATACAATATAAATATTGACAGTATGACAATAGTATCTGATGATGTAATACAGTGCTACAATATACAAATACTGACAATATGACAATACTAGCTGATGATGTAATACAGTAATACAATATAAATACTGACAACATGACAATAATAACTGATGATGTAATACAGTAATACAATACAAACACTGACAATATAACAATACTAGCTGATGATGTAATACAGTAATACAATGCAGACACTGGCAATCTGACAATAATAGCTGATAATGTAATACAGTAATACAATATAAATACTGACAGTATGACAATAATATCTGATGATGTAATACAGTGCTACCATAAAACGAGAGAGAGAGAGTGATGGGGTTTAACGTCCACTCGACACAAACTAGGCCATTTCGGGACTAAGCTACAATACAAATACTGACAACATTACAATAATAGCTGATGATGTAATACAGTACTACAATACAAACACTGATAGTATGACAATAATATCTGATGATGTAATACAGTGCTACTATAAAACGAGAGAAGAGTGATGGGGTTTAACGTCCACTCGACACAAACTAGGCCATTTCGGGACTAAGCTACAATACAAATACTGACAACATTACAATAATAGCTGATGATGTAATACAGTGTGCTACACGTAATTTAGTAGGTCGGTGAGTAAGACACTGGCTCGCTAGCCTGGATATCCTGGGTACCCTCCCAAAAGTAATCTAATGCACGTGTATACATTGATCTGCACGTCAAAGATCCCCTGGCAGCCCGAATTCAATATAAGACTAGGTCATAGTGCCGCTGACCGGGCTAAATTTCCCTAATATATATAGCACACTATATGGCACATGCCTGTCTTTATTAGCCCATTATAGGTGCAAAACAGTAGGACGTTAATAAAACCCCGTTGAATTTTTAGTCGAACATAAGATAAATCATTGATTCAAGAGGCGTGGTTTTGATACAACAGTTGTATGTGACAAGAAGTATAAGGGTGACCTGTCCAACCTCTTGGGTTTTCCCCGGGAAAAGACACAGTTCGTGTTGAGTGTACGTTAAACAAAAATAGATTGTATCTACAGTTTGAGTTAACGTTAAAGGGACAATAACACTCTTGCTGGTTTGACAGGTCCAGAATTTTTTTTAGCCTTATTCTAACTACAAGATGTTTAAGTGTCATCCTACCTGTTGTGTAAATTATCCATCACAACCTACCTTACTTCGAAAATATGATTAAATCCAAATTGCATTTCAAAGTGCTTACGTAAGGCTTTTCAAACCATGTTGCGGCATGTAGTTAAATTTTTCCAATTTCTAAAATTAGGTGTGTTAAGATAAAATTTGTATTATTTTTTAATTGAAAAATTGTAAAATAGTACAAATTGTTGACCAGAATAAAGATTGGAACATATTATTCAGTTACAACAAGAGTGGTATTTGGGGCTTTAAACCAAATAGATTTTATCTACAGTTTGATTTGTAAATGTTAGTCACTATTCCCATATCTCCCTGGCCCTGGGCCTGTTTCACGAAACTTTAACTAAGATAAACTCCCAATTGAAGTAATTTGATTAGATAATATTAGATTGATTTTAGTGCTTAGCCAATCAAAATTGAAGTACCTACTAAAATTTGGATTTGATCTTTAGTTAAGATTTCGAGAAACAGGGCCTAGGTTTACTAAATGACGTTAAACAGGAAATAAATGTGACGTAATAAAAACACCTGTGACGTAATGAGATAACACTCTACTCGGGTTCGGTTTGATTCACTAAACGACTGTTATTGAAAAATGGATTCACTCTGTGTTAATTTTCGACATTAGAACATATTTTGCAAATGTTTTTTTTATGTACTAATGATTTTGAACTCCAGCAGTGACTGGGTCAGAATAAATTGCATATTGTTTTTGATATATGTCCATCATAGGCACAGGAGCTTGATGACAATTAGGGGGGCAGAACCCTAAATGCCCGAAAAATTTTCGGGTTTAAAGACAGCAACGACCTCGTATCCCCCCAAGCAAATTTTGGAATATTAGACGGCTGCAAACAAGTTTTCCTGCTATTGCAGCCGGTGAACAAAGCAACTTTAAAGTGGTCTAATATAGCCTAATTAAGGTGGTTGACTCGAATTCCTATCAATCTTTTATACAGTCCTCGAAGAAGGGACCGTTAGCAGAAAATTTTGAAAATTTAACTGTAGAAAACGCGTTTTCCTACTATTTCAGTCGGTGAACAAAGCAACTTCAAAGTGGTCGAATATAACCTTATTAGGGTGGCTTACTCGAATTCCAATCAATCGTTTACAGTCCACGAAGACAGGACCTTTAGGAGAAAATTTTTAAAATGTAACTGCGGCAAACGCATTTTCCCGCCATTCCTGTCTGTGAATACAGCAACTTTAATTCGGTCCAGTAAAGCCTGCATGGCTGACCCGAATTCCAAACAACAAATCAATCACCGAAATGTGTTTTCTGCTATTCTAGCCGGTGTTGACATATCCAAAAGTATTCAATGGTTTTGTAACCGAAATTCTACTCTGAATTCCAATCATCCAATCAGACTGTTGCATCTGTATTCACAAATATTAATCGATGCCCGAAAAATGTCGCACAAAGTCGAGTGGCTCCAGACAAAATGTTTTAATCCATAGTCAGCTCAGTACAAATTCGTTATATTCATTTACAAGAAAAGTAAAATTAGTGTTTTATTAGGGCTCGATGACAGTTAGGGAAGCAAAACTAGAAATGCCCGAAAATATCGGGTTTATAGACAACGGTGCCGGGTTTTTTGTGGGGCGAATGACCCCCAGTAAAATTTTGGATTATTTGATGGTCGCCAACGCGCTTTACTTCTAGTTTCCTCTGCCGTTTTCTGGCTCGATGCCCGTTTTCGGGCAATACCTATTTCCGGGCAATATCGTTTGTTTTGGTATACCTATTAAAGAGAGCTTCAGGCATTTTTTCGGGCATGTAGTGGACCAAAAAAAAACGAGAAAATAATTTTCGGGCAGTTTGGATCTCATAGAAATAAGTTAGTTATATTTTTCCCCAAGACGTTAATAGAAAAAAAAAGGTCGTCGAGTTTTTCATTGCCCGAAAATAAATTTTAAGGGGGGCATATGCCCTCCCCACCCCCTGCCCCCCCCCCCCCCGTCTCATAGCCTATGATGTCCATACACTCGTAGTCTACTGAAGTGTAGCGGCCCTGGTTTAAAAACTGTAAACCATTTTGACGGCCACGGTGAGATTCTTGTCAGACCAACTTTGAGATGAAATTAACTTATTATGTTTTAAATACACCCACTTATTACATATTTTTATGCTTCATGTGTGTGCTTCATTCGCTAAGCTAATGGTCGAAGTTTTAATTTCATTGTTGATGACATACAGACAAAAGTCCATGAAGCTATATTATGTTTTCCACTGTAAAGATATTCTAGTACCAAGAAATATGTTCAGTAGCAGTGAGTCACCCCAGGAAATTTAAAAGACCGCTATTCTAATTCACCACTTTCTATTTTTGGCGACAATAGCACCATCGTGTATGTTATATACAAACTCGCCGCAAGTTTTCGGCCAATCAGAATGCACGAAATTTCTATTTTTGGTGACAATATGATCATCGTGTATGTTTTTTGTTATATATATTCTGATTATTGTAATCCCGTCCCCAATATACAATATATAATACTATTATCAGTCGCACCATACTACATCACCATATATACACTATCATGATCCTGTATTCTAATATCACCCCTGAAATACAATATACAATACTATTATCAGTAGCAATATACTACATCACCATATATACACTATCATGATCCTGTATTCTAATATATAATATCACTCCTCATATACAACATACAATACTATTCCCAGTCGACCCGAACTACATCATAATCCTCTTGTTATTCTATCTATACGAGTTGCAAGTGGACCCATACTACATCACGATCCTGTAAACCATATACAGACAGTTTTTGGTATATATTATTATGTATATAGTTGTATAATATATCACCAACAGTATAACCACCTCTTGTTATTCTATCTATACGAGTTACCAGTGGACCCATACTACATCACGATGCTGTAAACCATATACAGACAGTTTTTGGTATATATTATTATGTATATAGTTGTATAATATATCACCATCATAACGATAACCTCTTGTTATTCTCTCTATACGAGTTACTGTTTCATCCCACTTCTCCTTCATCACCCTCTTCACCTCTTCTTCTAGCTGTTGAACCGTTATGTTCAGTTTGACCTCAACAAACCTGTAAATATAATTATACTATACTATAATATATTACTAAATTATATAATTCAGGTTGACCTTCAACCTCCCAGTAAATATAATTAAACAGAGATACTTCTATATTATATTCATGGTGACCTTCACCTTCCTGTAATATAATTAAACATAAGATACTGCTGCATTTTCATATCTGAATATCGTTTAATATAATGAAGTTAATATTTAATATGAAGGACCATATCATCATATCGAACGTTGTTTTATTTATAATATGTCATAACCAACATCTCTGATATAATATGTCATTACCAACATCTCTGATATAATATGTCATAACCAACATCTCTGATATAATATGTCATAACCAGCATCTCTGATATACTGATTGTTACAGTTGCCTGATGTGTGTAATAGGTCATTTGGGAGGAGAGAGAAAATTAAGATAGAAACGATATTTGAAGAAACTTAGGAATCAGGATAATACAAAAATATGTGAAATGAAGCGATAAGTTTTACAAATGTCGTTTATTGACCAAATATTTAACTAACCGTGATAAAAGATTTAACTCAGTCAACATAACGTTTCGTTTTATATCAGCATCTTATAATGAATGAAAGATTGTAAATATATTCTATAACTACACGCAAATATCAATGAATACAGACATTGAATAATTTTTTTGTGAAATGGGGTTTAACGTCCTACTTAACCTAGTATAATAACGATCACCTCTTGTTATTCTATCTATAGGCCTACGAGTTACTGTTTCACCCCGCTCCTCCTATGAGGGAAATTTTGCCCGGACAGCGGCGCTACGGCCTACTCTTATATCGAATTCCAACTGCCAAGGGATCTTTTACGTGCACTCCAATGTGTACACGGGGCCTCGGTTTTTCGTCTCATCCGAACGACTAGGGAGCTGTCCTTGTCAGTCCCTCCTTCTGTATCACTGACAAGGGGAAATCACGTCGGAAAATCGAGATGAACTTTCTCGGCCAATGCAGGGATCGAACACTCGACCTCCAGGCTAGCGAACCAGCGCCTTATCCACTTAGCCACCGTGATCCCCGACATTAAATAAACTATGGTAACTATCATTGAATACATTAGTCCCGAAATGACCTAGTTTGGGTTGAGTGGACGTTAAACCCCATTTCTCTCTCTCTCATTGAATACAGCGTAAACCTATGGTTGTATTCAATGGCTTGTGCACGTACTACTTTGGTTACTTTAATCCTGAATGACGTCACTTTCAGAATTACGTCAAACTGTAATGACGTCACCACTAGCCAACCACAATTTTTGTAATAAAAAAAGAAGAAAAAAAGGCGGAACCTACGTTGAAATTTAACGTTATTGGTGATGATTTTTTCTTTCTTTTTATTTTATTTTATAATCTGTATAGAACAGCGTATTTTGTGATTTGCATGTAGTTATAGAATGAATGAATGAAATGGGGTTTAACGTCCTACGCTTAAGCACCTAACCTGGGCCAATTGAAGACGGGCATACGCCAACAGTGTGCTACGTTGAAATTTAACGTTATTGGTGATGACTTTTTCTTTCTTTTTATTTTATTTTATAATCTGTATAGAACAGCGTATTTTGTGATTTGCATGTAGTTATAGAATGAATGAATGAAATGGGGTTTAACGTCCTACGCTTAAGCACCTAACCTGGGCCAATTGAAGACGGGCATACGCCAACAGTGTGCTATGAGGGAAATTTTGCCCGGGCAGCGGCGCTACGGCCTACTCTTATATCGAATTCCAACTGCCAAGGGATCTTTTACGTGCACTCCAATTTGTACACGGGCCCTCAGTTTTTCGTCCATCCGAACGACTAGGCAGCTGTCCTTGTCAGGCCCTCCTTCTGCATCACTGACAAGGGGAAATCACGCCGGAAAATCGAGATGAACTTTCTCGGCCAATGCAGGGATCGAACACTCAACCTCCAGGCTAGCGAACCAGCGCCTTATCCACTTAGCCACCGTGATCCCCCAGTTATAGAATGAAAACAGACCTCAACAACCATCGAGTTCTATCTATATATTAGCCTAAAGTCTATGTATTCTGATTTCTTATATACAAATGAGGTTATAGATTAATGTTAAGAGTTAAACCAAAAAGTCATTTTGATATCCTCCGGACATATTTATACGTAGGTCGCAAATAATACTAAATTCGTTCACCATTATTCAACAAAATTTTCAAAATTAAAAACATTTGTAGGTTGTCCGTGGAGCGAACACGAGATTTTGTTTTAAGCGAGTCAGCGCCTTAATCCATTGATTTGACTATTTTATTACCCAGTAAACAACATGGCATATTTATATAACCTACATTATGTAAATATATTTCAATAAAACAATAAAAGAAAGTGTAGCATGACAGGTCATCAAAATAGCTCCTGTAGGATTTGTATGCTAGGGGCATTTTAGAAATCGGGACCCCTCTGAACGAGGACATGGCTATCTCCGCCAATAATATTTGGATTTTCATGATCTTAAGTTCATTCGTGTGGGGTTTTTTATCATGCGACCCATCTTGATACACTTAACGCGAACTAGTTTCCACTGACTTCCGATGGGAAATACCAATTTCCGGTGTCGAACTCAGATTGTTTTAAGCCAATAATATTTGGATTTTCATGATCTCAAGTTCATTATGGGTGTATTTTCCATCAGACCGACCCCATCTATGATAAAATTAAAGCGAAAGGAAGTAGTTTTTATTGACTACCGATTGCAGTATCTAATGAAATAGGATTTGTATGCTAGGGGCATTTTAGAAATCGAGACTCTCTGATCGAGGACATGGCTATCTCCGCCAATAATGGTTGAATTTTCATGATCTGAAGTTCATTCACGTGTTTTTTTTTGTTTTTTTTATCATGCCGACCCATCCTGATACACTTAAAGCGAACTAGTTTCCATTGACTTCCGATGGGAAATACCAATTTCCGGTGTCGAACACGGATTTTCATTATCTCAAGTTCATTCTGGGTGTATTTTTCATTAGACCAACCCCATCTATGATACACTTAAAGCGAAAGGAAGTAGTTTTTATTGACTTCCGATTGGAAATACCAATTTCTGGTGTCAAACTCTGATCGATTTCAGTTTAGACAAATCTATCACACAGTACCACTTATTGTGGCTTCTGAAGCCTAGTAAATGTTTCGTGTAGTCACTTTTTGGTTATTGGAATGTGCTGTCATGAGATTCAAGACAAATCTGGCAAAGTTAACAAGTTTGATATCAAAAAGAAATCATAACACGCCAGAAGTCGCCAAAACATAAAACAAGAAAATTCCTATCTTGGAAATAAATACGCAGTCCACTACATCAGCGATGCGCCATCCTCGTCTCCTTGAACACCTCTGGTCATATTGGTACGCTCCATATCAAAACCCGTGCACAGACATGTACATTGTACACAGTCGATCATTGTTCCGAAAAAACGAAGACCTATCATGTTGCTGTACTTGGGATAGATTTGATTGCATAGGAAGAATAGACACACTGTCTCAAATGCTCAATTATCAGAAGCCAATTCAGCAATGGCAAAACACATTCAAATTATTTTCAAATTAAATACTAGCCTTAAAAACGTTTATAAGGCTATTAAAGATCTAAACAAATCGAAAAATATTTTTTTTATACAAATATGTTGAAATATAGGATATATATGGCTTAGTAACGTTGACACGCCATAATTATAGGTCTGTTTAAACGACGGTGGTGATTCGTTCCCTAGAAAGATCAATATTGTGAAAAAGTTGTATTTGTATTTCATTGGCTAGCCTTATACTTTCAAAATCCTTAAAATCGATGGGCTTTAATGACTCAATAAGTAAATGTGAGGGAAAGGGAGACAACTACGTTTAATTTCTGGATGCAGACCACCACAAATTGCAGTTCGTCTATTTATAGCAATTCTCGCTCCTCTTTTTTCCCCTTTGCATGAACATTATTGTTGATTTGTTTGGTCTAGAATGGAAGAAGAGGGTTTGAATTAATATTTTCTGCCAGGTTTTAATAAATAATTATGATTTTGAAGCGGAATGATAACGGTGTTATCAAGTTTGCTTGCTACAGTGATATGTACGGCAACTAGTTACATGTTTTTAGTATGCTTCTTCACGTTTGTGTATCTCAAAATTTTGGTGGTCAACCTCATACAAATTTTAGTGCAAAGACATGGTCATGTGTTCCTTGGTATATAGCGAAAAGCATTCAGCCCAACGAAAACTTGGGGAACAGTTGGAGGTGCGCATAGAGGCCCGAATTAACACTGAAGTCAGTGGTGGTCTGTATCCTGTACATGAAAGAGAGTAAGCCCCCTTGAGTAGACAAAAACAGGTTGTTCTGCTTTTGTATTTAAGATATTATTTAGTCCTTGCCGTCTAGAATAAGGAGCCTGTTTCTTTTTAAATTAAATATGGCGCCTTACATTGGTACACCCGTGACTTCACAATATCATTTTGAAATGGTGAGAATGGCGATGGGATCCATCAAAGCCTATACATTCATATTAGGCCTGGATTACTTACATAGTAAAGAACACTATTATCATCCCATTGTCTCCTGTCGACAAAAACAAAACTAACTTGACGTGGCAATCGACTCCATGTTAAACCTTGAAATCAACGTTGTGTAATTTTTACACCAAAAGTATACATTCGTTGTTGCTACACCGATGACGTAACCACAGATCTAGCTCTTTGACACCAGAATACTTTAAACTCAACTAATATTTAAAATCATGGGTTCATTTAAAAAAAATTAAAATGTTATTTGAAAATAAAATGAAATAAAATGTGGTTTAACGTCTTAACCCTAAATCAGTGCAGGGTGTTATGACGGAAATTTGATGTTACAGGGTCGCTTCGTTGGTTTCGATTTCCAAGGGGATCTTTAACATGCAGCCAGTGGCGTAACCAGGACTTCGACGTTGCGTCCTATCCAAACAGCTAGACATTTATCCATATCACTAGGCCTACCTCAGTCCTGCACCCAGGCAGGAAAATCGCCATAAACTTTCTCGGCAACACCGGGATCGAACCAGTCATTTTTGAAATGTATTTATCATATGGCTTTGGTATACCTAGGTGATATCGTAGATGAATATTCTAGTCGTATTCAAGTATGCCCCTAACATCGTAGTCAATTTTAAATAAATCAACAATCTGATCTTATATATCCTTCATTTAATTGTCGGTTTCTATTTAAACTATTAAACTATATAGAAGACGATGGACACTCAAGGTGGAAGGGGACGTTAAGACCCAAGGAAGAAGAGGCCGTCGGACAACGGAACAGTACCATGGTTGTATTTAAAATATTACAATGGTGAAACACACAAATAATATTACTTTCAGCAAACAACTAAACAACTAGTTCGAAATGAATCAAGTCAAGGGTAAATATTATTGGTAAATCAAGAAGTAAAAAGAAAACAATAATCAATCTCATATATTAATAATATCGTATTACTTAAATTCAAGCAAAGATTTGTATTTTTCTCCGTAATAATATTTTTGACAATGTGATATACGATATGTTTCTGGCCTATCGTATTTACAATGATATAACAGTTCATCCTGGTTCCCGATTTAAATGAGATATTTACCCAATTATATTTATAATTATATTGATCGGAACGTGATGTTAGGTGAAAGAAATCAAATGCAATGGGGTTTTACGTAAACAGATATGATTATAAGATACAGGGACTTATATTATACACAATATAATAACTAGAGAATGATAAATCAAAATATAAATTTGTAATACTCACCTAATTCTGTTTCAGAAAACATGAAAAAAAATATAAAGAATATTAAGTATTTTTTTATAAAGACGGGTTATTCTTGTTGAAATACGGAAATTTTCACAGGTTTCGATTTGTTTCTACAAAACTGCTTAATATATTTTAACCAGACTTTATAGATATGTTGCTAATGTGTCGCTAATTCAGATTGTTTGTTCTACATTTTCTACTTCTACTGAATCACTCAAATGATATCAACCACATTTATAGTCACACTGTAAACCCTTGACAGTGAAGATTACGATAAATGGCTGATGACAAGTCTTGTGTTATTATTTGTGTGTTGTGCGGTCCCCTGCCCTAGAAATATTATACTAGAAATATTATATTATGATGACAAGCTGTATTATATATACAATACTTAAAAATATTACAACATAATATGTCATAACCAACATCTCTGATGTTTGACACCCTTCCATTGGACGCAATACAAATCCAACGTATCAGTATGGGCACCACATAATGGCGGGCGACATTGGCTGGGCGTCCACGAGGAGATTGGCGGGGGCCCAATACATGTCACTTGGTTTTATGGTCGTCTCGTCAATCATGTCGTTATATATGACCCCCCCCCCCCCCAATGACGAGGCGCCTCATAATGACTCACATGATTAACACCACAACTGATGGGGCGCCCAAAACGGCTTGATCTGTAGGGTGCCTTATCCCGGAGAGGCGCTCATGATAATAACATGATTGGATGGGCGCCTTATAATAAAAATATATGATTGTCGGGCCTTGTATAATGCAGAGGGGGATCACAGTGGGTAAGAAGCTGGCTCGCTAGCCTGGAGGTCGGGTGTTCGATTCCTGCATTTGCCGAGAAAATTCGTTCAGATTTTCTGGCGTGGTTCCCCCTTGTCAGTTATCCAGAACGAAGGTCCTGACAAGGACAGCTCTCTAGTCGTTCGGGTGGGACGCAAAACCGAGGTCCAATGTACATATTGACATGCACGTAAAAAATCCTTCGCAGTTGGAATTTGCTGTAGCGCCGCTTCCCAGCCAAATATCCCTCATAGTACACTGTATGCCGTATGCCCGTCTTTATTAGCCCAGTTTAGGAGTAGAACAGTAAGACGTTAACCCCCATTTCATTTCATTCCATTTTGCATAAAGCCGAGTACGACTGATTGGGTGCCCACGACTTAATCAATGGGGTGCCCAAAACGGCATAATTTATACAGTGGCGCCCATAATACAATTGGCGATGAGTCCATAATGCCAGTGAGGTTGGAAAGTCGTCCACGAATGAATTGGGCGCCCAAAACGGCATGATGATCTTCAAAATAATCTTTCTAACGTGATTTCAACTTTTCATTTTTCTTATAAATTTTTATAGGTACGTTAAAGTCGTATTCCTTCCTTAAAATATTTATAATGTTCATATCAAAATATCATAACCCTATTTTTTTTAAAGTTTTTTGGGGGGAGGGTACCCAAGCTGACTTTTCGGGTAAAGCGAAAACAAAATATATTATTTCATCTAGTTGGTAAAATAAAGTGCTCGAAATCTAATAAAACACTCATTTTACTCTTTTTTTTAATTGAATACCGCGAACTTGTACTGAATTGACTATGGATTAAAACATTTTGTCTGGAGCCACTCTATTTTGTGCCACATTTTCGGGCATCGACTATTTGTGAATGCAGCTGCTACAGTACGATTGGATGGTTGGAATTCAGAAAAACGCAAATGTGGCGGTTAAATTTTGAAAATGTTCTCGGGCCCAGAATGGTTTGGGATTCAGCTAAGCCATCTAAGTTGCATGGGCTATATTGGACCACATTAAAGTTGCTGTATTCACGTTCTGGTATAACTGGGAGAACTTGAATCAGGTAGCAGTTTACAGTTGTTGTCGTTTAATTATCAAATATTTGACTAACAGTGATTAAATATTTAACGCAGTCAACATAACGTTTCGTTTTATATCCGCATCTTATAATAAATGAAAGATTGTAAATTTATTCTATAACTACACGCAAATACAAGTAAAAATCATTGAATACAGACATTGAATAACCTATGGTATACAGACATTGAATACAGCGTAATTCAATGGCTTGTGTACGTACTACTTTAGCCCATAATGACGTCACTTTCAGAATTACGTCAAACTGTAATGACGTCACCACTAGGATGGAACCTATGTTAAGTTTAACCATAGAACTAGAATACTAGTATTCTAGTTCTATGGTTTAAAGGGACAATAACACTCTTGCTGGCTTGACAGGTCCAGAAAAAAAAATTAGCCTTATTCTAACTACAAGATGTTTAAGTGTCCTACCTGTTGTGTAAATTATCCATTACAACCTATCTTACTTGTCCAGAGGGTTCGAAAATATGTTTAAATCCAAGTTACATTTGAAAGTGCTTACGTAAGGCTTTTCAAACCATGTTACGGCATGTAGTTGAATTTTTCCAATTTTAAAAATTCGGTGTGTTAAGATGAAATTTGTATCATTTTTTAATTAAAATATTGTAAAATAGTACAAATTGTTGACCAGAATAAAGACTGGAACATTTTATTCAGTTACAACAAGAGTGGTATTGGGGCTTTAACGTTATTGATGATGATTTTTTCTTTCTTTTTATGTTATTTTATAATCTGGATAGAACAGCGTATTTTGTGATTTGCATGTAGTTATAGAATGAAAACAGACCTCAACAACCATTGAGTTCTATTTATGTATTAGCCTAAAGTCTATGTATTCTGTTTTCTTATATAAAAATGAGGTTATAGATTAATGTTAAGAGTTAAACCAAACAGTCATTTTGATATCCTCCGGACATATTATTTCATAGGTCGCAAACAATACTAAATTCGTTCACCATTATTCAACAAAATTTTCAAAATTAAAAACACAAAGTAGGTTGTTCGAGCCATTCGAATGACTAGACCATCTACCATATACCACCGACAAGGATAAACAACGCCGAAACATTCCGAGGACAGGTTTTTATTAATTAACAGAATTAGGACAAATCCTGGTCTATCCCATATTGTGGCATACATGATGATGACAGAAACTAATATTGATAGAACACCTATTTGAGTAGTTCACATAATTAACAATTTTTTTCGTGTATATATTTGCTTTGAAAGTAACTGATTTACACCACTGGGTAGAAACTATCTCAAATAGCTGGAGGACCGCACTACACGCAAAACAAAAATCTACAAGATAAACCTGCCGACAAGACAGAAAATAGACATTGCAAAAAATAAAAAAATATCAAATCAAGTGAATGGATCCGGGGAGGGGGGGGGGGGAGGCAGCCGTAAGCGTCCACTGAGTGGTACAGACCTGGGCCTGCTATGGTACAGGCTTCCCTAACATTATTTACAAAAAAGACATAACAAAAATAATGCGACCAATCTTGACAGTGGTCGTCTCTTCAATGGCGATAATCTCCCAGTTGACGTCAGATGCTAGAACGTCAAAGTGACTAACTGGCATATGTGTTAGTATCCGGACGTCAAATGCCAAATTATCACTGAACCCACTTTTGCCTGATAAATATTTCTCGGTGGATTACTGTTGGGTAGAGTCCCCTTGATTTTTAAATATTCAAGATGGCGACCAAAAGTAGTGGGAAAATACCAAAGAAAATCATTGTTCACCATCCTAGGTTGTGTAATATATCGTTTTATATGTTTTTGGGGTCACTCAGCACTAAATAGGGCATATTTTAAACATCCGACAAATATAATTAAAATGGCGGCCAAAGAGGCGACGGGGGGAACAAGAATTTTTTTATTTCGCCCTACTTACTCGAATTCTGACATATTTTCAACATAAGACCCATCATGAAGGCGGAAAATAGAAGAAAACAAAGTTCACACAGCTGGGTTTATGATAAATCATTCCAGAAATTTCAATTTTAGCTGTGTGTTCAATAGATATGTGTAAGAATGTTGATTTCTGTATTTTAAAAGGACAATGTATATCAACGTGTTCATAAAATCAAAAATATAGAAAGTGTGCTGATTATTTAAAATTTTTGATGCGTTAACGGAGGTATAGTTTAGTAAACATGTTGGTAATTTACATTTGTCAAGGATAAACGGTTATTGTTTGAAATACACGTGAGTAGAAAATTACTAATTAGCCCACGTCATTCGCCACCTATAAGAGAGAGCGGGCTAGAAATAATTTTAGACATATTTAGATTCGTTAAAGTCAGACACGTATTGGGGTCTTGGGGTCTTTAGTGGTTTTCTGAGTGTCGCCATGGCGTTGGTTAGATCTTTAACGTTGGGTTTGAGAGAAAGAGATGTTAATTTTAAACATTGTAATGTAGACTATTGTGTAACTGTTGCGACATATTTGATGTCGGTATCACGAGAAAACACAATGGTGAAGTCCTTAAGAAGTGAGATACAGCAGTAGTCAACAGTCAAACCAATTAACCCCTAGGTCAAATCAAAGATACGTGGCAAAGATATGTGCTACGTTATCCGTAAGAAAATATCAACATTGTTGTTTTTAAACATTTTTATTTTCGTTTTAAAAAACATTGTTTGTAACTTGAGGTGGATTAGAAATGGTTCTGGTATATTTGGATTGAACACATTCACATTCATGCAAAAACTCATTAGGCTATGTAAAACTGGGGGGGGGGGGGCTTGTCTGTCATTAAGCCAAGTGGCGTGGTTTCAATTTCACACTTGTACCTGACAAGGTGTTGGGTCACATGTTCAATCTCGTGGGTTTTCTCCGGGACGTTAAGAAACATTTTTTTATCTATCTCTCTCGTTATGTAAAACTTGAGGTTGATTATTCTTGTAAAAGTCCATTAGGTTATGTAACATTAGGCTATGAATATTAGTTAACTGAATCAGAACGAGATAAAATGTGGTGGATAATATACGAGTCCACCCAATTATACAATATGGTTGCTAACCGAATCAGTTTGTGAAAAAATTGGGTTTATAGTATAAAAGTTAACCAAATACAGAACACTGTTTCATTTCATTTTCAAAGTATTTAACTGAATCCAGACCGTGAATTATTATAAAATATTTCAACCCATAGAAAATGTTGAAAGCTAAAACCACATCCTTTTATAGAATACATGAAATGGGTTTTAATGTCCTACTCTTTTATAGAATAAATTAAAATATGATTTGTTGACTAAAACTATTGCTTTTTTATATAATAAACATAAATAGGTAATACTCACCTATATAACCTGAAACAATAAACAATAGAAATAATTAGTATGCAATTACCGTATAACAATATGAACATATGAATATATTTGTATTTTCAATATAAGATTAGACTTGACAAAAGTAATAAGCAAGAGGGGTCGTGTTAGGAACGGACTAGGCCAATTTAGTTTGTGCTGTGGTTAGGTCGTGACATTAACCGGTACACTCAAGCGAGAGGGGGTGGGTGAATCCAGAATGGTAAGACGTATAGTGCTGATTAGCGGTAGGGTTTTTCCTCTCTTGACCACGATGCTTGAAAAGAATCCACCGAAAACTATAGTCTCTGGCCCGTTCACAATACTTCACGCATAGCAAGAAATAAGTCCGTCGAACACAACAGCCTCTATCGCATTCACAATGTTTTCGGTAAAGTGGGGGGGGGGGGATTACTCCGGAACAAAAAGTCCCATGTTCTAAATCAGTGACCACAATAATTCAAACCAATGCTTCTGTTGACAACTATAGCCGCTGACGCGTTCACAAGGTTTAGAAAAAGGGGCACACCTCCGACACGAAAATTTGCGGAACGTAATAAATCGATAGGTTTCTGCGACTTATGACAACTATGCTTCACATAAAATTTGAACAGAATATACGCCAAAACTTCAGACCCAATCGATTGTTGACGGACAGACATGGTGACGACATAATGTGCCTCACTAAAATGTGGGCGTATAATTAGATTTATAGACACAATTACATAGATGTTTATAAATTCATCATTTAAATTCTACCAATAGTGTGCAGTGTCCAATTATTGGGACAGGAGTACAAATGGTGATCGTTTCTTACAAAATCAAGCGGTTGTCATGCACAATAATCCACAATTTGGAAGATGTAGACAGACAAAAAGCTAAATACAAGCGAATTTTCGTACAATCGGCAGTCATAATCCAGGGAGTTACAGTAAGAATTGTGCGATTATCGAAAGGAATCGAAATCGCTTTGATATAAACTAATATTGTAAGTTCCATCAAAGTCGGATAAAAAGATTGACCTTTAGAGGGTCCACAACCTTGGTATTTCACACTATTACACTATTCGCGTACCCGGAGCGGCCATTATGGTTCTTTCTTCAAAGGCGATAGGGAGGCAGACCACCATTAATTTCCCCATTGACTTCAATGTTAATTCTAGCCTCTTTGCCCACCTCCAACTTTTTCCCAAATTTTCGTTGGGCTGAATGCTTTTCACTATAGACAGAGGAACAAATGACCATGTCTTTGCACTAAAATTTGTATGACGTTGACCACCAAAATCTTGAGATACACCAAGTTGAAGAAGTATACCCAAAACATGTACCTAGTTGCCGTACATATCACCGTAGCCAACCTGATAACTCAATTATCCTTACGCCTCAAAATCCGGAATATTTACCAAAACCTGGCAGAAAATATTAATTCAAACCCTCTTCTTCCATTCTAGACCACAAAATCAACAAAAATGTCCATGCAAAGGGGGAGAAAAGAGAAGGAGAGAGAATTGCTATAAATAGACGAACTACAATTTGTGGGTACGGAGAGTGTGAAATTTGATGGTGGTCTGCCTCCTATATGGTTTTAAAAGTTGATATATCATCAAAATTCTTTTCTTTATACCTTTACATTTATTTTTGCAAAATTATTATAATACAGAATTAAAAAAAAAATTACAGAAAAAATGGTGACCCTTTAAAGTTATGTACCGTTTTGTATACCAGGTTGCAGCTCAAGTTCATGGGCCTTTTGTTCAAGAATTGAAGATTCTTTCTAAATCTTGTCAAAATGCAAGTTATGCAAAAAGATTTAAAGAGTTTCAAACAAGTCTCATCAAAAATATTCAAAATATTGGGATATTTTTCAAAAATTGTATATTTTTTTACCTTATTCTACAAAATGGCCCATTTTTTACACTTTGTATGTCTCCAAATGCCAATATTTCCCTATTTCTTACCGAGAGTGTGAAATTTAATGGTGGTCTGCCTCCATAGACAGGTTTTATCAATTTATATATAATCAGAAGAAAAATCCTAGACCATCTGTAAGATGCAAACTATCAATATTTCGTTTGATTGTTTTATTTAAAATGCATAGTCTTAAACAAGGTCTTGGTCGGTCGCCATTGCTAGAACGTAGCTCCGGCCAATGGCATAGTGATGGTTGTTTAGTTTTATATAAATTGTGGTGGGATGACAAAAATACGGCGAGTGCAATAATTAGTATGTAAATGATGAGTATAGTAATTAGGGAAAGTATTTATATAACTTACATTAGCTGTCACATTCATAAAAAGTAGTTTTGGACGAGTTTAGAATTGTCCCACTGTAGAACCCACCACGCATGGTTGCTGGGTAAATGCCCAAACATAATAATAATAGTCTTTTTATAATGCGCTGTTTCCATGACTAAGCATGCTAAAAGCGCAGTCCAAAAAGTGAATCACTCTGTCACATGGTGAATGCTTTTGTGAAAAGTATGTTTTGAGTCTAGATCTAAATACTTCTAGAGAAGGTGAGTTCTTAACATCCATTGGTAGGCATAAGGCCTGATGAATTGCATATAATGTTAACGTAACGCCTGTTTAAGCTTAAAACTTATTTTTGTGATTATTTTATCCTATTCGTATCTTGATATATTCAGGTGATAATTATGTATGTATGTTTAGTTTATTTTGACTAATGTGAAAGATATGTTTTAAATTTTATCATTGGATGTCGCATAAGACAGTCAAGTTGTAATTCGTATGCACTGAGCTTAAGAAAGCTATCTGTGTTTTCAGTCAATCACCATTGTTGTCAACGTTCTCACCGTTGGTTTAGGCCCCAATTGTTACCTTTGTGAATATAGTAGAGTGAAATACTACCTAATAGTAATGTTTAATCCATCGCGCTAATCCGCACAGTAGCCCTTTTACTTAATTCAGTAAATAATATCTTAATGGATCTTAAACCACCTTAATTACCCCCTATTGTCTTGTATTTATATCTAATTGTCTTATATTTATATCTATTTCATATTGTCTTATATTTATATCTAATTGTCTTATATTTATATCTATTTCATATTGTCTTATATTGATATCTAATTGTCTTATATTTATATCTATTTCATATTGTCTTATATTGATATCTAATTGTCTTGTATATTTCTTTAATCACCTGTCTCCAATTATCTTCGTTTTACACTTGAAATTGACCTTATAAATTGTAATTTTGAACGCCTACGGGCTAAAGCGTTTTCGTTACCATGGTATATTGTTTGTATAGACGATGTCCTCGGCACCTGGGCGGATTGGGCAATCGGGCGATAGCGGGCCGGTTGGACAAAAAATGAAAAAAATAATTTTGTCCAATTCGTATAAAACCCTTTTTTCTGCTGAACATTATAGGGGGGGGGGGGCATTGACCGGCCATGGAACAATGATAATGATGATCATGTTGTATGTGGCCGGTGGCTTTAACGGGCCGCCACGCCATCACTGGAGTTTGGAATGGGCTGGTATAATAGACTTTCTTGGCCGGGTGTGCTGGATATGGGCCAGAATTCGGAATCCTACAATGGCGATTCCGAATTTCACCCGAAAATTTCATCGGATTCACCCGAAACTGTCGCTTCCAAATTTACTAATTATTAAGTCACCTGTTCCCTGTTAGTGGGGATACGACAGAAACGTCTGCTTATGGCTCGTAACTAAAAAAAATCCAAGGCCTAAGCAAAACTTAAGGATAGCCGGTCTGCTGGCTGAATATGAGTGCGAGACGATTTTCTGTCATTTGTTTTAATTCGTTTTTTTCAGAGATGAAAATATAGAATTTGGATGTTGGGAATGTTCCCAAATAGCGGGAAATGGCCTCTTTGCAACACAAATACGTCATATTTCAATGAAAATATTCATACTTATTCAATATTCCTAACTGGTTAATCAAATGGTCAACATTTTCTCAACTAGTCCCATTTTGTAACCTGTTAAATTCACTTGACTCTTGACGATACAATAATAATACGTTAAATAATAATATGACGATATGATAATTTCACAGGTTGATGGTTGTAAATTACTTGCAGGTCGGGGTTTTGGTGTTGCCTAGGCGATGCCTGGGGATATATAGACCCAATGAGTTAGTCAAAGGGAGGACCTTTCTACAAACCGTCATCAGGAGAAAAACTTTAGATCACATCCCCAAGGACAGACCTTATTCACCTGTTTTTGGATATTTGGAGACACATCCACATTGGCGCTTATTTACTATTAAACATTGAACCAATAATTGTTACATTAATCGTCTGCTGTATTTTATGTTGATTATTGTTAACCAAAGAAAATAGTTTGTATTAACAACCAACAAGGTTCCTGTCTTCATTTATTCAACAACGAGAATTACAGAAAATACACAAGAATTACACGTGTACAAGACCATCGTTCTCACTGTTGGTTCATGTCAACGTTATCATGAAAGAAATAAAATGGTACATTGCCGTTCTTTGTTATCCTATGTTATCTGTCTGCTCCACCTTTTGTTGTCATTCACCATCCCATACATGCTACATAACAGAATGATATTGATGACATAAACTAATATTGATAGAACACCCATTTGAGTTGTTCACGTAGCTAACAAGTTTTTAAATGTACTTTTGCCTTAATTTGTTATTTTATTTTTGCCTCGAAAGGTGTCGATTTAACTATCTTACTACCCAATAAACAACATGCACATGTTAAAGCTGCATTATGTAAATAAGCAGGATACAGTAACCACTATGTGAAACATTCAATTAACCGTGATTATATATTACCGTATATAAAACATACATGTACGCTTATGATATCATTAAAGTAGTACAATATAAATACATATAAAATGCTACGCGTATAATATAATAACGTAATGGATATAATTCTTATCTCGGCCTATCAGTTTATAAATAATAAATATGATTAAGCAATATGAAGGTAGCACAGAACAAAGACGGGTTTATACGTAATTAAAGATACATTATGCAAGAGTTAACACTGTCTATTGTAGGTCTTTATATTGGCTTCAAATGTTATAATTTATTTTAGACATTTATTCGCATATCGAGTCTGTAATCAACTCTCTAGACCATCGGATGGCCGAGATGCAAATGGATTAAAACACCAACATGAGTTAAGGACATGTTAGGTCTTCCGAATGAGGGTAGGCAGACCAAAGTTAGGGCACTTTAGGAGATGGGTCAGGATCGGGAAAATTTGAGTTGCTTAAATATTAATAGCATTGTTTTACCCCTAAACAACAACATTGATAGAATATGAGCAGGAAAAGGGGGATTTTAGTCAAATGGCGGCCATTTTGTTTGACATCATATTTATTTGCTGGCTTGCGGCTGTGGTTTCGAGCCCTGGTGTGAGCGTATGTGGCATGGAGATAGGGGCGCCTCCTCAACCTCGTGGGTTTTCTCCGGGCACTTCGGTTTCCTCCCACTGCCAAACACCCCTACGCGCAAGCGAATTATTGAAATAAAATTAAACCATATGTTAGTCCCAAAATGACCTAGTTGTGTTGAGTGGACGCTAAACACCATTTCTCTCTCTCTATATATATATATAATATATCCAAAATTATTAGCACAACCGCAAAGTTGTACTACTTTGTTTCACGGTAAATGATGAATAGATAAAAAGGTATGCCGACACAAACTGATTTCAACACTGGTTTAATAACATTTTAACATTTTAAAGTACTTTTCGTCCGTCTTGGGACTATTCAAACAGTGAATGATAGATAATAACGGGATAGATTAAGACCATTAATAATTAAAATTAATGGTCAATTGTTACTTATACCCCCATTTCACTGGGCCACGGAAGACTTGAGGAAGGAAATCCGTAAGTCTTTCCTCTCACTCCGTATGGCTCCGCTACGAAGCGCAGTGAATCCGTAGTCATCCCTCGTCGTCCACAGACTTTTGTGACCCCAAATTGTTCAGCGAACTTTCCTTTAAATATCGTTTGCGGACAAATTTTCGATGCTCTTCCGCAATTCAACCGGGATCGATCCGAGAGTCTTCAGCTGTTATTCCGTATACAAACGTATTTGCCGCAAGTTGTCCGCATGTATATCGCAGGTATTCCGTTTATAGATATTTCTACCTCGACGGCAGAGCTGCGGGAATAAAATCACAGAGAAATTGAGGAACACGTGGGAATGAGCACGGAAGACATAAGGATAATTTGCGGGTCACACTTAGCAGTAGCGAAATAACTGCGGTATCTGGCAATACTAATCCGTTTGGCACGGTAGAACTGTCGAATAATCGCGGAGTGCTGGCCTTCTACGCGGAATAAATGCGCAACAAGTGCGGACGATCCTTGGCAACAGCGTTTGGTCTCGGATCAATCACGGCGTACCTGCGGAAAAATTGGTAAAGAGCACATGATTTCGCCTATAAAGTAGCTGTTTTGAAGAGGAAAGCACATTATACCATGGACAACTTGCGGCAACTGCGTTTGTATACGGAATAACAGCGGAAAACTTGCGAATATTACGGATAGCTCCCGGTTTAAGTGCGGAAAAACACGAACAAATTTTACCGCAAACGTTCTTTTCAATATGTTCAAAAGAACGTTTGCGGAAAATTTTGGGCGCGCGGAAGGCTGCGGATGATGTGGAATGAATTCAGATTCACTGCGCTTCCTAGCGGAACAATACGGTACAACAGGAAAGACATACGGTACTTTGCGGTATAATTGAGGTTTTGCCTCCGCGAGTCTTCCGCGGTCTAGTGAAATGGGGATATAGTCCGTGCTTCTGCCTCCAAAACAGTGACTTATTGGCGGAATCCGGTGTCATCCTTTGATCTTTACCGATTTTCCGCAAGTACGTGGCGATTGGTCCGAGACGAAATGTGGTTGCCGAAGATGGTCCGGGCTTGTTCCGCAGTCATTCCGAAGTTCTACCTTGCCAAACGAATTAGTACCACCAGCTACCGCAGTTATCCCGCGTATTTTCCACCATTGCCGAGTGTATCCCGCAAGTTGTCCGAATATCTTCCGTGACGATCCGGGCGCATTCCTTAATGTTCCGCAGTTTTTTCGCCGCTTCGCCATAATTTTTACCGTAGTTTACCCGTATGTGTACCGAATATACCGTTACTGTTCCGAAGGTACTCCGAGAGCGTGAGAAATGGATATTTTCCGTGAAAATTTGTTTCCACTTTTCTGCGTAAAAATGCCGAAGCTCTTCCGTAGAAGCCATTCCGCGGACGTCCGTGAGTACCGCAGCTTTCCACAGCCCAGTGAAATGGGGGTACTAATGACTATTAAGTCGAGGAGCGTATTTTTTAATAAAATGGTTCTCCATTGATTTCCTTTTCGTGGTGTCATCGACTTTCATTTTATAAAAAGGGAAAATTTGAAATTTAACTTGTAAGTGTTTCGCACATTTAAAGATGTGTCGATTTACAAATAAGGGCCCATATTCAATATTACAATCCCGCCGATGGTTGCGAACTCTATCCCGTAGATGATTGGATGTCTCCCCAATATAAAAAAAATCACAACCCTTGCAAGTCAAGACATATGTGAGATTTTTTGTGTCACAATTCATATTGTCATTGACGCTAAAGGTAGAGTTATGAAAATTATATTTGTGATAAATTTTTAGTTTTATTGAATCGTTATTAGTTAAAAATTGTGTTTTTTAAATATTATATACTGAGAGCAGCTTTATTTAGTTTACATTTATATATATATATATATATATATATATATACCCAAAAATATAAAAGTTTTCGAAAAAAGAACTACATTGTTTGTCGATTATTAGCACTTTCGCTTTTTTATTAAGCTCTTCAGATAATCTGCATTTTGTTAATACAATAGATGGGAAGTCGTTGATAAATAATAATTTACACATCCTTAAGAATAGTGAAGTTATGTCCCAAATTTTGTCTAAAACTAAGATTATTAACAGTCTTAAACAGCCACGAAATCTAGCTAAATTATTAATATCTTCTAAATTTGAATGTAGTCCAGATACACCGGTGGTAAGTGAATGTGGAGAAAAAAATTGTAAGACATGTAAAATAATAATTACGGGTTCCTCAATCCAGATCACCGATAATAAACTTTTTCATATTAAGCAACCCATGAACTGTAAATCCAGTTATGTGATTGTTTGTTCTGGCTGTAATAGACGGTACATTGGGAAAAACAATCAGTATGCTAAAGACAAGGATGAACCTGCACCGGCAGCATATACTCAATCCACAATATAGGATGATCCCACTTAGTGGACATATAGATGTTTGTGGTGGTTGCAAATTTAGTGTTTTTCCAATGTACAAGCTAAATAACAATAATAGTGATTTGTTAGAAGCCAAATAGGCATATTTTATTGACAAATATCGGCCAGCTTTAAATGCAAAATTATAGTATAGTGTCATTGCATATAGGCCGAGTTTTGTTGTCTGATTTGATATTTTATTTATGTCCCTTTTTTGTACTACTGTGTAACTATGGCGCTATGACGTCATAGTCATTGTTGCATTAACAAAATGTAGATTATCTGAAGAGCTTAATAAAATAAGCGAAAGTGCTAATAATCGACAAATAATGTAGTTCTTTTTTCGAAAACTTTTATATTTTTGTGTATTTAATACCTAAGAGTAGTTATCTTTAACTCTTCATATTTTCAATGCGCTCTTATGGCTGGAAAAGGAACTAAACAACAAATTGAGGAGTTAACCAAGATTGTCAACGACTAGCAGGAAAAGTTGGTATACTAACGGTCAAACAAGACCAAACATTCTGTTTGGTGCAAGATGTGTTCACTCTTGCAAAAAAATGCCTGGAAAGTCCAACAGGTGAGAGGAATGTTTATACCATCGTAGATAAATTGGACGACGTGATAAAACAAATCCATCCAACAGTCCATTTGACAACGGAAACAGAACCAGTAACTCCAGGAAACCACCGTTCAGAGCTTGAAGAAGTAAAAGCGATAAAGCTTTAGATCCAAAAAATCTGGAACAATAAAAAGCTTGACCGCAAAAAATGGTTTGCCAAACATCACCATACCCAAACTCAAGCCAACATTTATTAAGAATGGGTTAATAGGGACAATCCACTGCTTCCCATAATATTTCGTATAAAACCTGTGCCTGGTCAATCTGAAGACATCATTCAACTTAGACATAAACTTGCAGTGTACAAGTTTAATACACACATCGAGTCCATGAAGATAAATGCGGAGACATTTGAAAAGAAATGGCATGGCAAACAGTGGATCAAGAAATGACTGAGCTTTTCTGTGAAAATGCTCTAAATGAACACATGTTAGAACAGTCAAACAATGAATGGAAACAAGAATGTTTAGCAGCAGAAACATCGGCAATGCAAAAATGGAATAAAAAGCAGGAATGGCTGGAAGGTTACGAGGTAAAATATGGGAATGATAAATTTAAGCTTCCCAAAAATTTGTCAGAAGATAAAATAGACAAACCTACAACCGGGCCACGACCTAATCCAAAACGCCAAAGGAAGAAAAATGATAAAAATCATCTTTCACAACAAAGGGAAATTCGAAGGCCCCTAGATCAATCTCGTGCCGATAACCGAAACTCTCTAGGGTCAAGAAAGAGGTCACCACAGAGAAGATCACCAGAAAGAAGATCACCCCAGAGAATATCACCACAAAGAAAGCCTATACAGCGACGATCACCTCAACGCAAAGGTTATTATAATTGGACAGAGGTCAGACGTCCACATCTACGTCGATTTGAAGAACACAACCATCTTTCTGAGCGACGGGAAAGGAGTCTAAGAAACACTAACTATCCACAAACGCGGGAGGTGGAATATGATCATTTTTTAGATCGAGGCCGGAGAATGAAAACTCGATACAAGTATTAAAACAAGATAAAAATGATCCAACTGTCGTCAATTTAAGTAGTGTCACTTTAAACAACAAGGGAATTTCTTTGCTTCATAAAGGCCTAAAGTTCACCCCTACACCACCCAGTGACACATGTACTTTAAAGTCGGAGCTTTCACAATTTTGTAGAAAATTGAGACTCAAGCATCATTTTTATAAAGGCGACCCCAATTTAGATGAATCAAGACAAATAAGAACCAGAATATCTAGTGCGGAACAAATCTACCTTTACACCACGTGCTGGACGGGATGTTTTTCTTGATAGATTCATAACCACTATATCAACCCACCAAGTTCAAAATAAACCATTCTAACCAAACCTTAATAATATATATATAAGGACCAAAGAGAAGCTTTGAATGCCTTTAAAAATACCGCTGATATTATCATAAAAAAGGCTGACAAGGGTGGTGCTATAGTTGTTATGGATACCTCATTTTATCAAGAGAACATATCTAAAGTGCTTTCTAACAAGGACTTTTATGCTAACGATATGATTCTACGAAAAATTCACAAATTTATTGGTGCACATACAAACATGCTTCACGGTGAAGAAGGAGATTACTTGTGTAAATTTCAACCTTCCACTGCCTATTTTTATGGATTGCCGAAAATCCATAAAAGCAAGGCTATTCAAGAAGCTGTTAAAATTACAAAGAGCGAAGTTGTTAATATTCATAATCCGCGTGATTTAACCTTTAGGCCAATTGCAGGGGGGCCAACTAGTAGTACTCAACGCTTAAGCAACTTTATTGACATTATTCTAAAACCATTGTGCACCAAAGTCAAAAGCTTCCTTCGCGATGGCGTAGATTTCCTTCATCATCTACCGGAAGAGGTTGAACCTGGAAGCACATTAATAAGCTTCGACGTGGTCAACCTCTACAACAACATAGATAAAAATCTAGGATTAAAAGCGATTGGATATTAGATTGATACGTATCATGAATTACTATCAGACCGTGTTACCAAATCATTTATCCTGGAAGCTTTGGACTTAGTTGTGTCTAATAATATATTTTATTTCAACAACAATTATTATTCACAGATTAAAGGTGTGGCAATGGGTACTAAAGTTGGCCCCACCTATGCAACTTTAACTTTAGGAGATTTGGTATGAGAGGGTTGCTATTGAGTTTGATAGAGAATTCAGTAATATGATAAAAAGATTATGGTTTCGCTTCCTGGATGACTGTTTCACAATACTTAAAGTAGATATGACAGTTATCTCCAAATTACATAAAATGTTGAATGAGTTGGACAATGATATCAAATTCACTATATAGTTTAGCCCAACATCATTAAACTTTTTGGACGTAACCGTGAATCTTTCACCAAAGGGAGTGATTGAAACGGATCTGTATTACAAACAAACAGATACCCACCAATATCTAAACTTTCACTCTTGTCACCCTTCTCATACTAAACGAAACATTCCATATAATTTAGCTAGAAGAGTATGTACCATTGTTTCGAACCCGGTTATCAAAGTTAAGCGACTAAAGGAATTAAAAACATTCTTATTGAAACAAGAATATCCTTTAGGTTTCATAGAAGATGCAACGACTCGGGCCTTAAGTTTAGATCAAACAAAATTAAGACTACCAAAAATACACCCAGCAGGCGGAAATCTAAATGTTGCTTTAGTCACAACATTTAACCCATAACAAGTAGATGGTAAGTCGTTGATAAATAATAATTTACACATCCTTAAGAATAGTGAAGTTATGTCCAAAATTTTGTCTAAAACTAAGATTATTAAAGGACCTAAGTCCGTAACTCAAAATCCTCTAAAATCTTTAACATCGAAAACACAAATTTTTGGCCATTTTAAATCAACATTGATGATGTAAACTTATCGGAAAAAGATAAGCTTCTGATATCCGATGTTTTAGATAAAATAATGTTTTTAACATTGGTACACGAGTCGTGTAACACAGTGTGCTCTAGCCCCAGTTTTAATAAGAGACTTAAGGAGCGAGGCTAGACATATTGCAACATACCATACGGCGTATATTGACTGGACTAACCAGGCGCTATAGAAATTTGCTCAAAATTAAGACTACATGGCTTATTTCGCCGAACGTAACTGATTTGAAATTTGGTAAAAAAGGAAACCATTGAATGTAAATCAGTTTATATACATTCATATTACAGTATTATATGCGTTGAGACCCACTTTTGACAATTTCTAGGTCCAAAATGTTAGCGATTTAGCCCCTTTAACAGTCTTAAACAGTCACGAAATCTAGCTAAATTATTAATATCTTCTAAATTTGAATGTAGTCCAGATACACCGATGGTAAGTGAATGTGGAGAAATAAATTGTAAGACATGTAAAATAATAATTACGGGCTCCTCAATCCAGATCACCGATAATAAATTTTTTTCATATTAAGCAACCCATGAACGGTAAATCCAGTTATGTGATTGTTTGTTCTGGCTGTAATAGACGGTACATTGGGAAACAATCAGTTAGCTAAAGACAAGGATGAACCTGCATCGGCAGCATATACTCAATCCACAATATAGGATGATCCCACTTAGTGGACATATAGATGTTTGTGGTGGTTGCAAATTTAGTGTTTTTCCAATTTACAAGCTAAATAACAATAATAATGATTTTGTTAGAAGCCAAAGAGGCATATTTTATTGACAAATATCGGCCAGCTTTAAATGCAAAATTATAGTATAGTTTCATTGCATATAGGCCGAGTGTTGTTGTCTGATTTGATATTTTATTTATGTCCCTTTTTTGTACTACTGTGTAACTATGGCGCTATGACGTCATAGTCATTGTTGCATTAACAACATGTAGATTATCTGAAGAGCTTAATAAAATAAGCGAAAGTGCTAATAATCGACAAATAATGTGGTTCTTTTTTCGAAAACTTTTATATTTTTGTGTATACCTAAGAGTAGTTATCTTTAACTCTTCATATTTTCAATGCGCTCTTATGGCTGGAAAAGGAACTAAACAACAAATTGAGGAGTTAACCAAGATTGTCAACGACTTAGCAGGAAAAGTTGGTATACTAACGGTCAAACAAGACCAATTATTCTGTTTGGTGCAAGATGTGTTCACTCTTTTTTCGAAAACTTTTATATTTTTGTGTATTTAATACCTAAGAGTAGTATATATATATCCAAAATTATTAGCACAACCGCAAAGCTGTACTACTTTGTGTCACGGTAAATGATAAATAGATAAAAGGTATGCCGACACAAAATGATTTCAACACATATATAATTCTTCTATTGACATTTAATTAACCTTCACACTTCTCTATGGTTATATTGTCAAATTATACCAAGAAGAATATGTAAATTAATGAAAGGTTAAGTTTTATTATAGCCAGATTACACAATTAGTCTATGAACTTTAATTGATCTCATATATTGACCATTGTCAAATTACATGTAATAAAAATAATCCGGAAATTTATATAGCGCACAAACACCACAGTAACAAGGTCCCTAGTGCGCTTGCAAAGTTTATGATGGATATTCGGTTCCAAAGTGTAACTGGAACAGATATGTTTTTAGTCTACGTTTGAAAATGTCAGTTGATTTGGACTTTTTTAGGGGATGATTAGGATCTGCCGAAAAAATTATAGTCTCTGTCCCATTCACAAGCTTCACGCCGAATTTGAAATAAGTCCGTCAAACACAACAACATTTGTCGCGTTCACAATGTTTTCAGTAAAGGGGGAATTACATGTACTCCGGAACAGAAAGTCCCATGTTCTAAATCGGTAACGTTCGCTCTCTTGTGACCACAATAATTAAAATAAATGCTTCCGTCGAAAACTATAGCCGCTATCGCATTCACAAGGTTTTTGAAAATATGGCACACATCCGACACCAAACGTTGCGAAACGTTATAAATAGATAGGGTTCGCGCACTCATGTCCACAATGCTTCACATAAAATTTGAAAGAATCTGAGCAAAACTCCAGACTTAATCGACTCAGTCAATTGTTGACTGCGCATGACGACAGAAGTACGAACGGTGTTTGTTTCTTACAAAATTAATCGGTTGCCATACGATTTTTTGCAAGAGATGGACAGACAAAAAGCTAAAAACAAGCGATTTTTCGTACAATCGGCAGTCATAATCCAGGGAGTTACAGTAAGAATTGTGCGATTATCGAAAGGAATCGAAATCGCTTGGATATAAACAAATATTGTAAGTTCCATCAAAGTCGGATAAAAAGATTGACCTTTAGAGGGTTCACAACCTTGGTATTTCACACTATCACACTATTTGCGTACCAGGGGCGGTCATTATGTTTCTTTCGTCAAAGGCGATAGACAGGTTTTATCAATTTATATAGAGTCAAACGAAAAAGCCTAGACCATCTGTAAGATGCAAACTATCAATATTTCGTTTTATTGTTTCATTTAGACTAACCAGTCTTAACCACGTCTTGGTCGGTCGCCATTGTTAGAACGTAGCTCCGGCCAATGGCATAGTGCTGGATGACATCGCGCCTGGTACGTTCGTGCATTTTTTATGCGCGAACTCTTAGTTTTTTTATTACTGGCACGCGCACGGGCACTATTTTTATTGTTTAACATGTACCAAAATCGGGTATTTCGCGCGTAGGTACTTTTGAGGTATTAGGTCTTGTTTAGCATGACACTTGCCACTGTACCTGTGTATCGCTAATTATAAACCGAATGTTTGAAGACCGTTCATATTTATTACTACTCTTTTTTTTTAGTACAGTGTTGACCCATGCTCAAACTGTTTCTAAGTAAACCAACGGGATTATTTTCTCAACAGTGTATGAACGTATATTCATAGCGATAATATCCTTACACCGAGAGAAATTATCTAGTCTCGGTGATTAGAACCATGGTTGTCTGGTAGAAAATTACTTTTGTATTTTTTGGAACGGAGAACAGCGATTTTAGAAGCAAACTAACCTGCCGCACATGATACTCCTAATAAAAAACGAGAACTCTTTTTTGTAGTGGAAGCATTAAAAAGGGTGTAAATTGAATATTATAATATGTATAGGAGTCGGATAGCTGTGACCTAGTTTGTGTCTTGTCAACTGTTGACGAGAAGCGTGTAAAAAGATCGCGTGCTACACAACCGAGCGCAGACGACACGTTTTACAACATTTAAAACTAACGTAAAAATAATCTTCACCTGGTTTTAAAACCGAGAATATCTCTCTTGTGACATCATATTAACAGAAAATACTCGTTTACTAAAGCAGCTATCTTGAAATATTATGTCATATAAAACGTAAACACTGGGTCAGTAGTCTTTACTATCCAGCCCTAATTATCCTATATAAGCCATAGTAATCCTGTTTATCAAGTCCTCTCAAAAATTTTAACATTGGAATTTGCTATTGCAAACCTTTACATAAAATTTTCTCAACAATTTCTTAAGTACAAACAAATTTCTTGCTTAAACTATGTTTATCTTGCATTAAAGTCGTCAAATATAGTACATTCTGATACATTAAATACTATATTTTAAGTTTAAACCTTTTTTTCTGACTGACACTGTGGTTACAACACACCAATACCTCCATATTCAAAGCTCTATTAACAACCTGTTTATTAAGAAATTATATCAAAGCTATTATTCTAAAACTGTTTCCTTCCTCACAATAGGTCTCAATTATGTCTAAATCAGTATATAGTTCAATATTTATAAAGTTGAGGTTTATAATAAGTAACCTGTAGCATATTCTAGTATTGCTACTGACATACTTAAACCGGTATAATTCTCCTGTATTATAAGTGTGAACATGACAGGCAAAGATTTTAATTGTAAATAATATATTTTATTATTTTTTACTCTTTTATAAATACTCAACTCTCATTCTATATAGTTTATAAAAAATCAAAAATATTTGTTCTTAGTATAGTTTTGCCTGTATATACACTTAATTCTTAATTTACACTTCGAATAGATATAAAATGAATTGCATATTTGGAAATTGTGAAATGTTGTAAATACTATCTTGTATACATATACTTTTCTGTGAATAAATATATCGTTGTAAGTGAGAGGGATATTCGGTCTCCCGTCCGAACAGGCAGGTTTCCCCCGAGTTCTTCGGTTTCTTCCTGCAGTAATGATCGAAAACATTCGCACGATCTGTGCCAAGGGCCAAATTGGAAAAAGGCCTCAGGCCTAATTTGCTACCCTTGTAAAATGACGTGATTATTATTATTATTATTAGTGACGAGTGTAGTAAGTACGGTCCGTCGGTCCGGCGTCCACAATTGCTTGTGGACGCTCCAGAGGCTAAAGTTAATATGCAATTGACTTTTTAGCAATTTCCGATAATTACTGTCAGAGTTATGGCCCTTCATCACTTCAAACAATCTTGTGGACGCTCTAGAGGCTAAAGTTAATAATCGATTGACTTTAAATTTATACACGGTGTTTAAGGTCATGAGACAAAGAAGCCTATTGATTTTCAGCGATTTCCGATAATTGCTGTTTGAATTATGGCCCTTGATCACTTCAAAAATTCTTGTGGATGCTCTAGAGGCCTAAGTTAATATCCGATTGACTTTAAATTTATACACAGTGTTTAAGGTCATGAAGCAAAGAATCCTATTGATTTTTAGCAATGTCCGATAATTACTGCAGAGTTATGGCCCTTGATCACTTGGTAAATTCTTGTGAATGCTCTAGAGGCCAAAGTTTATATCCGATTGACTTTAAATTTATACACAGAGTTTAGGTCATGTGACAAAGAAGCCCGTCGATTTTCAGCAATTTCCGATAATAACTGTCAGAGTTATGGCCCTTGATCACTTCAAAAAATCTTGTGGACCCTCTAGAGGCTAAAGTTAATAACCGATTGACTTTAATAATCATATTTTAGTGTATTATAAATGTTTCATTAACGAAAAAAGTAAAATATGCGACAAGCCTTGTTTACTGCCCGGACGATTTAGCTGCTGTGGGCATATGTTTCATTGCCTGGCAACTCTCGTTAAAATGGCGTATAACCAGTGCAAGTGGGAAAAGACGACAATAAAATCAGAAATATGTTATTTATTATTGTCGCACTTATTACATCACTCCTGTCTAACAAATCATAAAGCTGTGGTGTTACGGTGGCGGCATAGTATTTCACCGTAACACCACAGCCACTCTAACCATTCATAATACATCTAACTATCACTCCCTACACTCCCTCCTCTACTTTCCCAAACGTCAACAACACATCTCATACCTCCATTTCGCTGATTAACCCTTGTACCATGTCTACTGGTTGTTTAGTTTTATATAAATTGTGGTGGGATGACAAAAATACGGCGAGTGCAATAATAAGTATGTAAATGATGAGTATAGTAATTAGGGAAAGTATTCATATAACTTACATTAGCTGTCACATTCATAAAAAGTAGTTTTGGACGAGTTTAGAATTGTCCCATTGTAGAACCCACAACGCATGGTTGCTGGGTAAATGCCCAAACATAATAATAATAGTCTATTTATAATGCGCTGTTTCCATGCCTAAGCATGCTCAAAGCGCAGTCCAAAAAGTGAATTACTCTGTCACATGGTGAATGCTTTTGTGAAAAAGTATGTTTTGTGTCTAGATCTAAAAACTTCTAGAGAAGGTGAGTTCTTAACATCCATTGGTAAACATAAGGCCTGATAAATTGAATATAATGTTAACGTAACGCCTGTGTAAGCTAAAAACTTATGTTTGTGATTATTTTCTACTATTCGTATCTTGGTATATTCAGGTAATAATTATGTATGTATGTTTAGTTTATTTTGACTAATGTGAAAGATGTGTTTTACATTTTATCATTGGAGGTCGCATAAGACAGTCAGGTTGTAATTTGTATGCACTGAGCTTAAGAAAGCTATCTGTGTTTTCAGTCAATCACCATTGTTGTCAGCGTTCTCATCGCTGGTTTAGGCCCCAATTGTTACCTTTGTGAATATAGTAGAGTGAAATACTACCTAATAGTAATGTTTAATCCATCGCGCTAATCCGCACAGTAGCCCTTTTACTTAATTCAGTAAATTATATCTTATTATATCTTAATGGATCTTAAACCACCTTAATTAACCCCCATTTATATCTATTTCATATTGTCTTATATTTTTTTCTAATTGTCTTATATATTTCATATTGTCTTATATTTATATCTTTTTCATATGGTCTTATATTTATATCTGATTGTTTTATATATTTCTTTGTTCTTACACTTTCAATTGGCCTTATAAATTAACGTCTATACGGGCTAAAGCGTTTTAGTTACCATGGTATATTGTTTGTATAGACGATAGATTTATAGGATAAATGCCCTAGGCGATGCATGGGGATATGTTGACCTAAAGGACAGAATTGAGGGGATCTTTCTAGAAACCTGCTACAAGGAGATCCCTAAGGACAGACCTTATTTACCTGTATTTGGATATTAGCTTATCAACTATTAAACATTAAACCAATAATTGTTACATTAATTGTCTGCTGTAAGTTATGTTGATTATTGTTAACCAAAGAATATAGTTTGTATTAACAACCAACATGATTCCTGTCTTCATTTATTCAACCACGATAATTCCAGAAAATACACAAGAATTGCACGTGTACAAGACCACCGTTCACACTGCTGCCAGTGCTGGTTCATGTCAACGTTATCATGAAAGAAATAAACTGATACATTGCCGTTCATTGTTATCCTATGTTATCTGTCTGCTCCACCTTTTGCTGTCATTCACCATCCCATACATGCTACATTACAGAATGATGACATAAACTAATATTGATAGAACAACCATTTGAGTTCTTCACGTAACTAACAAGTTTTTAAATGCACCTTTGCATTAATTGTTATGATATCATTAAAGGAGTACAATATAAATGATACATGTAAAATGCTATGAGTATAATATAATCACGTAATGGATATAATTCTTATCTCGGCCTATCAGTTTATAAGTAATAAATATGATTAAGCAATATGAAGGTAGCACAGAACAAAGACGGGTTTATACGTAATTAAAGATACATTATGCAAGAGTTAACACTGCCTATTGTAGGTCTTTATATTGGCTTCAAATGTTATAATTTATTTTAGACATTTATTCGCATATCGAGCCTGTAACTCTCTAGATCATCGGATGGCCGAGATGCAAATGGATTAGAACACCCACATGAGTTAAGGACGTGTTATGTCTTCCGAATGAGGGTAGGCAGACCAAAGTTAGGGAAATTTAGGAGATGGGGCAGGATCGGGAAAATTTGAGTTGCTTAAATATTGATGGCATAATAGCATTGTTTTACCCCTAAACAACAACATTGATAGAATATGAGCAGGAAAAGGGGGATTTTGGTCAAATGGCGTCCATTTTGTTTGACGTCATATTTGCTGGCTCGCGGCTGTGGTTTCGAGCCCTGGCGTGAGCGTATGTGGCATGGAGATAGGGGCGCCTCCTCAACCTCGTGGGTTTCCCCCGGGCACTCCGGTTTCCTCCCACTGCTAAAGACCCCTACGCGCAAGCGAATTATTGAAATAAAATTAAACCATATGCTAGTCCCAAAATGACCTAGTTGTGTTGAGTGGACGCAAAACCCCATCTCTCTCTCTCCCTCTCGTTCTCTCTGTCTCTCACTTGACGTCATATTTAGACTGTTTGCGGAAGCTCAATTTCAGAAAACTTTTGATATGTTGTTGTCTAGATCATATACTACAGGTAACAACCATAAAACGCTTTCTTGCAATTTTTGGGAGGTTGGTCCACTTTTTTCATTACTTTGACCCTACTGTATTGAACTAGCAAGCACGACCAGCTGTATAACTAAATCTTATTACATAACGCATCTTGAATAAAATTTACTGCGTATTATTAATAATTATTAATAATTTATCGTAATAATGGGGATACTGATGATAATAGCATGGTGCTACTGGTCTAGGCCCAATTACATTGAAATTTATTGACAAATGAAATAGTATCCTTAAAAATGTTTGTAGGCCTACACAAGATTTACTCTAATCGAAAACGAACTTTGTACAAATATGGCTTTGTATACGTTGACACACCTTAATTTTAATTCTTTCTATATGACGACAGTTATTATTTCTCCGGAAAAACTATATGTTAGATTTGAAAAAGAGCTGGTCGTTCCTGATATAATAGTTTGAAAATAGATATTGTTTAAACCACTATAAGCGTGTATAATCTTAGCAATGATACGTGGTAATGGGGACTCTGTCTATCTAGTTAAATAATCAAAACTCACGGCTGTTTTAATCCATTTAAATCTTGGCCATTCGATTGACTACTGTTTGATTCATCCTAAATGTTAAACGGAGTTTGTCGATTATGAACAAACTACTGAATAATTGTTATTATAATCTTACCTGTGTGTTTGTAACGAACTCCTGTTAAATAAAATCCATCGCACAACTAATTATCACAACAATGAACACAAGTTCTCTCGTGAAAAATTAGACTATTTACTTGTAATTTCGACCGACAGAGTAAAATGTCAACAATGTCTCGTCACGTGTTGGACAAATCCATTCTACCTGGTTAACATTGACAGGTAGTTTGACAGCCACGTGCTGTAATCAAAACATACCGCGATCATTCTGATCAGGTGCGTTTGAGCGACGAAAAAAATCAATTGAAGGCAAATACATAGGAGATATATATGGAAACCATTGATCGCCAGTCTATCAAATTTTATTCACAATGAAGTATCATTGATTGCATGGATATTCTTAAAAAATATGGTCATATATAAACTACAAATATATCCTATTTTCTTTATCATCTTTATGTTATAAATAATTTAACAAGGAACATGAAGCTAACCTCCGACGTCTCTGAGTGTATTTTTAATTTGATCGCATTCTTTCGATCGAATAAAAACCGCTTCCGTAATATTTTTAAGCGTTTTGCCGCTGCACTCAAAGTGCCTATTAGCTGGGTATATAATGCCACTAAGCCCGTAAGACCCCATAAGAAGCGGAACACTAATTCCCGATTCGACAGTTTCGATCAGGGAAACTATCCATAGTTGTTTTTTTTGTCACCTGCGTATTCAAAGACACATATCCCATCCGAGCCGCTATAATCAAATAATTAAGCAAAATATTTCAAAAGGTAAAGCTTTAAAATTTGTAGAGATTTTACTAGAGTGGAAGATGTAAAAGTAAAAGACGGTAACAAAATACAGGAATACGGGGAGTTATTTGCGAACGCTCAAACTCAAAGCTAATTGTCGTAAATGTACTTATTGTCGTAAAAGTACGTAGAGGCGTTTCGATTTTATATGCTGACACCCCTAAATACGAAATGAAATATACCACAAAGTGACGTAACCAGCTTCCATATTGGATCGGTGTTTGTCTTTGCTCAGTTTTTATTTCAATTTTTCACGAGAGAACTTGTGTTCATAGTTGTGATAATTAGTGGTGCGATGGATTTTATTTACCGGTAGTTCATTACAAACACATAGGTAAGATTTTAGTAACAATTATTCAGTAGTTTGTTCATAATCGACAAAATCCGTTTAAAATTTAGGATGAATCAAACAGTAACAGTCAAACCAATTAACCCCTAGACGATTAGGTCAAATCAAAGATACTTGGCAAAGATATGTGCTACGTTAGCCATAAAAACTATTAACATCGTTGCTTTTAAACATGTGTTATTTCCTCTTTGAAAACATTGTTTGAAACTTGAGGTGGATTAGAAATGGTTCTGGTATTTGAATTGAACACATTCACATTCATGCAAAAACTAATTAGGCTATGTAAAACGGGGGGGGGGCTGTCTGTCATTAAGTCAAGTGGCGTGGTTTCAATTCCACACTTGTACGTGACAAGGTGTTGAATCGCATGTTCAATCTTGTGGGGTTTTTTCTCCGGGACGTTAAAAACATTTTTTTTTTCTCTATCTCTCTCGCAATGTAGTGATTATTCATGTAAAAGTCAATCAGAATATGAACATGTCAGTATACAATATATTATATTAGGCTATGAGTATTAGTTAACTGAATCAGAACGAGATAAAATGTGGTGGATAATATACGAGTTTACCCAATTATACATTATATGGTAGCTAACCGAATCAGTTTGTGAAAAAATGGGGTTTATAGTATAAAAGTTCACCAAATACAGAACACCGTCTCATTTCATTTTCAAAGTATTTAAATGAATCCAGACCTAATTTATTATAAAATAGTTCAACACATAGAAAATGTTGATAGCTAAAACCATATCCTTTTATAGAATAAATGAAATGGGTTTTAACGTCCTACTCTTTTAAAGAATAAATTAAATATGATTTGTTGACTAAAACTATAGCTTCTTTATATAATAAACATAAATAGATAATACTCACAGGCGGTGCCTGAAAAGATAAACAATACAAATAATTAGTATGCAATTATTTTATAACAATATGAACATATGAATATATTTGTTTTTTTCAATATAAGATACGACTTGAAAAAAAAACACAACTAAGAGGAGTCGTGTTACGAGTGGCCTAGGCCAATTTAGTTTGTGCTGTGGTTAGGTCGTGACAGGAACAGGTACACCCAAGCGAGAGGGGGCTGGGTGAATCCAGAACGGTAAGACGTCGAATGCTGATTTAGCGGTAGTGTTCATCCTATCTTGACCACAATGCTTGAAAAGAATCCGCCAAAAACTACAGTCTCTCTCCCGTTCACAATGCTTCACGCAGACTTTGAAATAAGTCCGTCGAACACAACAGCCTCTATCGCATCACAATGTCCAAATGATAGAATTGAGGGGATCTTTCTAGAAACCTGCCACAAGGAGATCCCTAAGGACAGACCTTATTTACCTGTATTAGGATATTAGCTTATCAACTATTAAACATTGAACCAATAATTGTTACATTAATTGTCTGCTGTAATTTATGTTGATTATTGTTAACCAAAGAATGTAGTTTGTTTTAACAACCAACAAGATTCCTGTCTTTATTTATTCAACCACGAGAATTCCAGAAAATACACAAGAATTGCACGTGTACAAGACCACCGTTCTCACTGTTGGTTCATGTCAACGTTATCATGAAAGAAATAAAATGGTACATTGCCGTTCATTGTTATCCTATGTCATCTGTCTGCTCCACCTTTTGCTGTCATTCACCATCCCATACATGCTACATTACAGAATGATGACATAAACTAATATTGATAGAACACCCATTTGAGTTGTTCACGTAGCTAACAAGTTTTTAAATGTACCTTTGCCTTATTTTGTTATTTTATTTTTGCCTCGAAAGGTATCGATTTAACTATCTTACTACCCAAAAAACAACATGCACATGTTAAAGCTGCATTGTGTAAATAAGCAGGATACAGTAACCACTATGTTAAACATTCAATTAACCGTGATTATATATTACCGTATATAAAACATATATGTACGCGTATGATATCATTAAAGGAGTACAATATAAATGATACATGTAAAATGCTATGCGTATAATATAATAACGTAATGGATATAATTCTTATCTCGGCCTATCAGTTTATAAATAATAAATATGATTCAGCAATATGAAGGTAGCACAGAACAAAGACGGGTTTATTCGTAATTAAAGATACATTATGCAAGAGTTAACACTGCCTATTGTAGGTCTTTATATTGGCTTCAAATGTTATCATTTATTTTCAGACATTTATTCGCATATCGAGCCTGTAATCAACTCTCTAGACCATCGGATGGCCGAGATGCAAATAGATTAGAACACCCACATGAGTTAAGGACGTGTTAGGTCTTCCGAATGAGGGTAGGCAGACCAAAGTTAGGGAAATTTAGGAGATGGGGCAGGATCGGGAAAATTTGAGTTGCTTAAATATTGTTGGCATAATAGCATTGTTTTACCCCTAAACAACAACATTGATAGAATATGAGCAGGAAAAGGGGGATTTTGGTCAAATGACGGCCATTTTGTTTGACGTCATATTTATTTGCTGGCTTGCGGCTGTGGAATCGAACCCTGGTGTGAGCGTATGTGGCATGGAGATAGGGGCGCCTCCTCAACCTTGTGGGTTTTCTCCGGGCACTCCGGTTTCCTCCCACTGCTAAAGGCCCCTACACGCAAGCGAATTATTGAAATAAAATTAAACCATGTTAGTCCCAAAATGACCTAGTTGTGTTGAGTGGACGCTAAACACCATCTATCTCTATCTCTCTCGTTCTCTCGTTCTCTCTCTCTCTCTCTCTCTTGAGTCATATTTAGACCGTTTGCGGTAGCTCAATTTCAGAAAACTTTTGATATGTTGTTGTCTAGATCATATACTACAGGTAACAACCATAAAACGCTTTCTTGCAATTTTTGGGAGGTTGGTCCACTTTTTTCATTACTTTGACCCTACTGTATTGAACTAGTATAGCAAGCACGACCAGCTGTATAACTAAATCTTACATAACGCATCTTGAATAAAATTTACTGCGTTTTTATTAATAATTATTAATAATTTATCGTTCTAATGGGGATACTGATACTGATAGCATGGTGCTACTGGTCTAGGCCCAATTACATTGAAATTTATTGACAAATGAAATAGTATCCTTAAAAACGTTTGTAGGCCTACACAAGATTTACTCTAATCGAAAACGAACTTTGTACAAATATAGCTTAGTATACGTTGACACACCTTGATTTTAATTCTTTCTACATGACGACAGTTATTATTTCTCCGGAAAAACTATAAGTTAGATTTGAAAAAGAGCTGGTCGTTCCTGATATAATAGTTTGAAAATAGATATTGTTTAAACCACTATAAGCGTGTATAATGTTAGCAATGATACGTGGTAATGGGGACTCTGTCTATCTAGTTAAATAATCAAAACTCACGGCTGTTTTAATCCATTTAAATCTTGGCCATTCGATTGACTACTGTTTGATTCATCCTAAATGTTAAACGGAGTTTGTCGATTATGAACAAACTACTGAATAATTGTTATTATAATCTTACCTGTGTGTTTGTAACGAACTCCCGTTAAATAAAATCCATCGCACAACTAATTATCACAACAATGAACACAAGTTCTCTCGTGAAAAATTAGACTATTTACTTGTAATTTCGACCGACAGAGTAAAATGTCAACAATGTCTCGTCACGTGTTGGACAAATCCATTCTACCTGGTTAACATTGACAGGTAGTTTGACAGCCACGTGCTGTAATCAAAACATACCGCGATCATTCTGATCAGGTGCGTTTGAGCGACGAAAAATATCAATTGAAGGCAAATACATAGGAGATATATATGGAAACCATTGATCGCCAGTCTATCAAATTTTATTCACAATGAAGTATCATTGATTGCATGGATATTCTTAAAAAATATGGTCATATATAAACTACAAATATATTCTATTTTCTTTATCATCTTTATGTTATAAATAATTTAACAAGGAACATGAAGCTAACCTCCGACGTCTCTGAGTGTATTTTTAATTTGATCGCATTCTTTCGATCGAATAATAACCGCTTCCGTAATATCTTTAAGCGTTTTGCCGCTGCACTCAAAGTGCCTATTAGCTGGGTATATAATGCCACTAAGCCCGTAAGACCCCATAAGAAGCGGAACACTAATTCCCGATTCGACAGTTTCGATCAGGGAAACTATCCATAGTTGTTTTTTTGTCACCTGCGTATTCAAAGACACATATCCCATCCGAGCCGCTATAATCAAATAATTAAGCAAAATATTTCAAAAGGTAAAGCTTTAAAATTTGTAGAGATTTTACTAGAGTGGAAGATGTAAAAGTAAAAGACGGTAACAAAATACAGGAATACGGGGAGTTATTTGCGAACGCTCAAACTCAAAGCTAATTGTCGTAAATGTACTTATTGTCGTAAAAGTACGTAGAGGCGTTTCGATTTTATATGCTGACACCCCTAAATACGAAATGAAATATACCACAAAGTGACGTAACCAGCTTCCATATTGGATCGGTGTTTGTCTTTGCTCAGTTTTTATTTCAATTTTTCACGAGAGAACTTGTGTTCATAGTTGTGATAATTAGTGGTGCGATGGATTTTATTTACCGGTAGTTCATTACAAACACATAGGTAAGATTTTAGTAACAATTATTCAGTAGTTTGTTCATAATCGACAAAATCCGTTTAAAATTTAGGATGAATCAAACAATAACAGTCAAATCAATTAACCCCTAGACGATTAGGTCAAATCAAAGATACTTGGCAAAGATATGTGCTACGTTAGCCATAAAAACTATTAACATCGTTGCTTTTAAACATGTGTTATTTCCTCTTTGAAAACATTTGGATTAGAAATGGTTCTGGTATTTGAATTGAACACATTCACATTCATGCAAAAACTGATTAGGCTATGTAAAACGGGGGGGGGGGCTGTCTGTCATTAAGTCAAGTGGCGTGGTTTCAATTCCACACTTGTACGTGACAAGGTGTTGAATCGCATGTTCAATCTTGTGGGGTTTTTTTCTCCGGGACGTTAAGAAACAATTTTTTTCTCTCTATCTCTCTCGCAATGTAGTGATTATTCATGTAAAAGTCAATCAGAATATGTAACATGTCAGTATAGAATATATTATAATAGGCTATGAATATTAGTTAACTGAATCAGAACGAGATAAATGTGGTGGATAATATACGAGTTTCCCCAATTATACATTATATGATAGCTAACCGAATCAGTTTGTGAAAAAAATGTGGTTTATAGTATAAAAGTTAACCAAATACAGAACACCGTTTCATTTCATTTTCAAAGTATTTAACTGAATCCAGACGGTGATTTATTATAAAATAGTTCAACACATAAAGATGTTGATAGCTAAGACCATACCCTTTTAAAGAATAAATGAAATTAAATTAAATGGGTTTTAACATCCTATTCTTTTATAGAATAAATGAAATTAAATTAAATGGGTGTAACATCCTACTCTTTTCTATAAGAAATTAAAATATGATTTTGACTAAAACTATTGCTTTTTTATATAATAAATATAAATAGGTAATACTCACTCAAATCCCCTGAAAAGATAAACAATACAAATAATTAGTATGCAATTATTTTATAACAATATGAACATATGAATATATTTGTATTTTCAATATAAGATTAGACTTGATAAAAATAAAAACCAAGAGAGGTCATGTAAGGAACGGACTAGGCCAATTTAGCTTGTGCTGTGGTTAGGTCTTGACATGAACCGGTACACTCAAGCGAGAGGGGGTGGGTGAATCCAGAACGGTAAGACGTATAATGCTGATTAGCGGTAGGGTTTTTCCTCTCTTGACCACGATGCTTGAAAAGGGGGGATTACTCCGGAACATTACAAAAAGTCCCATGTTCTAAATCAGTGACCACAATAATTCAAACCAATGCTTCTGTCGAAAACTATAGCCTCTGACGCGTTCAAAAGGTTTAGAAAAAGGGGCACACCTCCGAGACGAAAAGTTGCGGAACGTTATAAATCGATAGGTTTCTTCGACTTATGACAACTACGCTTCACATAAAATTTGAACAGAATATACGCCAAAACTCCAGACTCAATCGATTTCACAAGTCAATTGTTGACGGACAGACATGGTGACGACATAATGTGCCTCACTTAAATGTGGGCGTATAATTAGATTTATATTAGACACAATTACATAGATGTTTATAAATTCATCATTTAAATTCTACCAATAGTGTGCAGTGTCTAATTATTGGGACGGGAGTACAAATGGTGATTGTTTCTTACAAAATCAAGCGGTTGCCATGCACAAAAATCCACAATTTGGAAGATATAGCCAGACAAAAAGCAAAAAACAAGCGATTTTTCGTACAATCGGCAGTCATAATCCAGGGAGTTGCAGTAAGAATTGTGCGATTATCGAAAGGAATCGAAATCGCTTGGATATAAACAAATATTGTAAGTTTCATCAAAGTCGGATAAAAAGTTTAACCTCTAGAGGGTCCACAACCTTGGTATTTCACACTATTACACTATTTGCGTACCAGGAGCGGTCATTATGGTTCTTTCGTCAAAGGCGATAGACAGGTTTTATCAATTTATATAGAATCAAACGAAAAAGCCTAGACCATCTGTAAGATGCAAACTATCAATATTTCGTTTCATTGTTTCATTTAAAATGCCCAGTCTTAAACCAGGTCTGGGTTGGTCGCCATTGCTAGAACGTACCTACGGTCAATGGCATAGTGGTGGTTGTTTAGTTTTATATAAATTGTGGTGGGATGAAAAAAATACGGCGAGTGCAATTGATGAGTATAGTAATTAGGGAAAGTATTTATATAACTTACATTAGCTGTAACATTCATAAAAAGTAGTTTTGGACGAGTTTAGAATTGTCCCATTGTAGAACCCACCACGCATGGTTGCTGGGTAAATGCCCAAACATAATAATAATAGTCTATTTATAATGCGCTGTTTCCATGACTAAGCATGCTCAAAGCGCAGTCCAAAAAGTGAATTACTCTGTCACATGGTGAATGCTTTTGAGAAAAAGTATGTTTTGAGTCTAGATCTAAATACTTCTAGAGAAGGTGAGTTCTTAACATCCATTGGTAAACATAAGGCCTGATGAATTGCATATAATGTTAACGAAACACCTGTGTAAGCTAAAAACTTATTTTTTGTGATTATTTTCTCCTATTCGTATCTTGGTATATTCAGGTGATAATTATGTATGTATGTTTAGTTTATTTTGACTAATGTGAAAGATATGTTTTATATTTTATCATTGCATGTCGCATAAGACAGTCAGGTTGTAATTTGTATGCACTGAGCTTAAGAAAGCTATCTGTGTTTTCAGTCAATCACCATTGTTGTCAACGTTCTCACCGTTGGTTCAGGCCCCAATTGTTACCTTTGTGAATATAGTAGAGTGAAATACTACCTAATAGTAATGTTTAATCCATCGCGCTAATCCGCACAGTAGCCCTTTTACTTAATTCAGTAAAGAATATCTTAATGGATCTTAAACCACCTTAATTACCCCCTATTGTCTTATATTTATATCTCATTGTCTTATATTTATATCTATTTCATATTGTCTTATATTTATATCTATTTCATATTGTCTTATATTTATATCTATTTCATATTGTCTTATATTGATATCTAATTGTCTTATATATTTCTTTAATCACCTGTCTCCAATTATCTTCGTTTTACACTTGAAATTGACCTTATAAATTATAATTTTAAACGTTTACGGGCTAAAGCGTTTTCGTTACCATGGTATATTGTTTGTATAGACGATATATTTATAGGATTAATGTCCTCGGAACATGGGCGTATTGGGCAATCGGGCGATAGCGGGCCGGTCGGGACAAAAAATGAAAAAAAATAATTTTGTCCAATTCGTATAAAACCCCTTTTTCTGCTGGACTTTATAGGGGGGGGGGGGGGCATTGAACCGGCCATGGAACAATGATAATGATGATCATGTTGTATGTGGCCGGTGGCTTTAACGCCACGCCATCACTGGAGTTAGGAATGGGCTGGTATAATAGACTTTCTTGGCCAGGTGTGCTGGATGTGGGCCAGAATTCGGAATCCTGCAATGGCGATTCCGAATTTCACCCGAAAATTTTATCGGATTCGACCGATACTGTCGCCCCCAAATTTACTAATTATTAAGTCACCTGTCCCCTGTTAGTGGGTATACGGCAGAAACGTCTGCTTATGCTTCGTAACTAAAAAACATATCAATTTTAAGGCCTAAGCAAAACTTAAAGGGACAATAACACTCTTGCTGGCTTGACAGGTTGAGAAAAATAAAATTAGCCTTATTCTAACTACTAGATGGCTAAGTGTCCTACCTGTTGTGTAAATTATCCATTACAACCTATCTTACCTGTCCAGAGGGTTCGAAAATATGTTTAAATCCAAGTTGCATTTGAAAGTGTTTACGTAAGGCTTTTCAAACCATGTCACGGCATGTGGTTGAATTTTTCCAATTTTTAAAATTAGGTGGGTTAGGATGAAATTTGTATCATTTATTAATTGGAATATTGTAAAATAGTACAATTTGTTGACCGGAATAAAGATTGGGACAAATTATTCAGTTACAACAAGAGTGGTATTGGGGCTTTAAGGATAGCCGGTCTGCTGGCTGAATATGAGTGCGCGACGATTATCTGTCATTTGTATTAATTCGTTATTTTCAGAGATGAAATTGCAGAATTTGGATGTCGGGAACGGTCCCAAATAGCGGGAAATGGCCTCTTGGCAACACAAATACGACATATTTCAATGAAAATATTCCTACTTATTCAATATTCCTAACTGGTTAATCAAATGGTCAAAATATTTTCAACTAGTCCCATTTTGTAACCTGTTAAATTCACTTGACTCTTGACGATACAATGATAATACGTTAATTAATAAAATGACGATATGATAATTTCACAGGTTGATGGTTGTAAATTACTTGCAGGTCGGGGTTTGGGTGCTGCCTAGGCGATGCCTGGGGATATATAGACCCAATGAGTAAGTCAAAGGGAGGACCTTTCTACAAACCGTCATCAAGAGAAAAACTTTAGATCACATCTCCAAGGACAGGCCTCATTCACCTGTTTTTGGATATTTGGAGACACATCCACATTGGGGCTTATTTACTATTAAACATTGAACCAATAATTGTTACATTAATTGTCTGCTGTAATTTATGTTGATTATTGTTAACCAAAGAATATGGTTTGTATTAACAACCAACAAGATTCCTGTCTTCATTTATTCAACCACGAGAATTCCAGAAAATACACAAGAATTGCACGTGTACAAGACCACCGTTCTCACTGTTGGCTTATGTCAACGTTATCATGAAAAAAATAAAATGGTACATTGCCGTTCATTGTTATCCTATGTTATCTGTCTGCTCCACCTTTTGTTGTCATTCACCATCCCATACATGATACATTACAGAATGATGACATAAACTAATATTGATAGAACACAACAATTTGTTATTTTATTTTTGCCTCGAAAGGTATTGATCTAACTGTCTTACTACCCAATAAACAACATGCACATGTTAAAGCTGCATTATTTAAATAAGCAGGATACAGTAACCACTATGTGAAACATTCAATTAACCGTGATTATATATTACCGTATACAAAACATATATGTACGCTTATGATATCATTAAAGGAGTACAATATATATTATACATGTAAAATGCTATGCGTATAATATAATAACGTAATGGATATAATTCTTATCTCGGCCTATCAGTTTATAAGTAATAAATATGATTAAGCAATATGAAGGTAGCACAGAACAAAGACGGGTTTATACGTAATTAAAGATACATTATGCAAGAGTTAACACTGCCTATTGTAGGTCTTTATATTGGCTTCAAATGTTATAATTTATTTTAGACATTTATTCGCATATCGAGCCTGTAATCAACTCTCTAGACCATCGGATGGCCGAGATGCAAATGGATTAGAACACCCACATGAGTTAAGGACGTGTTAGGTCTTCCGAATGAGGGTAGGCAGACCAAAGTTAGGGCACTTTAGGAGATGGGACAGGATCGGGAAAATTTGAGTTTCTTAAATATTGATTGCATAATAGCATTGTTTTACCCCTAAACAACAACATTGATAGAATATGAGCAGGAAAAGGGGGATTTTGGTCAAATGGCGTCCATTTTGTTTGACGTCATATTTGCTGGCTTGCGGCTGTGGTTTCGAGCCCTGGTGTGTGCGTATGTTGCATGGAGATAGGGGCGCCTCCTCAACCGCGTGGGTTTTCTCCGGGCACTTCGGTTTCCTCCCACTGTTAAACACCCCTACGTGCAAGCGAATTATTGAAATAAAATTAAACCATATGTTAGTCCCAAAATGACCTAATTGTGTTGAGTGGACGCTACACACCATTTCTCTCTCTCTCTCTCTGGTTTGAATTTGTCAATAAAATATGATTCCTTTGCTTCTAATAGATCGTTGTTTTTGCTGTTAAATTGATATAATGGAAATACATTAAAATTGCATTTGCCACACACATCAAGGTGTCGGCTCAGGGGTATCATCCTGTATTGTGGATTAAGAATATGATGTCGATGGAGGTTCATTCTTAATCTAAGCATATTAACGGTCTTCCCGATATATCTACCCTTACAGCCCGGACAAATTATTACATATATAATGTAATCTGATTTACAAGTCATTGTTTTTTTTTACGTGAAATGTAAAATTGTCCGTGATATTTATGGATGAACCTTCAATTATGATTGAACACGTTTTACATTTTGATTCATTACACTTGTTAACTGTGGGTAAGATTTTAGTTGATTCGAATTTTGATGAGATTAGTAATTTAGCCAGGCTTTGAGGTTGCTTTAAACTATTTATTATTTTTGTTTTTTTTAATATATCATCCATAATCGGGCTATTTTTAAGAATATGGAGATTATTACTAATTATAGATTTACCATCTTCTTGTGATGGGTTGAAAGTAGTTACTAAAGCTACCTCTTTGTGACTCTTTGTTTCACAAATCGTTTTAGGGCACCTTAATTTGCTCTGATCTAAACTTAGAGCTTTTCGAATGGCATCATCTATTAGTTTTGCCGGGTAGTGTTGTTTTTATAGAAACCCTTTAAGCTCATTAAGGCGTATTTGTTTGATATCAGATTGTGAAACTATGGTACACACACGTCTAGCTAAATTATACGGAATATTACGTTTGGTATGAGAAGGATGACATGAATTAAAATTGAGATACTGATGTGTGTCTGTCGGTTTATAATACATATCAGTTTCAATTTGACCATTCGGTAATAGATTCACCGTAACATCGAGAAAGTATAGTTTTACTTTACTAGATTCAATAGTGAATTTAATGTCGACATCTAGGCTATTCAGGAGTCCGTAACTCAAAACAATAGACCCAATAGTAATAAATACCAGTAGCATTGAACTCTGTAGGAATAATATTCTATTATTTGATAAGGGACTAGAATTCACCCCAACACCATCAAATGATAGCTGCTTACTTCAGTCTGAACTAACACAATTTTGTAGGAAACTGCGCCTCAGACATCATTTCTACAGAGAGGATGATTCTCGACCCCTAGAACCCGAAAGTCTGGCTCGAAATAAATCTTCTTTTACACCAAAATCAGGAAAAGATGTTCAATTAGATACGTTGTTTTTTGAAATCGGGTAATAATTGTGTCCTCCTGAGGGACAAGCTAATAAAGGAGATTTTTCGGATAATAAGGGGCCAAAATTCCAGAAGTTAAAATCCGATATGTTCAAATATCGAAAGGAACCAAGATCTTTGGGTTATAAACATGCATGTCAAGTTTTATCAAAATCGAATTAAAATTGTGACCTCTACAGGGTCCATAACCTTGATATACCATATTTTTTACACTATTCGCTTACAAACGGCGGCCATTTTGTTTGTCAATTTTTGTCTGATTTTCACGAAATTTGACCTCAACCTCCATAACGGTGTAACGGTGAAATAATCAAATCATATTTTTTTTAAAATCGGACACAAATTGGGTTAGAAACATGCATGTCAAGTTTTATCCAAATCAATTCGAATTGTGAGCTCTATAGGGTCCACAAGCTAAAAATCATGATTTTTCGTACTATTAGGGGCCATAATCAATGAAGTTTCGATCCGATACATGCTAATATCGAAAGTAGCTGAGATCTGTTTGGGATAAACCTATATTTCAAGTTTCGTCAAAATCGGACAAGAATTGTGACCTCTACAGGATCCACAACCTTTATGTACCATATTTTTTAAAATATTCGTGTACAAGCAACGGACATGGGCGACGTCGTAAAAATATATGCTAAGATCATTGCTCAACTAATTTCGAAAATCATCAACCGCTCGTTTGAGTCCAGGGTTTTCGCCTCAGTGCGGAAAACTGCCATTGTCAAACCGCTTCTGAAAAATAGACACTGGATCGCGAAAAGTAAAAAAAAATATAGACCAGTCAGCAATCTATCCGTTCTGTCCAAAATTGTTCAGAAAGCCTCTTTAGTAAGTTTCGTTAACCACCTCGAGTCCAACAACCTATTACCAAAGTGCCTATCCTATAGACCATGTTATAGTACCGAGACCCAGATTTTGTCAAATAATTTTGGTGTTGCAGGAATTGCAAAAGATTGAATGCATGACAGTAATGTGTGCTATATCAAATGTAATACGTTATGTTATGTTTAATATCACAAGGAACCAAGATCTTTGGGTTATAAACATACATTTCCAGTTTCATCAAAATCGGTTCAAAATTGTGACCTCTAGAGGGGCCACAAGCTAAACGTGATTTTTGGTACAATCGGGGACAATAATCCATGAAGTTTCGTTCCGATATATGCCAATATCGAAAGCAACCGAAATCTTTTGGAGATAACCCTATATTTCAAGTTTCGTCAAAATCGGATTCGAATCTGAAGAGTGTCCACAAACAATTCTGGACGGACGGACGGGCAGAGGCGATGACAACATACGTCCACATATGAGTGTATAAAAATGTTAAATAGGAGGCCCAACCGTTCGGTCAAAGCGCAAACGATCTATTAAAATATCTAAGATTATATTACTACCCGATTACTCCCTTAGTGAATAGATATTTTGTTTTTGTCAAGCTCGGTGGACTTTATGATATAAGCAATGTTAATAAGAAAGAAAAATCCGCAAAAAGCTCACATGGTATCGAGGGAATTCCTGAACGAAACATGGACAAATCTCACGATCAAACATACGCTAGGTATCAACATCCCTGAATTCAACCGTATTTATTAGCCCAGTGTGACGTTAAACCCTATTTTATTTCATTTCCTGTATTTAATGTCAATTTATAAAAGGGTTACCAGATGGTAGTTATTTCAATAACGTAAATTGTATCGGCTAATAGTGTTGGATTTTTATAAATTTGTGTCAGACTCTCTAAGCAGCAATGGGTCAATAATAAAACAACATCTAGACCAGAAATTAATCAAAGTATTCGGGCATTGAATGGTATTTATGTAAATTCTACGGATTTCATTTTTATTTGGTAGGAAATCAACACTGGTCTTGTTCAGAATATATGGGCAAGTGTTTTTTTCATTCCCTCGTATACAAATGACCTTAATTTAAGCGAGTTTATATAAGCTGATAAAGCCTGATATCGTATCCTATAATGATCATATAAATTTTTTAAATTTAAATAAAAAAATAAAATATTGTTTAAAGAATTTTTTATTTAATAAACCTGTCAATCATATCATGTATTATGTATCGGGAGTTAAATTTGTAATAAACAACAACTGCATCAGTATTGTGTTTGTTAAAAAAAAAGAGATTCATTGTGAAAACATAGCTCCGACCAAATATACAGTATTTTAATTCAAATACAAACAATCTAAAACTTCTATTTTATTAATTGGCTCAAAATGTTTATATAGAAGTATTTATCAATTTTATTTTTGGTGATTGTCGTACATTGACTACCATTTCTGGCGACCAAAAAATTATAAATTCAGCGCAAATAAAGTTGAACTTACACACGTAGAATGATGACTTTATCGCTACCACTTTCTGGTGTTTTATTTCTTTCACCCTCCTTGCCCTGAAATAAAACACTCATATATATTTAACTTGGATATTACAATTTGTCGTGATTTCTTTAGAATCTTACAATAAGGGTGGCGAAACATTAAGATTAACGTCTTAAAGGGTCATTCCCGATATTATTTTGATGAATAAATTTGCATAATTTTGAGTTAAAATCTCTTAAAATCCTCTACCTTAGGACCGAGCAACTAACTCAATATTTGTGATACGTTTCCAAACAACGTAAAATTGTCAGCCTTCATCTGGAAATAAAGACAGGTGTCCTAAGCTGTATTATACGGTGTCTGGATAAAACCAGACTTTTATTTTACAAAAATAACGTGTAGGTGAAATCTATGGAAGGGTATCGCTGCCAATATTAATTAATGCTGTGCTTAAAAGTTTTTTCCATTGATTACGTGTGAAAAATACAATGTACAAAGTCAAAATACCTCTAAGGTCAAAGTTAAATGTAAAACAGCAAATGTAATGTGTCAAAGGACAAATGTTTTATTGCAAAATGCTGTGTTTTGTTTTTAGATTTCTACATATTAACATTTCTCTCCCTACTCTTTACATTTGCGCTCTGCAACATCTCATTTGTCCTGTACGCTTTCAACATATCATCTCGCGCAGAGCACTTTGTCAATATGCAAATGTTGGATACCACGTGACTTATTAACATACGGAAACGACCGATCTGTCTACCGAAGACAATTTGGCGACCTATTCGGCTAGCGAGCTATTCGATCAATCCAGCCGGCAACATTTTCGTTGGCTACCTATTCAGAATAAATTCAATTGTCGCCCAAATTTATTTATTTTTATCAACCAATAAAATCCATCGTAACGTCTATCAAACGAAAGTAGAATATATTGTTATTTTGAAGTGAAAGAACGGTAATATTCCGAGTCAAGATTCGGGTCATCGTACAAAATTCTGAGCATCCAGCTATATATATTCTGAAAGGTAATTAAACAATGCTCAGAATTTTGTACGATGACCCAATACTTGACTCGGAATATTACCGTTCGGTCACTTCAAAATAACAATATGTTCTACTTTCGTTTGTACGACTCAATATTTTGAGCTTGAATTTCAAGACAAGGTAAATTTACCATTCCTCTAAATTTTGGCGCTTAAATGTCATACGTACTCTGACCTTTATTTTTTAAGAAACTCTGTTCAAATTAGGCCCGTCCCTTAAGCTTTGTACAATATATAAAATAATATTGAGAGTATAAATTTAAATATTATATCTAGAAGATTACATGGACCTGATACATGATCTGTCTTTCATCAAAGTGACAGAAAGAGTAATAATAAAATAAAACCAAGTACGAACAATCCAAACCATTAGACAAAATTCGAAGTCCTAAAATAGGTATAGGCAAAAATGTGTAAAAACGCAAAATAGTGTAATCAGCATATGGACTGTTCACCGTGTACAAAATACACGACGAACAGTGGTAACAGGTGTCCTGGGAAGAGTAAGCTTACCCTGCCTGGCGCGCCACACCCGCCATAGCTGCATCCAATCTATTAAGCGAAAACTCGGTAAAATAGCGTGATAGACCAATGAACTATCGGTATGCAAAATGCACGTGATGAACAGTGTTAACGATGTAGTACACATACATAATCAGGTAGATAGTATACCCGTCAATTAAATATGTCTAGAATAATAGTCGAGAGAGACATGCCATATTTACCGATCAAGTCAATATGACGACCATAAAACTTTTTAAAGGCTTTAATAAGTCTAGTTCGCAAGTATCCCTGTAGTTGAAGCTTAGATGACAAATGCCTCGATCTACTCAAAAAATCAGAATAGAATGAACAAGCTCTCGCGTAACGAATTAGCTGAGACACAAACACTCCATAAGCTGGCGACATTGGAATGTTACTACTAATAAATGGAAAGTTAACAATCGGAAAGTCAAAGTCATCACGTTTATCGTACAATTTAACACTTAGTTTATGGCAATTGTCAAAATCGAGACGCAGATCCAAGTAGGAAGCGCAATTGTCACTGTCAGTCACGAATTGCAGCTATGAATAATGATAATTAGTTAATAAAATATTCTAGTAACAAGTCGCACTGATCATTAGTTGAGAAATCCTTTAGTTATAATTCGTCGTAATCTTTAATTATAGTTATATATTGTCGTCATCATTAATTATAGTTATAGATTGTCAAAAGATTGTTATATATTGTCGTCATTATTAATTATAGTTATACATTGTCAAAAGATTGTAATATATTGTCGTCATTATTAATTATAGTTATAGATCGTCGTCATCTTTTTGTCCACTAAATCATGCAATTTGTGTTGTTAAACCACTCTATCTACAATAGAACATATTTTAAGACGCCATATTAAATATGGCTATCCATTAATATCTAGTGTTTTGAATACTGTATCATGTGCCCATTAAAAAATACATTATGGGAGAATAGATCTGGCAGTTCTCACTATAATAGTTAAAAACTAGTTAATGTAATTCGGTGCTTAAGCGTAGGACGTTAAACCCCATTTCATCCATTCATTCAGTTAATGTAATTGGGATTTGCTGAATATTTCAGTCAAATTGATCCACCACTATCAACCGAGAATTTAGCGATTGAATTTTCGGCATAGCCTCGATTAATACAAACGTCAGGACGATAAAAAAAACATAGTCTCGATTATCCATTTCATGATATAAATATGAATGAAAGTTTAGCAGCAAATCGAATCCTAATCCAGTAAATAGCGCAGTTAAGCGATGACATCGAGAGTTGATTATGGTCTTGATAAGTTAATTAATGTCTAATTCATAATTAGACAGATTTAGCTCTTGCATAATGTATGCTTTAGGAAATGTATACGGTAATATCTTACTGGTAATACTGTTCTTTCTGTTTGCTGTGCAGCAGATATATCTGCATCTGCAAGAAAATAAAACAACAATTTATCACCATAAACAATAGAAAATATCGGTCTGCCTAAATCGAGCTTTAATAATTGTCGTTTACGAGAGAGCTTTGAAGAGAGGTATTATTCAAATAAATTAGTAATACTACTTGATATCAAGAAATAAAGTCATACAAATACTATGTTCAGTGTACTTCATGTCTTAACAAATTACGAAATTTGAAGCCCCGGAGTAACATTTTGTCCGTGAAATGGATCGTGAAATGACCCATATCTATATCTCAATTTTAAATAATGATGATGCCCGGAATGTAATTACTTCCTACGGTACAACATGCAGACTTTGGTGACAACATTAATAAATTGTTCCAAAATACAATGCATTTATGACAAACTTTTGTATAGTGGGTGAGCGGTGATTATTCAGACTTGGTTAAAACTGCAATCTATCGCTTCCTGTACCATTGCATTATTTTATTACACTGTGTTCTTTTAAGGTATCCTAGCACAAAAATGACAAAGGACACGGATGATGATTTAAAAATGGCTTACATCAACACTTACATGAAACAAGAAGAACGGGGAATATAATTGAAGTTGACTTACTCTTTAATATATCAACACTTCTAGGTTCATAACGTTTTTCTACTTCTGATAAAGGTCTTCTACCATTACTATCCGCACTGTTAACAGGGGAGCCGGCTTCCACCAACTGTTTTATAATACCAGGCGTATTCACGTCCAATCTTCCCACATTAAAACTAACGGCTTCATGTATAGGTAATCTGTTATCTTTGTCGATAGACTGGACATTGGCGCCAAGTTTGATAAGACAGGCTATTGTAGCTCCCTTCCCCCTCTGGGTGGCCAAATGTAATGGGGTACGTCCATCTCCATTTTTGGAATTAACCTTGGCACCTTTATCGACTAGAAATTGTATTATTTCAACGTTGTCGTTAATCGAATTACAGGCATGGTGAAGACAGCTATCTACTGAATTGATATCTATAACGTTGGCTAAGTGTTGTACTACCTTAATATTGTTTGACTTGACAGCACTGATAAAGGACTTCTCAGTATTTATTCGGAATGCTTTTTTATTGCGTAGATACTCCGTCTTTTCAATGGGGTCTATTGATGAAGCAGCAGCTAAATCGTAGAAATCGAATCCATCGTGTGTGAAAACGTCAAATAGTTTAATAACCCTTTTTTTTGAATGTTGTGTAATTAGTTTGAGGATTTCCACACAACCAAACAAGCAAATATAGTGAATAAAATGGCCCTTGTCATTTGAATCGTGGATCGTTAAATTAATTGTTAACTCGTCATTGAAAAGTAATTTGGACTTATCTTGTTTTAGGTAAACTTCTAAAAATTGAGTGTCGAGAAAAGCTTGGTGAACTAACACGTCATGGTTTTTTTTCTGTAATTCATGGACAAATCGTGAGCACAGGTGAGTGAAAAACGGAGGTTTAATAAGAACATGATATTTGGTTTCATGTATAAACGTAGTCACCATATCTATTAGCAGGTCCACAGGACAGTGATTTATGGCCACTTTGATAAAGCGACTGGAGAGATGAAGCAGATAACTTCTTACCACCGGATCAGTTAACAACATGCGCCCGACATCGTCTGTTATAAAGCTACCAACAAGTGATTTACAGGAATCAAATACATCCTGAATTTTTACTGGCTTGTCAGCTATTTCATTAAGCACTGCTGTCTGGTCCGTCACATTACCAGCTCTAACTTCGTCTTCAATCAATGGCTGAGACATAAAGACCAGCAATAGAGCTAAATACTTCCTTCTGTCTTCTTTCCATAATATTTCAAACTCTGAATATAAGAACTCAAATAGGCTGGTTTGGAATCCTAGCAATGGTAAATCTCGTTTCCATGATTTACTGCAGATAAACGATACGTAAGGGAATCCGACTGCCACTGAACCAGCGTTAATCGTTTCGTACAGTTCGTGATCAGTTTTATCTCCAAAATGATATCGTAAAATACCCATTTTTTCTTCTTGATTGAGCTTGAAATAATTTTCAACGAGATATATGCGCGTTTGGTGTGCAAAGATCTCATAAGCATGTAGAATATGATAACAATCCTGGCTGATATCATTTCTCATTGTATAAATGAGAGCTAGTTGTTTCGCCTTTATTTTCTGATAAAGCAATGTAAAGTATGCTGGCCAGTCTATTATTTGCTGTCTCATAGTTCTTGTCCAGAGTCCCAGCAAATCATCCATTAGTAACAGATATTTGCTGTTCCCTGAACACGGAAACGCTTTCATATCATTGGGGCCTTTTATAGCGAGTGGAATAAAGTCTCTGTTATTATTCAAGAAGGTGTTTGCAACCATCCGCGACATTGTGGTCTTGCCGTCGCCAACGGCTCCAATAATACCCAGCACTAAATGTTGATCAAGTATACGCTCCCCTTCTTGACAACCCCGGGTCTTAACAAAGTTTTCTGAAGCCGTCACATGAAGATAGTATTCCGCTTCGTCTAAAATTTAAAATAAATGAATAAATTATTGAAATGTACCAGCTAATTATTAAAAATACTATGACATAAATGCAGTGCCTACTAAGTTTTTTCGGTAAGCCACTTGTTAGCGAAATAAAACGAGATATCAAGTGTTCTATAAAGAGTTTACATACACTGTCTCATACGTAACATATTACACCACTTATAACTTATGTCTATCACATATTAATATCTGAATACTGATTAATATTTCCTTATAATGTATCCATGAATAAATGTATTGGTTAATCATTATTATATAGAGAATCTCCTATGAGTCTTTTTTGATATCAAAAAATATCAACACAAGTTGATAATGTAAAGAAAAAGGAGGCTCTACCGAGTTTTTTTGATATCAAAAAAGACGAGTAGGAGATTTTATTTATCACCCAATCCCTTCTTACACACAGAAACAATTAAATATAATTCTTTGCTATAAATTTGCTATGAATACATTATGATGTAGTGATACATCATTTTTTTAAACAGTAATTCAACCATTGCAAAGTCCTTTATTTTGACCAAGCGTTTCCATCAAGGTCAATTAAATAAAAATAGTTCCTTTTTAATAAGAAAGGAGTTACTTTTAATTTTAAAAAATGAGCTGTTCTTTCAAAATAAAAAAAATAGTTCCCTTTTGATTAACCAATCAAAATCATTGAAACGCGATAGCTCCTAATGAGATATCGCAGCAGATTATGAAATTTATCACACAAGCGATGTCTACTGTAGAATGCATGATTGGGTGATAAAGGGCGGTGCATGTAGCTAGATGTATCAACCTACAGGAATATAAATATATAATAAACAAACCTTGTAGATATTCCTGTCTACTTTCAGCTTCAGGGATTATCCTTCTGTGGTGATATATTATTTCCTCTAATGGCGTTAATGATTCTAAAAAATAAAATCACAATTGTGTTTCACAATAAAAGACGAAAAGATTAAACGAATGCCGCCACAAACTGTTTTTAATACTGGTTAACAATGAGAAAGAGAGAGAGAGGGGGGTGCAATAGTGTACAGACACTTACCTGTATATTTTGACTGGATATATTCAGCCAGTTTACCTAATTTTACATCTCTACGTAGATATTCAATCAAAGATGAAATCCATTTCAGACCCGTATCCTGTCCTCCTTTCTGGCTCAATATGTCCCATAGATGACTTACTGCAGCCGTTCTACCCCTAAGTGTCTTTCTCGCGTTAACCATATCCTGTAGATACGAAATTCATTTAAAATGACTACTCAATATTCATCTTGTGGCTTTATATAATAACATTTCAATCAGAACAGAAGTTGGGGCGGTTTTTTCCAAAATGTGTGTTTTTGTTTGTCTGATTACCTTGGATACGAGCACTGCTCTTTATTTAAAGCACAAGCATCAACAGATTTAATAACGTACATACTGGTACAGAATATAGTCACCCATCTTTTAAACGGTATCACAGACTCGAATTAGTAAAAAGACTTAACTTAGTAAACTATCAAGTATTCGATGTAAATGATTTTAAACCATTAAAATACAACTTACCATTTCTGTTTCTGTGATGATTTCCTTTGAAAACAGAAAATCCATTAAGGTCGATGATTCAATACTACCGATGAATATCTTTCTAATATCATTAGTGATGTCTTTTTCATTGTTGGTATCAAGTTCTAAATAAAGGAACGAAATACAGGTATTAACATCACGTGAACACAATATTTCAGTTCAAAAGATTGGCAAGTGTTAGGAAACGGACATAAATAAAATAACTTTATAGAGTGAAAGACGACAATTGTTCTACATATTGATACCCGCCATTTCTATCTGTATTAATATTCAGTATTCTTTACGCGAGGATTAAATCTTTAATAAATACATACCGGTACTTATGTTAAAATATATACATGTACTTGATATTTACCTGTTGTGGAACAGTCTGTGGTTTGATTCTGTAATACAGAATACAGGATAATTTAATCAAATAATAACACTGGGGGACTGCACCACACATGATTTACACAAAGACAAATATATTGACAAGACATCATACTCAGATACAACAAACAAACAAACAATTTAAAAAGAGTGAATGGATCTGGGGGCTAGCCGTAAGCGTTCACTGTGGCGTACAGTACAGTCCCGGGCCTGTAGTGACACAGACTTCACTCAAATTTGAAAATGATCAGGAATACCATCCGAAGAAAATATTGTGTAATGTCAGCATGAGTCATGGTATGCCATATGCTACAAGAAATACGAATGCAAGCCTACTATAGTAAAAATTTAACAATACAAGCAACCACATCGATAAAATGTATAAAAAATGGTCAAAAGCAATCAAGAATAATTTAAATATTAAATAGCAATCTCGTTCCCAGAGTCAGCCGCGGGGTCGGAGGCCTCTGGGGCCAAAGACCGTCCATTATATTCAAATATTTTTACAGGTAAGCCCCGCCCATTCTGACCTCTGATTGGCCAATCTGTTTTGGGTCGATTTCTCGAAAACAAGATGTCGGATCGTCGTTTTGTTTGTTGTGAAATGATTCTTGAGTCAAAGTCAACTCACTGACATAACAAAAGTGGATCCTAAATGTAAAAATTTAAGTTTTCGTAAAGATCTATTTTTCTACGCGTGTGCATATTTTTAGGTGATTGGGTCATCCAGACACTTAAAATAAATACATGTCACGTGACAGTCGTGTGATTCGTCCCTTTCAGGAAAATGGCTACCCACTGTCACCAGAGAAATTTCTTTCTCCAAAATTTTTCGGGTTCGAGATTGATTAAATAGATGTATAGTGAATTCATTCAGGGAACATATTCCATCCGTCACAAAAACACAAACAAACCGGAATAAAAAGAAGCAAAGGACATAAAGACAGCAGTTTGCTGACTGAATGGTGTGACTTAAATATGTCGTCCTGCTGTCAATAACGTCAAAATAGAGGCGAACGTAATAAAAAGGGCGATAATCAAGATGAAATAACGTTAAAAACTTAAAAACTATAAGTTTAATCAACCAATCGGAATTATTAGGTTATGTAATGGCACAAAATATAATTCTTAATATCCCATACAAGCAATGCAAAACAGGAATGCAGAAGAAATAGTACTATGCAAAGGCATAAAATAAGGGCAATAATCCAGACAGGATTAAGTATCTATAGAAATTTTTAACTTAATATTAAATCATTATTCAATATGTAGTCGGCTATATCTTATAATGTTAAATTTGGTATCACATCACACTATAATAGAAAGTGCAGGAGGACCACACTACACCCAAAACAAAAATATACAAGATAAACCTGCGGACAAGACAGATAATAGACACATCATATTACATGGTACTATAACCCATCATATTCTATATCACATCACACTCTATATCGGGGGGGGGGGGTATGCCGTAGTGGTCTAGAGTGCTGCGCTTCGACCTCTAGATGCCGGCCACCTCTGACTTGTGGCTGTGGTTTCGAGCCCTGGTGTGAGCGTGTGTGGCATGGCGTAAGGTGCGCCTACTCAACCTCGTGGGTTTCCGCCGGGCAATCCGGTTTCCTCCCACTGCTACAGACCCCTACGCACAAGCGAATTATTGAAATAACATTAAAACCATGTGTTAGTCCCGAAATGACCTAATTGTGTTAATTGGACGTTAAACCCCATTTTTCTCTCACACACACTATATCACATCATACTCTATATCACATCATATTCTGTATCAAACCATATTATATATCACATCATATTCTATATCACATATTTTACATCACACCATGTACGTCCCGATTGGATTAAATAATTATGCATTATAATTGGGCGTGTGTATTTAACCCTATTTTAAGCCTTGACGTGCAGATATAGTCCACCTAATGATTATATATATATCTTCAATGTGTATTCAGAATCCGGATGATGCCACCCTGGCACCCTAGTGGAAATGCGATCTCCGAAATGTGATGGTTATTTCCGCTAGGGTACCAAATATAAATTTACCATTTTCGAGAGATGGATAAGGTACAAACTTAAAAAAAGGTGATTTTTCTAAAATCAAGGAGCATAAATCGGGTAATAATTTTGACCCCCAGAGCTATAACAAAAGGCGACTTTTCGTACAATCAGGGGCCAAAATTCGGGAAGTTAAGATCTGATATGCGCAAACATCGAAAGGAAAGGACCCAAGATCTTTGGGTTATAAACATACATTTAAAGTTTCATTAAAATCAGATTAATATTATGACCTCTTCAGGGTCTACAACCTTAATATACCATACTTTCTTTATACTATTCACGTATAAGCGGCGGCCATGTTGTCCGGCACTTCTGGTTCGATTTTCACGAAATTCGCTTCCATCCTTTATAACGGTGTAACGTGATATAATCAAACGTGTTTTTTTTAAATCCGTTAATAATTGTGACCTCCAGAGGGACCACAAGCTACAAAAGGTGATTTTTCGTACAATAAGGGGCCATAATTCAGAATGTTACAATTCGTTATGCGCAAATATCGACAGGGACCAAGATCTTTGAATCATAAAGATGCATTTAAAGTTTCATCAAAATCGAACTAAAATTGTGACATTTACAGGGTCCACAACCTTGATATACCATATTTTTATTTACACTATTTGAGTACAAGCGCCGACCATTTTGTCCAAGTCTTGGTCCAATTTTCACGAACTTCAAATTCAACCTTTATAACGGTGTAACGGTGATACATTCAGACGGTTTTTAAAATAATATAATAACTGTGACCTTCAAAGGGACCACAAGCTAAAAAAGGAGATTTTTCGTATAATCAGGGGCCATAATTCAGGAAGTTAAAATCCGATATGCACATATATCGCGAGGAAACTTTTTTTAAAGTTATCAATAATATGCGTTTCAAGTTTCATCAAAATCGAATTAAAATTGTGCCCTCTACAAGATCCACAACCTTGATTTACCATATTTTTTACACTATTTAAGTACCAGCGGCTGCTATTTCTTCAAACAATTTTCGTCTGATTTTTACGAAATTCGAATAAGACATTTGGTTTAAATTGTATACTAACTGTGGCCTCCAGAGGGACCCCAAGCTAAAAAAAGCCAAACGATTTTTGGGACAATCAAGGGCCATAATTTAGGAAGTTACGTTCCGATGGGCGCAAATATCGAGAGGAACCAAGATCTTTAGGTTATAACCATGCATGTCAAGTTTCATGAAAATCGTGACCTCTATAGGGTCAAAAAGTGAAAAACGAGATTTTGTTTTTACAATCAGGGGCTATAATACAGGGGCTTTTATCCGATACATGTCAATATCACTTTGCAGATAAACCTATATTTCATGTTTCGTAAAATCGGATAAGAATTGTGACCTGTAGAGAGTCCATAAACAGGGGCGAATGCATAATAAGTCCACATGAAAATGTTGGTGTATAAAATAGTGATATATTTTTGCTGGAAACTTGCAATATATTGAAATATAGGTTTTTGGTGTATTATATATCTTCAATATGTGGAGTTTTAGATATATTATACATCCAAAACCTATATTTCAATATATTACACATCTTTTTATGGAACTTTATAAGTTTCCTGCCGAAGTAAACCACCATTTTGAATTTGGCTCCCTAGTGGAATTAGACGTCACTTTAAGTAGGAACACCAAGCTTCTTGGATTTAGTGCACTAGTCGGGCGATTCTGGCACGTATTTTACCCCATTTAAAAACCAGAATATACATCCTGGCAGCCATCTTGAATATTTCAATTTCCCCAAGCGTACCATGGTGGCATTATCAGGATTCTGAATCTTTATACATAATGACGATATATAAGACATCGAAATAAATAAGGTTGACTATATTTCCAGGTTTGTGGCCTGCTGCCGGACTATATTTAAACGATTCGGATATCCACATATGTTTTGCATTTAACTATGCTATAAATTCACGTCAAAATGATACTTGTTCTTTCAAATCCAGGTCCAAATTACCAAATCTGATACAACCAACCTATATACTTACATCAAGTTGATTTGTAGATAATTCTTCTGGAGGCGGGGACGTGAAGTCACGCCCACATGTCTTACATCTGGATAATTCTTCTGGAGGCGGGGACGTGAAGTCACGCCCACATGTCTGACATCTGGATAATTCTTCTGGTGGTGGGGATGTGCATGGGCACGTGATGTCACGCCCACATGTCTTACATCTGGATAATTCTTCTGGTGGTGGGGATGTGCATGGGCACGTGAAGTCACGCCCACATGCCTTACATCTAGCAACCTTTTCATCAGCATCTAAACCAAATCAAACAAACCATATAGATAGTGGATTATAATACCTAGTACATACTAGTATATATCTATATTATATTACATAGTACATACTATTATATGTCTACATTATAATACATAGTACATACTATTATATGTCTACATTATATTACATAGTACATACTATTATATGTCTACATTATATTACATAGTATACACTAGTATATGTCTATTATTCTTACAGGGAATCTATACCTACCTTTATCACTCCTTTGCTGTTTACCTGGACTCTGGAATAAAAGGATAATTGGAAATTTAAGGTCTGACGTACCATCTGTATTTATCGGTAAAATATCAAATTTAATCCCCGCTAATATATACTCAGATTGATTGTTTAAAATGTAATTAGGAAACCAAAATACAAATACCAACGCTAGACAATATCTCGGTTTGGATTACATTTTAAAAGAGCCTATCAATACGGTTTGTGGACAACACATTGACCGTGGGCTTTTTAAACAGTATCTATTGATGAAATTTCAATTCCGTGTCTTTGTAAATACTGAACGGATTTGAAACATATTTAGACTGATATTTTTTTATAGAGATTCATTTTTTTCAAATAGTGTACTGCTTCTATAGCGGTAAAATGGCGTATCGGGATTCAAGTACAACATTTCAACATCAAATCTTGTACTTTTCGTAGTCATTTGTCATATAATTATGGGGAAAGTTAATGATGTATTATGTAAGATTCAGACAGAGAACTGACCGATCTTGCTAAATGTGTTCAAAAATAGAAAAAGATAATGAAAATGAATTTATTAAAAACTTATTAAGTCAATTGTCTTCAATTACTTACAGTTTAATGTTTAACGAATATATGCCGCGGCTATTCTAATACATTCAATATCTAAGTCATAAGACGGTTTAAAGAGTTAGTGAGGGGTGTGACATGTGAATCAACATTAATATACATTTACAGCTAGAAAAATTGGCCGGCGGCTGCCAGGAAGGATACGCCCACACTTTCGAGAGATTGACAGAGAACAAGCAAAACAGAACGTAATTTTCCCTACAATCAAAGGCCATAATTCTTCAAGTTACAATTTGATATGCGCAAATATCGAAAGAAATCAAGATCATTGGGTTATAAACATGCATTTCAATCAAGTTTCATCAAAATCGGTTAAAAATTGTGACCTCTCTGTGGTCTGCAAGCTAAAAACGTGATTTTTCGTGCAATCAGGGGACATAATCCATGAAGTTTCGATCTGATACATGCCAATATCGAAAGCAGCAGGGATCTTTAGGGGACAAACCTATATTTCAAGTTTCGTCAAAATCGGATAGAGAGTCCACAAACAATTGTGGACGGGGGTTCGGATGGACAGGGGCGCCATTTTGTCTGGCAATTTTGGTCAGATTTTCACGAAATTAGAACCCAACTTTCATTACAGTAAAATGGTGATATAATGAAACATTTTTTTAAATCGGATAATAATTGTGACCTCTAGATTTTCGTACAATCTGGGGCCATAATTCAGGAAGTTACGATCTGATATGCGCAAATAAGGACAGGAATTAAGATCCTGGGGTTATAACCATGCATTTCAAGTTTCATCAAAATTGAATTAAAATTGTGACCTCTACAGGGTCCACAACCTTGATATACCATTTTCTTACAATATTCGCGTACACACGGCGGTCATTTTGTCTGGCAATTTTCGTCCGATTTACCAGAAATTCAAACTCAACCTTCCTTAGGGTGTAACGGTAATATAATCAAACGTGTTTGTAAATCGGGTAATAATTGTGACATTCAGAGGGACAACAAGCTTAAAAGGCGATTATTCGTATAATCATGGGCCATAATTCAGGAAGTTACGATCCGATATGCACAAATATCGAAAGTAACCAAGGTATAAAGATTATAAACATGCATTTCAGTTCCGGCTAATCTATTTTAGTGGGGTCTGTGGCATTTTTGGCGTGTCTGTTAGGGGTAACCCACTGCACAAACTGTCTGGCAGTGGCCATTCCTGATTCCCGTGGTAGTACTGAACAACTCAAAAGCTGTTTTAGGTGGTACAGATTCCAGCTAATCTAGCCTAGCTGTTGACTGGAAATTAGGTAACTCTTGTCAGAGATACTACACCACTACAAATGTCTGGTAATTACATAGCTCTGTCAGATGTGCACCACCACTACAAATTTCTGTCGGGGTGTTTTTGTGATACCTGAAGATGTACGGTACATTGCTGTGCGAATTTCGTGTGGTACACTTTTGAGCTAATCTAGACTAGTTAGGGGGCATGGTATTTTGGGCGTGGAATACCACACCCACCACCAGACACTCGGCAGACTTACATTTTGATGATACCAAATATACATGCTTTGATACTATAACGGAGAAAATTGGTTTCAGCTAGGTTAACTCCCTGGGCTCCAGCTCTAAAAGGGTCCACAAGCTAAAAATGCCATAGAGATTTGTCGTATAATCAGGGGCCATAATAAAGGAATTTACAATTCGGTTTGCGCAAATATCGACAGGAACCAAGATCTGTGGGTTATAAACATGCATTTCCAGTTTCACCAAAATTGGTTCAAAATTGTGACCTCTATACGGTCAAAAAGCTAAAATCGTGAATTTTGGTACAATTATGGGACATAATAAATGAAGTTTCGATCCGATACATGCCAATATCGTAAGCAGCCGTGATCTTTTTGGTGTAAACCTATATTTCAAGTTTCGTCAAATTCGGATAAGAATTGTGACCTGTAGAGAGTTCACCTGTAGGGGGTGCCATAATTAAACGTTTTTGTTTTAAATCGGATAATAATTGTGACCTCCAGAGGAGGGACCAAAGGCGATTTTTTAGAACAATCAGGGGCCATAGTTCAGGAAGTTACGATCCGATATGCGTAAATATGGACAAGAACCAAGATAATTAGATTATAAACCTGCATTCAAGTTTCATCAAAATCAAATCAAAATTGTGACCTCTACAGGGTCCACAACTTTAATATACCATATTTTTACACTATTCGCATACAAACGGCAGCCATTTTGTTTGACAATTTTGGTCCGATTTTCCCGAAATTCGAACTCGACCTGGCAATTTTGGTCCGATTTTCCAGTAACGGTGATATAATCAAATGTTTGTTTTTTTTTTAAATCGGATAACAATTGTGACCATCAGAGTGACCACAAGTTAAAAAGGCTTTTTGTCGGACAATCAGGGGCCATAATTCAGGAAGTTACGTTCCGATGGGCGTTAATCAAAATCGGATTAAATTGTGACCTCTACTGGGTCCACAATCTTGATATACCATATTTTTACACTATTCGCGTACAAACGGCGGTCATTTTGTCCGGCAATGTTGGTCCGATTTTCACAAAATTCGAACTCAACCTCCCTTAGGGTGCAACGGTGTTATAATCAAAAGTTTTGTTAAATCTAATAATAATTGTGACATCCAGAGGGGCCACAAGCTAACATATACGATTGTTTTGGACAATCGGGGCCATAATTCAGGAATTGACTATCCGATATGCGCAAATATCGAAAGGAACTAAGTTTCATCAAAATTGGGTGCCATATTGCATACAGTTACGGGCCGATATATACCAATATCGAAAGGAACCGAGATCTTATGGTGAAACCCTATATTTCAAGTTCCATTGAAATCGGATAAATATCGAGACCTGTAGACTGTTCACAAACAATTGTACACGGACAGGCAGACGGACAGACGAGCAGGGGGGACGACAATATGCGTCCACATGAAAATGTGGGCGTATAATAAAACTGCTTAATTTTGTGTTAAAAGCCCTTAAAATCCTCTATCTGAGGGCCGAGCACCTAATTTAATACATTTTCAAACCCGTCAGTCGTCATCTGGAAATTGAGACTCAATATTTTGGGCTGAAATTTTGAGACAAGGTTAGTACATCATTTCTATGTATTTTGGTTGTTAAATCTCATACGTAAACAGACTTTAATTTAAAATCGAGAGATTCCCTTTAAGTGAGATGTATTGAAATTAATTTTCCATAGCTATTGTAATTGCACCCAGGTCTGACGCAATTACATTGTACGAGAACAGTACACTCCAGCCACTACTACTGTTGCTTAATATATAAGTGTATAATTCTCACCTTCAAACTAGCTGACCACGTGCTTCTATAGGCTGTACGACTTTCGTCTATTTTTCCTTGAAACATCCGAGTTTTTGTTTTAACTGTTGGTGCATCTACATCGTAAGAATATAAAAAAAAAATTTTTAATAATATTATAACCACCAGAGACTTATGGAGTTTACACAGTTTACCGTGTTGTCTAAATATAGAGGTTGGTAGACCAAATCAGTCAACCTGTTTAGATTATATTATTGCATTTTTATTTGATTATTTCAGTTTAATTCTAGTTTTAACAATTTAATTTCAGTAGTAGTTATTAGCACCCTTTATAACTACTACTTACATCCCACTTCTACCTCGTTGCCATTGGCAACCTTTGATAAAACTGGCCTGATATTCACCGATACACCGAGAAAAGGTGCTAATAAGTCACTTACATCACATTTCTATCGAGTATTGTGAAGCGATATGTAAAAAATAGTATTTATTATCGAGTCGTTTCAACCGAAAAGTGACAAAATGTTATTTCATTTATCCCTTTCTGAGCCCCACGTTACATTTCATGGTAGAATGATTTCGCAGCTGAGAGACGAACTGAGTAGTATTTACACGTGCGTCTAGCTATACCCTGGGCGTAAAACAATCACGTGTTTGTTTAGACCACATCGTAGAGGACTGTAATATTAATAATATTATTATTAAATGTAGTGTGAAGGAAATGCGAAACGTGGGTCATTCCTGGTGAAAGTATGCATCAACGAATTATCTGTAATAAAATGTATGTCTTTCTAGGCGTTTTTATTTTTATCCTGCTTATTTTAAATGTATGTGAAGTGTCCAGCAAGAGAACTGCGCCACTTTATCATCACAATTAAATTATTCAGTGTTCTCATTTATATGTTTTGCATATTAATATAAATCAAACCAAATTATGGAATAGGTGCCAATTGACATGTGTAATAATTGGTTTTGTAATATGTTGTTTTGTTAATTAAATATCATTGTATATATTTTTGAACTGCCACTTTGTTCCACCAGGTTTGTTTTGTTACTGTGATTTTGACTAGTTGTTTCATGTAATTTATAGAGCCATAGCTATCAATGCGATCTGTGCCGGAGTAAACGTCCGCTACTTATTGCTTGAATGGTATCTTATACAGTATAGAAGTGTTCGTTTGTCGGGAATTAACAGTACTCTTTTTAAAAAGTGTACTGTTCATTTCTGATACACGGATACTTCAAAGGTTGCCAATGGCAACGAGGTAGAAGTGGGATGTAACTTAATGACTTGTATCTTAATTGATTCATTGAAGTGCCAATCCCGATAATGTTTTTGAGAATGAAACTTCTTTATTTTGTGTTAAAATTTCTTAAAATCCCCTACCCTAGGGCCGAGCAACTAACACAATATATGTGATACGTTTTCAAACAATTGTAAACCGCCAGTCTTTAACCGGTGTCATAAGCTGTATTATGCGGTGATTGGATAAAACCAGACTTTCTGTTTATAAAAATAACGTGTCGGTGAAATTTATTTTTTGTTATCAAGTTCACCGTGTAGACCTCTAAAGGAACGGGAATCGATTATCGGGTCACCCAACGAAAGAAATGACCCGAAATCTTAAAAGGGGTACGTGTCCGGATAAGCTGTTTTAACGCCCATATCCAAAAGACTTAATATTTTGAGCTGACATTTTGAGTCAGTGTATATACACCATTCTTCTATATTTTGGCGTTAAAATTTCATACGTACTCGGACTTTTATTTTTGAGACTCTGTTCCAATTCGGGACTGTCCCTTTAATGACCTTGCAAGGTCTCCTCGTTCGGGTAGGATTGGCATACACGTTGCTATGCACGTAAACGAAACCTTGGCTGTTAGAATTCGAAATACCGTCCTTCAAAATTTCCCCCGAAACACACTGTATTGCGTATACCCTTCTCCATTATCCCAGTCGGTACAGAGGACGTCAAACCCTATTTCATTCCTTGTCAAATGAACAATATATATTTAAACTTACCCTGGGTGTCTGTATAATCTTGTTTCTGTTCTGAACTATAAATAGAAAATGTTACATATTAAGTATTTATTACAGTTTTGTATTTTGTACTTTAATTGTACCCGGGTTAATGTTTACTAATTGACAATGGTTTTGGGATCATTCACTCGAAAATATCCGACAATAATAAGCCGACTATCAAGAGATCGTGATGTTAAAGGGGCTGAACTTCTATCTCATATTATCGAAAAAATAAGGCGACTATGGAAAAATCCGGGGTAAACAATGGTCGCTCAGTTTGGAGTGTTCACGTATTCCACCCATCATAATGGATTGTAAATCAATACAAATACGCTTATCTCGCATTCACATGTGCGTTAAGACCCAGTCCCAAAGAATAGAACCACACACCCTTTAAACATAAAACCTACCTGGATGCCATCTTTATGTTTAATACTTTATCTGGAAACTTTCTCAATTACACTGGTAGAAATTGGACTTCCAAGTTGAAACCTGAAACTATTGAATAATCTCACTTTAACTTTGATGATAACTACCAGTTCCTCTCCATCATAGGAACACAATTATTTGTGTTTACTTTTTCTGTATATTTTGAGCAATTTTGAGTATTCCAAAAAGGATTCCGCTTATCTTGCTTCGATAATATATTGATTTATTTTATACAGAATGAACCCATAAAATCACCGATGTAGATAAACTAGTTTGTAACATATTACAATATCCAATTTTGACTCGCACATATAAACCGTCCGGATAGAGTCGGTATCTAAAAACAACTTAAAAATATACATAAATACAGTAGGCCTACCGGTATATGATCGCAAGAGGTCTATTCGGTAATAGCGTATAGCATTCTTATTTCTTTTTTCTATGTAATAGCTCATATTCACAGTTCCAATAGGACATAACAGAAATATGATCATCTATGGTAAATGCTTTAAAGAAGCTAGATATATATTAACTTATGTTATTTTTTTCAATTTATTGGGGTTCTGGATTAGGGCTAAATTTTTTCCGGAATACGTATGAAAAGTAACATCCATTATATAATCTTTATGTTATATCTACTGGCACTGTTGCAAGTTCAGTCCTCATAGTAACTAATTTGAATTAATCGTTTGTCTAAAATTGAAAGTGGTCATAGTATAAAAAAAACATTGACAAGGTGTTTGTTCCCCAGATTTACAAAATGTTGAAATACAAATGCCGGTTACTTCATAGTCATTTTATGTGCTTCGGGGATGGATAGCTACAACCCGTCAGTGAATAACCATTTGGATTGGCTAGGTTTTAAAATCTTTTCCAATATTCTTCTGTTCAAACCACCTACAGTCCTGACGTTAATCTCTTGATTGATTATACAACGTGTCCATCTTTCACCCATCATGATGACAACGATTGTTTATATTTTGCATTTTAGAAAAAAAGATGGTTCAGGTAGAAGGATATCATCCATCAGACTAAAACAATAATGTCAAAAACACAAAAAACATAAAAAAAAAAGTAAGTTGTATTTTTTAGAAAATATAAATTATCGAAATTCGAAATCTTGTTTTAACCCAGCCCAGAACCCTCTGCGCAAGCGCGAGGTTAAATAAACGGTAAGGATTCCACATAGGTGGGGGAGAGCTGTATTTTCTTATTGCAGAGAAACGAACAGGAATTGTAAGAGGACATCGTCAGATCAGATATCGTTTCTAAAGTAATACAAAAGTCGATGATGCCCTTGGATTTAGATGAAAATTGATACACGTTAAGAATATCTCTTGAATGAGTTCCATTTTGGTTCCTATCAGACAGTCCGTGTCCAAGCTGTTTTGTTACTCATAATTTTAAATCATATGCATATGTACCAAGTTTGTCAAATTCAGATGTTAATGATCAAAAGTTTAGATTGATGCTTGTGGGCTTCGGACTTTCCGTTCTATAGCTACAACAACGGCTTATTACGCAAAATGTGAAATATGTATGAAGAATGTGAACACTCCTATGGCGGCTGATTGGTATCATGTCGTGATGTCGCCCTTCATAAGGCGACAACCCGACATCACGTTACTTCACACGTAACCTCGATGTCTCGATAAACCGCTAACCGGAAGTAGCCGAATGTTTGGCTAGTTTGAGATATGATTAATGTTTTTATAATCTGTAAGTGTCGTTAAAATCAGTGGATAATTGTGGTCTGTAGCCGTGCCACATGAAATGTGTGGTAACCAGATACCTCGGAAACCGCTAACCGGAAGTGGCCGAAATATTGGCTAGTTTAAGATATTATAAATGTTATTATAATCTGGAAGTTTCATTGAAATCGGTTGATAATTGTGGTCTGTAGCCGTGCCACATGAAATGTGTTGTCACCTGGTATCCCGGAAACCGTTGACTGGAAGGGGCCGAAATTTTGGCTAGTTTGAGATATTGTTAATGTAATTATAGTCTGTAAGTTTTATTGAAATCGGTTGATAATTGTGCCTGTAGTCGTGCCACATGAAATGTTTGTAACCTGATAGTTTGGAAACTGCTAACCGGAAGTGGCCGAAATTTTGGCTAGTTTGAGATATCATTAATGTAATTATAATCTGTAAGTTTCATTGACATCGGTTAATAATTGTGGTCTGTAGCCGTGCCACGTGAAATGTGTTGTAACCTGATATCTCGGAAACCGCTAACCAGAAGTGGCCGAAATTTTGGCTACTTTGAGATATTATTGATGTTATTATAATCTGTAAGTTTCATTGAAATCGGGTGATAATTGTGGTCTGTAGCCGTGCCACATGAAATGTGTGGTAACCTGATATCTCGGAAACCGCTAACCGGAAGTGCTCGATATATTTCTAAAGTTATCGTGATCTGTAAGTTTTATTGAAATCGGTTGATTATATCGGTACGGAGACTTGTCACATGTGGCAAATAGTCTCCGGATTGTCTTACCACATACGGTAAATAGCCCCAGCCGTATATTATAGGGTTGATTGGTCGGTAAATAAAGGGCTAATCAGTACTCATCAGTGCCGACGTCGGTGGGTGTTAATTAATCAATTAAGACAAGACAAAAGAATTAACAAGGTATTTATTATTAAATAGTCATAATACAAACATAAAACATCGTATTCAGTTGATGTGATTATTAGCCATAGTTTCGTATTCAACTTTGAACTTAGTATTGTGTTTAATTTGATTTTACTATTAATATTTCTTTATTTATTACATTAAAAAACAACGTATTGCGTTGATGCGATTAATAATATACAAGTCCCAAAATATACAAGATCCCGTGACTGGTACACCGGGTTTTAAATAGGTCGAAAGTTAAAATAAGAAAAACTGGAAAAAACGTTACTATTTTCGGCATTTTTCTAGTCTTGATGACACCGCGCCTGGTACGTTCGTGCATTTTTTATGCGCGAACTCTTAGTTTTTCTATTACTGGCACGCGCACGGGCACTATTTTTTTTTTACACGTACCAAAATCTGTGATTTCGCGCGTAGGTACTTTTGAGGTATTAGTCTGTTAAGTATAACACTTGCCACTGTACCTGTGTATCGCTAATTATAAACCGAATGTCTGAAGACCGTTCATATTTATAACGCACAGATTTTTCAGTACACGCTCAATTTGTTGCTAAGCAAACCAACGGTATTATTTTCTCAACAGTGTATGAACTTATTCATAGCGATAATATCCTTACACCGAGAGAAATTATCTAGTCTCGGTGAATAGAACCATGGTTGTCTGGTAGAAAATTACTTTTGTATTTTTTGGAACGGAGAACAGCGATTTTAGAAGCAAACTAACCTGCCGCACATGATACTATAAGGCGAGAACTCTTTTTGCGGCGGAGGCTTATCACTGAGTAATAGGTCAAGGTTAAAACATACGTTTGCCGTATAAAAATCTAGCAAAAAAGGTAAATACCTACGGGTTTCGATAAAAAAAACTAACATTCGGATTATAACTCTAGATAAGGTGTGTTATTTAAAAAGGGTGTAAATTGAATATTATAATATGTATAGGAAGCCTAGTGACGAGTGTAGTAAGTGCGGTCCGTCCGTCCGTCGGTCCGGTGTCCACAATTGCTTGTGGACGCTCCAGAGGCTAAAGTTAATATCCAATTGACTTTTAATTTATACAAGGTGTTTAAGGTCATGAGACAAAGAAGCCTATTGATTTTCGGCGATTTCCAAAAAACGCTGTCAGAGTTATGGCCCTTGATCACTTCAAAAAATCTTGTGGACGCTCTAGAGGCTAAAGTTAATAACCGTTTGACTTTAAACTTATACATAGTGTTTAAGGTCATAAGATGAAAAAGCCTTTTGATTTTTAGCAATTTCAGATAATTATTGTCAGAGTTATGGGCCTTGATCACTTCAAAAATTCTTGTGGATGCTCTAAAGGCCAAAGTTAATATACGATTGACGTTAAATTTATACACAGTGTTTAAGGTCATGAGACGAAGAAGCCCATTGATTTTCAGAGTTATCGCCCTTGATCACTTCAAAAAATCTTGTGCACCCTCTAGAGGCTAAAGTTAATAACGGATTGACTTTAATAATCATATTTTAGTGTATTATAAATGTTTCATTACCGAAAAAAATAAAATATGCGACAACTCTTGTTGTATATAAAAAAACGCAAAAAACAATTTATATGGACAATCGTACAAAATTCAGAGCACCCGGCTATATATATTCTAAAAGGTGATTAAAAAGGCTTTCACAATATTTGTCAATTTTTCAATATTCTAAATGTAAGGATAAACCTGTAATTTTTTAAAGGTCCAACTTCGGACCAGCGTACAAAATTATCACCACCCGGCTTTATATATTCTAAAAGGTGATTAAATAAGCTTTCACAAAATTTGCCAATTTTTCAATATTCTAAATGTAAGGATAACCCTGTACTTTTTTAAAAGTCCAACTTCGGACCATCGTACAAAATTCTCACCATCTAGCTAAATATATTCTAAAAGGTTACCGAATAGGCTTTCAGAATATTATTAATAAAAGTTGGCACAGTCATACTAAAGGAGCACGCTCTCAACCTGAACATTTTTTTCAATATTCTAAATATTCCAAGTCAAAATTTGGACCATCGTACAAACTTCAGAACATCTGGATATATAATCGATTAAGGTGATTGAATAAGCTTTTCAAATATTATTAGTAAAAGTTGGCACAATCATATTAAAGGGGTGCGCGCTCATTCTAAACGTAGCCACTTTTTCAATATTCTAAATGTAAAGACAGGCCGATATTTTTGTTCGAAGTCAAAATTCGCGTCATCGTACAAAATTCTTAGCATCCAGCTATATATATATTCTGAAAGGTAACTCAAAATGCTTTCTAAATATTATTAGTAAAAGTTGGCACAATTATATTAAAGGGGTGCGCACTTATCCTAAACGTCGACAATTTTTCAATATTTTAAATGTGAGATAGGCCGGTATATTTTTCGACGTCGAAATTCGCGTCATCGTACAAAATTCTGAGCGCCCCACTATATATATTTTGATAGGCAATTCAATAGGCTTTCTAAATAATATTAGTAAAAGTTGGCACAATCATATTGAAGGGGTGCGCTCTCATCCTAAACATAGTAATTTTTTTTGATATTCTAAATGCAAAGAACGGTAATGTCCCAAGTCAAAATTCGGACCATGGTACAAAATTCAGAGCATCCGGCTACATGTATTCGAAAAGGTGATTAAATAAGCTTTCTAAATATTATTAGTAAAACTTGTCACAATCGTATTAAAGGGGTGTGCTCTCATCCTAAACGTCGCCAATTTTTCAATATTTTAAAGTGAAAGAACGGTAACATTCCGAGTCAAATTTCGGACTATCGTACACAATTCAAAGCACCCGGCTATTATTATATTCTAAGAAGTAATTAAATACGCTTTCCAGACAGGAGCGGATTGGGACCGGGAACCTACCGGACTCCCGTGTCGGAGCGGCCCCTTTTACTGACCGCGGAGCCAGGACGGGGGCCCGATGGCTCTCCCCCGGGAACATTTTGAAAAATGAACCGTACATATTATGCGATTAGGTGTTATGTCTGATTTATAGGGACGGGGACTGAGATAACGTTCTTCGCTGGGTCAAGGCCGTAGAACAGGTGGCCTAACGAGCCAATAAAAATGTCAAGGAATGTTTAACACCAGCCTCGGGAAATTCTCGCACTTATATTCAGCCAGCAGACCAGCTATCATCAAAATTTTGCTGAGGCCTTAAAATTGATTTTTGTTTAAGTTACGAACTATCGGCATACGTTTCTGGCGTATCCCCACAAACAGGGTACAAGGTATTTAATAATTAATAAATTTGCGGGCGACAGTGTCTGGTGAATCCGATAAAATTTCGGATTAAATTCGGAATCCCTATTGCAGGATTTCGAATTTCGGCCCACACCCAGCACACCCTGCCCAGAAAGTATATTATACCAGCCCACTCTAGACTCCAGTGGCGTATTCCCACAAACATGGTGTAGGTGACCTAATAATTAGTAAATTTGCGGGCGACAGTGTCGGGTAAATCCGATGAAATTTTGGGATGAAAATCGGAATCCCCATTACAGCACACCCAGCCCAGAAAGTCCATTATATTAGCCCATTCCAGACTCCAATTAAAGCCACCGGTCACATACAACATGATCATCATCGCTCCAGGGCCGGTCCAATACCCCCCCCCCCATATTATGTTCATCAGAAATAGTTTTTTGATATGTTTGTGCCAACTTTTACTAATAATATTTTTAAATCTTATTTAATTACCTGTCAGAATATATATAGCTAGATGATCAGAATTGTGTATTATTGATCGAATTTTGACTTTGAAAAAAGTACAGGTTTATCTTTACATTTACAATATTGAAAAATTGCCTATGTTTAGAATGAGAGCGTACCCCTTTAATATAATTGTGCCAACTTTTACTAATAATATTGAGAAAGCCTATTATATTACCTTTCAGAATATATATAGCTAGATGATCAGAATTTTGTACGATGGTCTGAATTTGGACTTTGAAAAAAGAACAGGTTTATCTTTACATTTCGAATATTGAAACATTGGCAATGTTTAGGATGAGAGCGCATCCGTTTAATATGATTGTGCCAACACTTCCTAATAATATTTGGGAAGTTCATTTAATTACCTTTTAGAATATATATATCCGGGTGCTCTAAAATTTGTACGATGGTCCGAATTTTAAAATATTGAAAAATTGCCTTATATAATAACCCTTTCGAATATATATAGCCAGATGCTCTGAATTGTGTACGGTGGTCCGAATTTTGACCCGGGACATTACCGCTCTTTACATTTAGAATATTGAATAAATGGCTATGTTTAGGATGAGAACGCCCCCCTTTCAGAATAGCTATAGCGGGATGCTCAGAATTTTATACGATAACCGGAATTTTGACTCGGAATATTACCGTTCTTTCACTTTAAAATATTGAAAAATTGGCGTCGTTTAGGATGAGGGGGTTGGATGGCCTAGTGGTCTAGAGTGCCGCGCTTCGACCTCTAGCTAACCGGCCACCTCTGGTTTTCGGCTGTGGTTTCGAGCCCTGGTGTGAGCGTATGTGGCATGGAGATGGGGGCGCCTTCTCAACCTCACGGGTTTCTTCCCAATGCTAAAGACCCCTACGTGCAAGCGAATTATTGAAATAAAATTTTTAAAAAACATGTTAGTCCCCAAATGACCTAGTTGTGATGAGAGGACGTTAAACCCCATCTTCCCCTCTCTCTTTCTCTATCTCTCGTTTAGGATGAGAGTGCATCTCTTTAATAAGATTGTGCCAACTTTAACCAATAATATTTAGAAAGCTTATTCAATGAACCTTCAGGATATATATAGCTGGGTGCTCAGAATTTTGGACGATGACTCGAATTTCGACTTTGAAAACAATACCACCCTATCGGTATATTTAAAATATTACCTTTCGGAATATTTATAGCTTGGTGCTCAGAATTTTGAAAGATGACCCGAATTTTGACTCGGAATATTACTGTTCTTTCACTTTAAAATATTAATATTCTACCTTCATTTGATAGACGTAACATGGATTTTAGCCAACGAACAGGTTGCCAGCTGGACCGATCGAATAGTTCGCTAGCCGAATAGGTCGCCAAATTGTGTTCAATAAGAGTAGAAGTGTCTCATTTTTATGGTAAATACATAAATCCTAATATATCAAATTAAACGGAAAGGAATGGTAATAAATTCTACAAACTTTGCGCTAAATGGTTCCTAAAATTCATATTATGCAGTTTTGTTTACTTTTCAATCGGATTAACCTTTTTTTATTTCAAATTTAAATGAGTAACATTTATACGCCTATTTCGTGTTATCTTGTTACGTCTAAAAAATCCCAATTATAATAGGTTAAAGTTCTAAGTGTATATTGTTGGTCAGTCATTGTTGAAAGCTTGCAGGTACGGTGAAAGGAAATTTAAAGTCGTAATTGACTCAATCGAACATACATTGTACATTTTAGAATAAATATTATCATGGTGCGTGTATTACAATTTCCAGAAAGGTTACGTCTTTATACAGTTATTAGTCCTGAAATGACCTAGTTTGTGCCGAGTGGACGTTAAACCCCATCTCTCTCTCTCTCTCTCTCTCTCTCTCTCTCTCTCTCTCTCTCTCTCCCTTATACAGTTATTAACTGATATTGGTTAGACCATAGCATCGTTTTTTTGATTGGCATGTTTTTTACGACAAAAATTTGTATTTTAGTGGCAACTGAACTGAAATTGTTTTACAGCTATTCTAATTAAAATCTAATTTACTCTCTCTCTCTCTCTCTCTCTCTCTCTAATTGAGCTAACGATAGGCCCGTAGCCAACGGGGAGCAGGGGCCGGGGGGGGGAGACAATGCCCCCCTGAAAATTCTGACAGTAACTATCAGACATTGTTGAAATTCAATGGGATTCTTTGTCTCGTGAACTTAAACACTATGTATAAATATGAGGTCTATCGATCGGGTATTAACTTTAGCCCTTAGAGCGTTTTCAAATTGATCAAGGACCCTAACTCAGGCCCTAATTAGCGGAAATAACTGAACATCTATAAACTTCTTCGTCTCATTACATTAAACACTGTGTATAAATTTAAAGCCTATCGGATGTTAACTTTAGGCTCTAGGATTTTGAATTTTGAATTTTGAATTTTGAATTTCGCATTTATTTCGCATTTGGAATTTGAAATTTGAAATTTGGAATCTAGTAATTTGGAACGGGTGTATATCTGACCCAGGTATCAGATAGGTTAACTAACACTCATTAGTTGCGTAAAATTACAATTTATTTAAATTTGTTTAGTCGAGGGGAGGCTGTCAATTTGCTATGTTGTTGGTAAGACATGAATTTTGCAGTTGGAATTTTGCATTTGGAATTTGGAAAGAGCTTTTTGGGCTTCCGTACGTATTTCATGATACCAAATTTTGGCACAAATACATTGTTTACCTTCCTATGTATGTTCACTGGAAAATCAAAGCAAGTAAAAACTTAAAAATGTAAAATAATTACCATTATTAATAATAACAACAATTTTATTTAATCAGTATGCATATCATACGATGTGTAAATACAAATAACATTTGAACATGAACTCAGAGTGATTGTTCAAGCAATTATAAAGAATTTAATGATTAATGAAAAGATGGATAATTTTAACATAAACCTAATAAATTAATTAATTTGTGGATATAAATATAAAAGGTGATTTTTTCAAGCAATTAAAAATAACGTAATAAAATAATTAATTTTTGAATATAAATATAAAAGTGAGTTTTACCAGCAGTTTAAAATTATTATTTTTAGAGTTATAATTTCAACATAATAAATTATTGAATTTTTGGGATAAAAATATATGACTGGGTGAATTTTTAAACAATTAAAATTATATGGACGGATAGTTTAAAATACATTTTTGGATTTTAAAATAAGAGTGATTTTTGACCTAATTAAAAATAACTTGGTGTATAACGATGAATAATTTTGACTTAACATAAATTTTTGGATATTGCAAGGGATTATAAAGAAATTAAAGGATAATTTTAACATAATAAATTATTTAAGTTTTGAATAACATAAATATAAGAGTTATTTTTCAAGTGATTATAATGAATTTAATGCATTATATATGGACGGATAATTTTTGTATCACCCGAAATGTTATAAAGCGTAAATTTTTATACATCTATATTATACAATACATAAAAATGTAGAACAATAAGTAATTATTCTGTTTACAGTTTAATTGTTTTGTATACATAGCTTAAACATGCATTATTCAAGAGCTAAATCTGCCTAGTGCAGGTCTTTATTTGGGCATGAAATGTTTTCTAAAGTATTAATTAGACATTAATTAACTGATCCAGGCCTTAATCAACTTTGGATGGCATCAGATTGCTCCGATATTAAACAGATTAAAACGTTTCAGCGGTAAATCAAATATGGCGCGGCTTGACGCTTCGAGTCGTAGCTTTGATCAACCAGGACCGTGGTTGAAATTATTGCACAGGTCGGTCAAATCTTTAAATGCCTATTTCTTCGCTTGCAATAGAGTAATTTGATTGAAATTTTCAAATTATTCATTTTACATCATCTACTTTCGAAGTAGTATAGCAAGAATGGATAGTTCTTATCTATATCTTGAATAATGTAACTTTAATTTATATAAAAGGATAAGGAAGCAAGTGTATATATCTAAACTATTACATAGAAGATGGCATTTTACCTTATTTGGTGAACGGGTTACATTCAGGTATATAAAATAATCGCAAATGTTTGTAATAATTACAGAGATAATATTTATAAGATAATTAAGACCTTGATGTATTTGTCTTACTTTAATTCTATCCAATAGTGCTATTATAACCACATCCTCACAAATGAGAGAGAGAGAGAGAGAGAGAGAGAGAAATGGGGTTTAAAGTCCACTCGGCACAAACTAGCTAGGTCATTTCGGGACTAACACATGGTTCAATTTTATTTCAAAATTATTTAACAGTTGGAAGAAACCGGAGGATCCGGAGAAAAGTCAGAAGGTTGGATCCTCACTAATGACAATGTGTAATGGTAAAAGCAAATGTAATGAAATTAAATGAAATAGGATTTAACGCCCTACTGTTCTACTCGATTGGCTTATGAAGACGGGCGCAAACGTTATACGGTATGCTATGAGGGAAATTTTGTCCGGACGGCAGCACTACGGCTTACTCTTATATTGAATTCAAACTGCCAAGGGATTGTTTACGTGTACGCGAATCATGTGTACACGGAAACTCGTGTTTTCACCAATTCGAATAACTAGAGAGCTGTCCTTTGCAGGCCCTCTGTCCTGCGTCACTGACTAAAATCAAACAAGGCAAAATAATCGTAAGTTAGAATCGTCCACAGAGGCTTATCTGTACATTTATAAACTGTGAACACCATGTGATTACAATTTTAAGCATACTCTCATTGTGAAAGGATAAAAGCCAACGAGGCAAAATAATCAAAAGTGTGTGGTAATTTGTCAGTTTAACAATAAAACTTGTATTGTTAGTACTGTGCAGGGAGGGGCTGGCCGAATGGTTAGTGTGGGCACATTGTATCATAAGGTCTGTCATTGAGTCAACTGGCGTGGTTTCGATTCTCCGGTTGTACGTGACAAGGAGTAAGGTCGTATGTCTAACCTCGTTGGTTTCCTCCAAATCCTCTTGTTTTCACCCCTGCTAAAAACCCATACGTGCAACTGATTATTGAAATAAAATTAAACCATATGTTAGTCCCGAAATGTCCTAGTTTGTGTCGAGTGGATGTGAAATCCCATTTCTCTCTCTCTCTCTCAGTACTATGCAAATTATTTTTTTTTCAATTCACTTGAGGCAAAGCCTGTTTAACTGATAGGAAACGAATAATGACTATTCTATATGGAGAGATGAACAAAACACAAATCAAGATATAATAACCCTATGTCTAATTGAATTGTATCGAAATGGTATCGTTTGTTGGTGCAAAAGTATTATTTTCTTATAATAACAATGTTTCTCTGACACCTGTTTAATCTTTTAAATTTCCGTGATTACCTTTTCTGTATTTAAAAATCATATGAAATATTCTATTGATTTCTTGAAATGCCTAACAGTGTCAAGAGTTCGGCAAATGAAAACTCGCATACCGGTAATTTCTATAGTGTTATTTAGAATGAAATCAACGCGCTCATTGTAACAATATGACAGTCGCAGCATTGTTGTCAAAGTAGTAGATAAAGAAGGGAGAAATATTGTTACCTTTACAAATTAGTGATTCTAAATTCATAACCGTTATGGCCTTATTACTTGTTTAATTACATCTGTGTACGGAGCTACACATACCCGAAATAACATAGAGATGACATGATACAGGAATTGAACTAAGGGTCAAGGAACACATTTATAATATGAGGCCATATTAATGGAATGTTGTTCCTGACTAAATTTGGTAAGAATCTCTACCCGATGCGAGGGGTAGAGTATGCCCGTTCCATATTTGGAATCGGGACGGTGGTCAGTTTCTGACGTAATTCAATGGGGGCGGAACATTATAAAATAGGCTGCACAGATAGAATTCGGGAGAGCTAACATCGCCTCTCAGAGTGAGCTTACATCGTCTCTCAGACCAGCCAGACACTTCATTTAGTCAAGGAAGGATTGTGAATAACTAACGCTTCCAGATTTAGTAAAGTAAAATATTAGAAAGAACCTGAATTGTAGTATTGTAATTCGTCACGGCCAAGAAGACAACGTGAAGATACAAGACGTCCGAAGTACTACATCATAGAAAACGGACATTTTGAAATCCATCTCTCCAAAAAATCTGTTCCTAACTTTAAAGTTGTTTTTTTTTTTGGGGGGGGGGGAGGTGTATAAGGATTAGACCCTTTATTTATATAAAAAATAATAATTCAAAAAATACAGTCTTTGTGTTTTTTAAAAAAACAGTCATTGTGTTTTTAAAAAATACAGTCTTTGTGTTTTTAAAAAATACAGTCTTTGTGTTTTTAAAAGTCTTTGTGTTTTTAAAAGTCTTTGTGTTTTTAAAAAAATTCATATATTTAGTTTATAAAAAAGCTGTCACAAAATTTATTTCCAGTAGCTTTCTCAATTACAAGTACAGTAGTAGTGAAAACAATAAATAACTAGATATATTATGTAGGCCTAACAACATTTAGAACTTTAAAAATGGGCGTGGCACTTCCATAATTATATTTTCAAAATTAAAATATGAACATCAAAATTTCAAATTTAGCATTTATTATGAACCGTAGAATACATTATTTTAGAGCGTAAGCTAACCTAAATTATTGGAATTCTTCTTTTTTGATTTATTTTTTGATTTAGACTACAGCAGGCGCTACTGAAATTACTATTATTTAGTATTATTAGTTATAGATTACAGTTACACAGTACTGAATCACTGAATCGAGTTTATATTTTACTATGAAAACGTTTAACTCTTTATTATTCCAGTAAAACTATAGAGAAATATAAAGCCAAGTATGAATCAAATAAATCTATACAGTCAGCAGACTAGCCCAGGAAAAGGAGCTAAATTTTGGATGTTTGTCTTGTGTCCAGTTCACTGACATTTAATTGGCTGGTATGTTAATGTAAACAATTTGGCCGACTTGATAGCATTATTACCCTTATATGTTGACAGCTATAAACCTGCCTGCTATTGGAAGTATCAAACGACATCATTTTGATTTATAAAATAAAATAGCTCTTTATAAGAATTGGTATAATTTCTGGACAACTGTTTTGATGGGGGGGGGGGTAGCAGGTCTAGGTGTACGTGTGTGTGGGGGTGGGGTGGGGGTGTCATTATGTTGACTTGACATAAATGATAATCAGGTTATATATTAATAAAAAAAAATTTTTTAGGACTGCCCATCCCCAAATTAGTGTTTATGATAACCCTGACAACTGTTTGATTTGTGGGGTGGGGGTAGCAGGTGTGTGTCTGTGGAGGGCAAGCCTGGAAATAAGGCACCTGTCACACAATTCAATTCAATTCTTTATTTCTTTAAGTCTACTGATAAACCTTTGGTGTCTAACATTTTGTCTGGCACTGATTTGTCTTTTTTATTAATATTATTAGTACATGTCCGGCAAAAAGTTGAAAATGTCGGGTACTATTTCATTAGTGCCTGACAGTTTGTCTGGTACATGTATATCTAAAACCGTTATTTTCAGGCCTGGTGGAAAGGGGGGTAAATTGATTTAAATGCTATTTTCTTAGAGCTTGGTAAAACATTACTTTTTAAATCCACTGCACATCTCTAAATATGAGGGTGTGGGGTAAATGTATTCAATATTGACATGAAAAGTGTTTTCTCAAGTTTTCGTTCAGTACCAATATCGTCATTCAAAATATTAAATTATAATGGTACTTTCCCAGATATCCAGGGGAAATGTGCAAAAACAACACATGTTAAGATATAAGTTTATTCTTATAATATGAACGAGTGAGATATCGCCTTGATAGCTGATCAACAGCTCGCATATATCCATACCCATTCATATTGTAAAATCTTCATTCCAGCCTTGTATCGCAGGGTACTCTTGTTTGATCATTGATTTTTCAGCCTGTCTTCATATTGTTGCAACACAATTTTGTTGCATTTAAGGTACACACAAGACTATTTAGGCAAGATGTTAAAAAAGAAAGAAAGTTCGGTTTTTTTTGATAACAATTAAAATTCTTCCAGAAGTTCTTTCTTCTAGTGTCATCTACTGGTGTAAGTCGGTTTTCACCGGACAAGGTACAAACCTATTTTTCTAAACCAGCAATTATGTCATCAGAAACATCATTGGTCTCTCCCAGCTCTTTAAAAATTGTGAGAATGTTGGGATTATCTTGAAAAAGAAAGACAGATAGCCTTTACCAATGTATGCATTTACCGTAGGGGGAGATATTCTCGACACTTTCAATACTAATCTGGATTGGATCAAAAAATATCAAGATTAGTATTAAAAATGTCGAGAATATCCTAGAACTGACAACCAACATCGAGGACACAAAAATATCTTTCAATACATTGCAAGTTAATTGAGGTGCTGAAACAAATTGTACTTTGCGTTCTTGCTTGGGCGAAATAGACATCACAATCCTTCTCGTTGCGAACGATGATCCAAATATACAAATTGTGATTGATAATGAGACTGGCAAAGGTAGCAAATATCGCGAAAGGCGACTAACATCATTAGATAACGCTAGAAAAGAGTTTGGTCTCATGAATTCAAGGAAGAACACGTTCATGTGAGAGGACAGAGGGTTCATTTCAACCGGTCCTGATTTTTATACGACTACATTTTCTTGTGGATGTATACTGCTGTCACCACTGTCCATTTACAAGTCCGCCCATAATTCGTTTGTGGACATTCAACAGGATCGAAAGAAACCAAGATCTTTGGGATATATGCCCGTTTTCAAGTTCCGTCAACATCAGATAACAATAAAAAGATCTTGGTTTCTTTCGATATTCGAATGTATCGGACCGGGTCTGGTCTTTAGATTGTGGATCCTCTTAAGGTCACAATTATCATCCAGTTATATAACATTGATACTCCAGACCGTAACTTGCTGGATTACGAACTGCGATTGTACAAAAAAAACGCATTTTTGTTAGCTTGTTCTGTCCACCTAATGAAGACGGCATATGACATACAGTGGGCTATGAGGGATATTTTGACCCGGCAGCTGCACCATGACCTACTCTAATATCGAATTCCTTCTACCAAGGGATCTGTGTATAATTATGTGCATATATATGTATATTTGCTTACTGCACGTATCTGTCTATTATTTTTATTTGTATATGCACATAACCCTGTAAGTTTCTTCTATTACATCTAATTTAAATTATTATAAGTTTAGTATAACTTTATGTAATATTTGAATCAAATGCTATTTTTCTTTATTAAATTTTTATATTTAAAAAAAAAAAATTCTACATTTGATTTGAATGTGAACTAAAAGTCTCATTATAATAGAACTGATCCCAAACTCATCTAAAAATAGAGCAGTGTAATATGATACTTAACATGCCCTAAATGGCCTAAACACCATATCATCTGTAACAGATAATTAGGCTGCAATATTGTCTTTGACAAGTTGATGACAGGATTCTCTTCAACAGAACTGTATTGTCTGTGGGGGTCGCATACCTTAATTTGAAGAAAAGTGGGTAATTTCTGGGCTAGTCTGCCGACTGTATAAGCTGGGCTTGTTGTCAATTAAGGCCATGAAGTTCATCATTCGCGTGCCTTTTGTTTACATTGGTGTTCGCGGTTCACACACCACCGGATGTCAGACGCCATTCTCCACCAATGTAGCGTCTGCGCGCGGTCTAGTTAGTATAGACTACCACTGATCTATATACATGTATAATATACTTGTACATCAATGGTATAGACACCGAGTTATTCTTACTCTGTGTTATAGACATCACTGAGCCTACATCTAGATGTCTCAAACTCAATATCGTCCAAAATCTTCAACATCGAAAACACGATTTATTTTTCAAATTAAAACAACATTGATGTTGTGATCTTACCGGAAAAAGATGTTAACTATTTTAACAATATTTGTTTTTTTCTTTTACAATTCGTGACAAAATCCGTCACATCTAACGGTAATTTTTTCCAATTTAGAATGTTTTTTGTTAATCACTTAATTTGATATTTGGATATTTGCTGTATTTCGCTTACAATGTTCGTGTTGTTTGTGTGTGTAGTCCAGTCTCCTCTTAGTCTTAGCTTAGTATTAATGATTTTTGCTTTGATTTTGATAATTCCATTTTTGTTAAAATTCTTGACCAAACCAGGTCAACAATACATATTGTTCTACTGGATACAGGGGCGGTACCGGGAATTTTGCAGGAAGGGGTTTGCCAGGTTCCTGAGAAAAAGGACACCCCCACCCCCTCGACTTGAAATTTGTTTGAGAAATACAGGGTCTCTATAGATATCGTCATTTTGGGGTATATACATACAAATTGATCATTTTTAACAGAGACATCCAACAGAAAACAATTTTTGTTGTTGTTGTCCATTTCGTCTTAATAAAACCGGGGGGGGGGGGGGGCATCTACACCCCACCCCCCACCCCCCACCCCCACACTAAATTTTGGGCAAGCTGACTTTTCGGGCAGACGGGTAAAGCGAAAAACAAATTGTATTTCATCTGATTGGCAAAAAAAAGTGCCCGAAATCTACTAAAACATTAATTTTACGGGCTGAAATAGCAGTAAAACGCGTTATCGGCCATCAAATATGCTAAAATGTTATTGGGGGGGGGGGGGGCAATGCAAGGTCAGACCCGCTTCTCCGCCTCGCGAAGAAAACAGGTGCCGCTGTCTGTAAACCTGATTTTTTTTTTCGTGCATTTCTAGGTCCGCCTCCCTAACTGTCGTCGAGCGCTAATAAAACACCACTTTCCCTTTTTAATTGGATACCACGAATTTATACTGAGCACCGATTTTTATTTTTGAATGCAGCTGATTCGATGGATGGAATTTAGAGTGGGGAACAGTCCATTTGCTGATTATACTTTTTGCATGATTACACTATTTTGCCTTTTCAGTTTTTTAAGAATTGTGTCTTATGGTTTGGATTGTTCTCCGCGGTCAGTGAAAGGGGGGCGGTCCGACTCGGAAGCCCATCCAGTCGCACCATCTGACGATAAATGAAATGGGGTTTAACGTCCTACTATTATGCACCTAACCTGAGCTAATTGAAGACGGGTATACGTCATACAGTGTGCTATGAGGGAAATTTTGCCCGGGCAGCGGCGCTACGGCCTACTCTAATATCGAATTCAAAGTGCCAAGGGATCTTTTACGTGCACACCAATGTGTACACGGAACTTCGGGTTTTCGTCCCATCCAAACGACTAGGCAGCTGTCCTCCTTCTGCATCACTGACAAGGGAAATCACGTCGGAAAATCGAGATGAACTTTCTCGGCCAATGCAGGGATCGAACACCCGACCTCAAGGCTAGCGAACCAGCGCCTTATCCACTTAGCCACCGTGATCCCTCATCTGACGATAAAGTATTAAGCACAATTATGACACTTTTCTCATTAAAAAGGTAGTTTTACAATCTTGTTATGGAGCTCAGCAGGGGGAGGGGGGCAAACCAGCCCCTCTGGTGTGATTTCCACTTTTCAGTGATGCAGGACAGGAGGCTGACCAGGACAGCTGTCTTGTTGTTCAGATAGGACGAAAAAACGAGGCCCCGTGCCAATACTGGCGTGCACGTAAAAGATCCCCTGACAGTTGGAATTCGATATAAGAGTGGACGGTAGTGCCGCTGTTCGGGCAAAATTCCCCTCATTGTACACTGTACGGCGTTTGCCCGTTTTTATAGGTTAAGTCGGAGCAGAACAGTAGGACGTTTAAACCCCATTTCATTTCTATAAGAGCTATCAAAGTTGATTTTATTTTACTTCCTTCGTCAGACATCTTGAATCTCTCGTCCCCTCCCTATTTCAAGGCTGATTTGTCTTCATTTTGTATAATTCCCGGACTTGAAGATAAAAAACGTTTCTTGTTTTTTGTTTCGGAATAATTTTTATGAAGATATGTCTCTGCTTTTATGGATGTTACGTTAGATGGGTGGACGTTTTTCACTGGCTCATTCGCTACCTACGGTAGTCTGACCATTCTGATTATAGTAGGCCGGGCTGGGTGGTATAATACAAAATATATTACATTGTAATAAATAATAACTCACCTGTTCTGTGTAATAATAAACTTTTTAAAACAGTTAACACGATCAACAGATTTGTATAATTACCACAAACAATCAATACGCAAGTGAGAACTGAGCTGCAAAGCTGGTCTGTGATAACAATTAGTTTATGACACAAATATTAGAGCGTCAATAATTTCTATTGGATATTATAATTAAACTGAAAGTAAATTGATGAATCACAGTTATAGAAATAGAACCTATAGCCTATGGATGCATATGAGAGACTAAAACAACAGGATATGAATGTCTACAACAGAATATGATTTGTATTGAGTAATATAATAAACAGGACATATTAAATACTAACGATTCTGTTATTCTCTATAAACCTTTAATATATAAGTGATGTTGGGTGGTGTAGGGGTAGAACATGTACTCGTGAAACCATAAGGTCTGACATTGAGTCAAGTGGTAAAAACCTCTACACACAACCGTATGATAGTCCCGAAATGACCTAACTTGGGTAGAGTGTACGTTTCCCCCAGTTCTGCCCCACCCCTCTCTCGCATACCTTAATATAAACCTGTCTACCGACCACTGTCCACTTACTACTACAAACATCATACCATAGAGCCAACGCCTCAGCCTGTATATTATAGACCCAAAGCCTCAGCCTGAATATCATAGACCCAAAGCCTCAGCCTGAATATCATAGACCCAAAGCCTCAGCCTGAATATTATACAGACCCAAAGTCTCAGCCTGAATATCATAGACCCAAAGCCTCAGCCTGAATATCATAGACCCAAAGCCTCAGCCTGAATATCATAGACCCAAAGCCTCAGTCATATATCATAGACCCAAAGCATCAGCCTGTTATGTGGTACTATGATGTATTTTCTGGACTTCTCTTGTTGTGTTCTTCTTGTGATCGTCAATAAATTGATACTACAGTGGTTCACTTATACAACTTTATTAGAACTTAGAAATAAAGTTAGACAGGTTCTTGATACAATAATGGCTGGTTCTCTCGGCACCTTCTGAGTATCTCTCTAATTAATATGAATCTAACTCCTTAATATATACTTGTTTGATTTTAACTTAAATTACGTCATAAATTGCTGAATTCGCATGGAAACAAGTGATTAATATCACCTTATTTGGAATAACCGCCATAGGTTAATAAACACCCAACATTTGATGGTTAATTTTGACAATTTAACAATTTTAACTAAAACAACTCTGTTTTTTATGTACCCATGTAGAGCCAAGCCACTCGGTACATGTGAATCCAACATGAGAATTTATTTGCCTGGTCTAAACGAAAGACAATACTATAACATCTTGTATTGTCTTAGGGGCCAAAGTGCTACAGTTATTTAGAATCATGATTTTGCAAGGTTTCACGTTGTGGCTTTAAGAGTGGTTTAGTGGGAAGTTCCCTTTATTTAATAAAAAAAAAACACATATTGTTTGGTATAGTGGATCAATACAGACAGCATTTATGCGGAAATATTTGCGTCTCTTTTCCTGATTGGTTTATGTCGTCTTTGTAGATTATAGGCCCGTCTTACTGTACCCCCCCCCCCTTACTCTACTATCCTATTGTTCTGGTTTGGTAGATATCTTTTTAACAGACTAAAAATCCACCTTTTATTTAATCCACTTGTATATAGTCGTGGATCATTTTGAAGATCCCCAGTTTTAGGTCCGATTTCGGAAAGAGTAGGTACACGATGTTCTTCATAATCTCCACTAGTTCCCCCTTGTTTCATGTTTCTCCTTTGGCAGATATATTCCAAAACTAGGTTGTGTCCATTTCAGGACTGCGTGATCTGTGCTGCAATTAGATTCTTTTGTTTTTCTGGGGTTTTTTTTGCAGTAGGGGGTTTCAGGACAGCGTGATATGTGCTGCAATTACATTCTTTTGTTTTTCTGGGGGTTTTTTTTGCAGTAGGGGGTTTCCTTAATGTCCTGGCCACAACTTTTCTTCGTTGGGCCTCTGACGAAAGTGTATTTCTGTTTGCTGACAAAGGTTGGGGATCAATCGCATTATTGAGGGGACGGGGGTGCAGTAGAGATCTTAGCACCGTATCTTGTTGCCAGTTATTTCCTTCTTAAAGGGAAAATCCCGATAAGAACAGAGTCTCAAAAATTAAAATCCGAGTATTTGTGAAATTTATGGACCAAAATATAAAAGCGTGGTGTATTTACATTGTCTGAAAATTTCAGCTGAAAATATTGAGTCGTCTGGATAATGAACGTCAACACTGCTTATCCGGACATGTAACCATTTTAAGATTTCCGGTCATTTTTTTCATTGGGTGACCTGATAATCGATTTACGTTTCTTGAGAGGTCTATACAGTGAATGACCCATGTACTGTGCTTGATAACAAAAGGTAAATTTCACCTACATATTATTTTTATAGAAAAAAAGTCCGGTTTATCCAGATACTGTATAATACACAGGTTTCCATTTTCAGATGCAGACTGTCAGGTTTAAGTTATTAACAAGCGTATCACAAATATCGGGTTAGTTGATCGGCCTTTGATAATGGGTTTTAAATGAGTTTAACACAAAATCAAGCAGTTTTATTCCCCAAAAAGTTATCGGGATTGGCCCTTTAAGGATGGGAGTAACTCGCTGTTCTTGAGGTATAATTGCTTCTCTCCTAGTCCCCAGCCCTACGCCAATCGCAATACAAAGCTTTATATAATATGATATTGAGCTGAAATAATTGTTTTGGGGCCAATTCATGATAACCACAGAGCCGTATTAGAGCACGATGCACCCTCAATAATATAACTATGTTGGTTCCTCGCGAATTGTCCGAAAATTTTCTCATTTGGTTCTGGATTTCGGTGCATCTGTTTACGATCATGTTGATGTGAGGTTAGTGAATGGGTGGTGGACTGTTTTATAGTTCTATAGTTTTATAGTTGATAACATCATGGACTGGGCATCGTGTTCATGTAATCCCAACAATGAATAAACTCTACTTAATACGGAAGGAAAATCCTATGGCGACCGTCTATCAACTTTACCATACAGCTCTTCTAATGAAGTGGGACTTTAGCCTGGGCAGTGGCGCTACGGCCTACTCTTATTTCGAATTCAAATTGTCGACGATTCTTTTACGTGCCGCCAATGTGTACACGCATCCTCTTTTTTTCGTTCAATTCGAGCGACTATACGATGTCCCTTGCCAGGCCCTCTGTCCTGCACCACTGACAAGGGAAAATCCCGGAGAAGTTTCTCGGTCAACGCCGGGATAAAATTGAACCATTATGTTTGTCCCTTGTTTGTGTCGAGTGGACGTTAAACCCCGTACGTCTGACTTGTAAAAGTTGTAGCAGTTCCGTTAATTCGCATGACATTTTAAATGCCGATTCGTGTACCAATAGCTAAATGTTTATTTTGTATTAAATATTGGATATCAGAAGCCCATCTTTTACAGGTAAGACCACAACACCAATGCTGATTTAAATTGCAAAAAAAAATCGTGTTTTCAATGTCGATGATTTTGGATGATATTGAGTTACGGACTTAGCTTATTTAAATCGCAAATTAATTGCTTTATAGATACTAAAAATATCTTCACATTTAATCATCAATAACGAAATGTAAACCAGCTCGTTGTTTTTTTTCGGGTAGCGATGTTTAGCTTCATCTTTGAATTCTTAACAACAAGTTTAATAACGAATAACAGGCGGTATTATTGTAAATACTGATATCATTAGGCAAACTAGAAGAACCTGACTATGAACAATATGATGTTTACTATACTCGAGTCGGAAACTCCGTATCATGTGGTAACAAGTACGATGTTCTCCGGAAATCTACATATATATACAGTGTCAATATGACTATAGTTAGGGATTATTTCATATAATATTTCTGCATTCCATTCCCGTTATACACAATTCTCTAACAATCAGAAGACTGTTTCAATTATTAAATACATCCACGTGTATTCTATGATCATATTGTTTCTCCAGAAAGTGTTGTTTCACTGGATTCTGCCATTTCCCCGGAAATTATTGTTGTTACGATCGCTTTAAATGACTATGTTGGGCAATATGTCGATATATATTGTATATACTAGAACAAATTGTTTTGCCCGACTCAGGAAGGGGGGGGGCTGCAGCACGGCCGGTCAGTACACCAATGCTCGTAAAACACTGCGTCTTCCAATAATGAGCAATTGGAAACCCTTGTCGGTTGGGACGGCCTCCGGTTTCCTCCCACTGCTAAAGACCCCTACACGCAAGCGAATTATTGAAATAAAATAAAATCATACGTAAGTCTAAAAATGACCTAGTTTGTGTCGTTCGGACGTTAAACCCCATTTCTCTCTCTCTCTCTCTTCAAACTAGGGGAAAAAATACTTGTAAGAACAACTGACGTTTATTTCTGGTGCTGTGAATAAATTCTACTTAATACGACGGGAAACCCTATCAACTTGACCACACAGCTTTTTTGGTGAAATAAAATGAAATGAAATGGGGTTTAGCGACCCGCTGTTCTATTGGGCTAATGAAGCTGTGTATTCGCCATGCAGGGCATGTAGCCCAGGCAGCGGGGCTATGGCCTATTTAGAATTCAGCGATTCTTTTACGTGCACGCCAATGTGTACTCAAGACCTCGGGTTTTCATCCAATTCAATGTCCCTTGCCAGGCCGTCTGTCCTGCATCACTGACAAGAGAGAACCACGCCAGAAAACCCAGGGATCGCACATGGGACCGCCAGGTGAGCGAGCCAACGTCCTACTCACTGAACCACCTTGACTCCACCTGCTGATAAGAATCGACAGCATATCCACATTTGATAATGCTTGTGTTGTTTACACGTCCGTGAATGTGTTTTCTATAAGTTTCTATGTAGTTGTTGTGGTCTAGTCCAACTGTGTGGGGATCACGGTGGCTAAGTGGATAAGGCGCTGGTTCGCTAGCCTGGAGGTCGGGTGCTCGATCCCGGCATTGGCCGAGAAAGTTCATTTCGATTTTCCGACGTGATTTCCCCTTGTCAGCGATGCAGAAGGAGGGCCTGACAAGGACAGTTGTATAGTCGTTCGCATGGGACGAAAAAACGAGGTCCCGTGTACACATTGGAGTGCACGTAAAAGATCCCTTGGCAGTTGGAATTCGATATAAGAGTAGGCCGTAGCGCCGCTGCCCGGGCAAAATTTCCCTCATAGCACACTGTATGGCGTATGCCCGTCTTCAATTAGCAGGGATCACGGTGGCTAAGTGGATAAGGCGCTGGTTCGCTAGCCTGGAGGTTGAGTGTTCGATCCCTGCATTGGCCGAGAAAGTTCATCTCGATTTTCCGGCGTGATTTCCCCTTGTCAGTGATGCAGAAGGAGGGCCTGACAAGGACAGCTGCCTAGTCGTTCGGTTCATCTCGATTTTCCGGCGTGATTTCCCCTTGTCAGTGATGCAGAAGGAGGGTCTGACAAGGACAGCTGCCTAGTCGTTCGGATGGGACGAAAAACCGAGGTCCCGTGTACAAATTGGAGTGCACGTAAAAGATTCCTTGGCAGTTGGAATTCGATATAAGAGTAGGCCGTAGCGCCGCTGCCCGGGCAAAATTTCCCTCATAGCACACTGTATGGCGTATGCCCGTCTTCAATTAGCTCAGGTACGGTGCTTAAGCGTAGAACGTCAAACCCCATTTCATTAATTCATTCATTCCAACTGTACTCGTGTTATTCCACCTCCATTCAGTGGTCTGGTGTAGGCCGACCGGTTTAATATTCATTTCTTTACAACCCAACTAGATTTTAACCCCTGACAATTAATTCCAAACAATTAATATAAAGACAGATTTGAAACAGATCCGTTAATTCACAGGACAAATTGATATAAAGCAGTAGGGCTAGATCGTATAGATTCGGAAATGCTAAAATGTGGAAAAAGTGTTATTACCTCAATTATAACTAAATTATGTAATGAAATACTTTCCACGTCAATATTAACCGATTTTTTTTTTGAAACACCTATATATTACTTCAGTACATAAAAAGGTGACAAATCTGATCCCAATAATTATAGAGGTATTGCGATATCTAGCCACCTAAGTAAGCCTTTTTTAAACTCTCTGATCAATACTTTGTTTAAAAAAATCTTAAGAGAAAGCAAACTCTCCAATTTGGGGTTTGGCTATAGAGAAAACCACCGAAGATCAGATAATTGACTTATATTAAAAACGCTGGTTTAAAAATACGTAAAAAAAACAAACATGATAAAATATATGTAGCATTTGTTGATTGCCGTAAAGCGTTTGATTCTGTATGGAGACAAGCTCTTCTCCTTAAGTTAGCCAAAAGGGGTAAAAATGTCTCGACAGTGGAGACTAACTATAAATACCAATAAAACAAAAGCTATGTGCTTACTGCAAGTCAACCAAAAACTCCCATAATTGTATGTATAATGGAAAATATTCAGAAAACGTTCATGAGTTCGATTATCTGGCTATTGCTTAGCTGTCATCGATTACTTGACACAGGAAGGAAGTAAAGCATTTTACATTATGATTAAAAAGTTAACACAAGGTACAATTTTATGGATAACAAATTACTAAGTTGTATAATAAGTGACGAGGATACTCTCTTCTTTATCAAGCAAATGATACAAATGAATGTGGGCACATATATACAGAATATACAACAAAGATAATAATGCAACAAAGATAATAATCAAATGCAATTAAAGCTTAACCCCTTTGCTTCGGGGGCCATAAAGAACTAAACCTACACAACGGAAATCTGTTACGGGGATAAAAAGGTGGTGAATGCTATTATATATAAAGATCAGTGTATTAACACTGTTAATGGAAAACCATGAGCAACAGTTGATTTATTTCGAAATAGGAGAGATTTGGAGGTTGCATTGTGACTGTACAAGCAAGGACTAGTGTTGTTTCAGAATACACCTTGTTCAATTCAGAATGCATATATAGCGTAGTAATTTCAATACAAATGTTAAATTACTTAATTGTCAGTGATATAATTTACTGTATGTTTATGCTGGAATCCTTTTAATTCGCCAACGATACATTTTTAAAGAAGATAAATTTAGTTGAACTTTAGGTTGATATATACATACAAGTATATATTTAAAAGTTTCTAAATTCAACTCTCAGGTTTATATACCAAAAATACTAAGAATTGGATGGACAAATCTATATTTTGATAACATTTACATATTTTGATTATGATGTTGTCGTCATTCATTAAATTCTTAGTCCGCAATAAATCAAATTTCGTTCCTCAAAAATCTTTACCTCAAAACTATTTCCACAAGTCAAAAACAAAGAACTGATGACAAAAAGATGAATATTAGTGATGATCGAGACTAGGCCTAATATATCGCTTTATAGTGGAGTAATTTGACTGAAAATGTCAGCATATTCCCTTTACATTATCTACTTTTTAATTATTATAGTGGAACTGTCAGCTCGTTATCCAATCTTACATAATGCCCCTTTAATTGTATTCTGTGTGGTGTTGTTCTGAGAAATAAATGACAAGGTCGTGGGGTATCTTCCACTCCTAGAATTGTATCCTGTGTGGTGTTGTTCTGAGAAATAAACGACAAGGTCGTGGGTATCTTCCACGCCTACATTGTTCGCGATATATCTTAATAGAAGACACGGACATATTTACCAACTTGCAATTTCCGTTCCGTTTAAAATTTTAAAATCCTTGACTCAATTGTTTGTCGTGAGTAATAAGACGACGAGATAGAAAATCCGGTTAATGAAGTGGTATAAATATGATAAATAACTCGCCGGTCGAATTTAGGAATATGTTACTAATAGGGTACACATTATTGAACAATCTATATCATAAATGAAATGGGGTTTAACGTCCTACTGTTCTACACTGACTCGGCTAATGAAGACAGGCATATATCGTACAGTGTGCTATGAGGCAAATTTGCTACTCTTACATCGAAGTCCATGAACCTTTTTTCGTACCACCCAAACGACTAGATAGCTGTCTTTGCAGGGCGCTATCTCCTACACCATAGACGAGAGGAAGCAATGCCCGGAAAATTCCGAGGGAGCAAACCCGAGACCTCCAGATTAGTTGGTTGCGAATCCCCGGTTGTATGTGACCAGGAGTAGGGTCGCCTGTCCAACCTCGTGGGTTTTCTCCGGGGTATCTGCCCTCTCCCCCATGCTAAAGACCCTTATGCCCAAGCGAATTATTGAAAAAAAAATTAAATCATCTTAGTCCAGAAATGACTTAGTTTGTGTCGAGTGGACGTTAACCCCCTCTCTCTCTCCAGACTAGTGAACCGGCGTCTTACTTAGTAATCTCTAGAAATGGTTCCGTCTTGCTCCAGCCCCGGTAGTCGACCATCCCAAGGCCTTTCTTTGAGCAAGTGTTTGTAGTGATTTGACTACAAAGGAGTTACAAAATGGAAATGGAAATGAAATTAAATGGGATTAACGTTTTACTGTTCTGCTCCTAAACTGGGCTAATGAAGACGGCCACACGCCATATACAGTGTGCTATGGCGGAAGTTTTTCCCGGGAAGCAGCGCTACAGCCTACTCTTATATCGAATTACGGGCCTATAACTCCCTTAATTCGCAATTACACTGACCCCTAACTGTAATAAACCGATTCCCATTGAAATAAAGGTTGAACCTTACCGTATGATTATTTGATTTGATTAAACCCAACTGCTATGCGAAATTTCTGTTCACTTTAAAATGGCCGAAAAACCAGAATCACGTGTGTCATGTCACTCGAGAATACAGAAAAACTGTTTGATAAGGTAATACCCCCGTCAGACCGAGTGGCGTCCTTACTGCGCTGCTGCGACTAGAAAATTTACTAGGTCGCCGGTAAACGTAAACACAACGCGAGAAATTGTCCAAAAAATTGAAGGAAGTCGCGTTCTTTACCCCGTCAGACCGGGTTGGCGACTTTACTGCGCTGCTACAGCGACGGAATTTGGCCCCAGAACCCACCAAGATAGCCATAAACGTGGTAAAGCGTGGTGGAAACGCCAGATATCGCGCTGTGGTCTCGATGGTCGTAAATGTTCGCCGAGTCACGGCGTTTGTTTTGAGCATGTTCAAAACTGGTCGCAAATGATCGCCGAGTCACGGCGTTTGTTTTGAGCATGTTCAAAACAAACGCCAAGGTTCTGCGATCTGCAGTGGAAAGACTATGTGAAAACACAATTATTATTTGTCAAGTTTGTGATACTTTGGGACATTTACGTACGTTGTGCATTTTCTGATCGCCGTACGGTCGCTGCAGCGCAGTAAGGACGCCAAACGATATCACGGTGACTAGGCGCTCATTCACGATCATGGAGACCACAGCACGGTATCTGCCGTTTCCACCACGATTTAACCGCGCTGATGGCGATCTTGACGGGCTCTGCGGCCATTTTCCGTCGCTGTAGCGTCGCAGTAAGGACGCCACCACAATCTGAAGGGGGTATTAGATCGGAGAACCTTGGCGTTTGTTTTGAACATGCTCAAAATAAACGCCGTGACTCGGCGATCATTGGCGACCACGGTGACCACAGCACGATAGCTGGCGTTTCCACCACGCTTATGGCGATCTTAATGCGCTCTAAACTCATTTGCAAACGCAGTAGCAACGAAGTAAGGTCGCCACCCCGGTCTGACGGGGGTATAAGATGACTATTTCAGTTTTCCACTCTTCACTATTTGTGACATAATTACTTATTTCCATGCAAATTGTGTTGAAAGTTTTGCAATTGAACCTGATTTTACTTGCCCAAAGCCTAGAATAGTGTATCAATTGAACCTAATTTTACTTGCCCAAAGCCTAGAATAGTGTATTTTCAATTTAATCCGTAGATTAGAATTATCACGGCTATAAATTGCAGCTAAGTAATCAGTAGTTAGGGGGCCTATATGGCGACGCTCGTGCGTGCATGCGCAGACGTATGCACGTGCATGCACGTGACCTTGCACGTGTTTGACCTTGATGACCCCTGGCACGTGTGTGACCCCTTGCTGACCCCTTGCACGTGACCTTGCACGTGCACATGTAGAAAGAGAGGGCGCGCGCGCGGAAGAAAGAGAGAGAGAGGGAGAGAGAGAGAGAGAGAGAGAGAGAGAGAGGAGGGAAGAAGGAGAAGGGGGAAGAACTCTTTTCCATTGATTAAGTTGGCCCTGAAAAGGGCCGTTTGGTCAGACTAGAATGCCAGAGTACGCCGCACTTTATGTCGGTTTCGTCTAATGGCCTCCACTAATTCGGGAGGAGGTCTTTTCCTGTGAGGTGTTTTTAATACCTCGTCAGGTAAGACAAAGATATCGTCTGGGCTGATGATGGCAAGAGTATCACCCCTGAGATACATCAAGGTGTCCGCATTGGGATTTTCACCGAGGCGAATGATCGGAGCACCGTTTGCCATTGTGACAAAGAGAGATGAATGTTGTGTCGTTTTATAACCGTTAGGACGAATCCATTTGATATGACGTCACACGGACGAGTCCATTCATAGCGTGGCGTTACAGCGCTTAGGATAACGTTATGCAACGTTATGCATCGTAGGGTGTACGTTGGAGGCTAAATATAGATGTGATGCAACGTTATGCAACGTAGGGTGTACGTTGGAGGCTAAAGATAGATGTAATGCAACGTTATTCAACGTATGTGCAACGTTATATCACGTGGGGTGTCGGACGAGTCCATGAATGGACTCGTCGTCACGACAGGAATAAAAGCGAGCGACGGGAGCGGTTCTGGCATTTTCACGCTATCACCGAACGAAGAAAGATGAGTTTTACATTACGCCCCGTCGATAGAAGATACAGTCGCTTATTTAGAACCGAGTCGTTATGTGTGGACATAGACTTTTTGGAAGATTGGTCCCACGTTCCAGCCGCTGATGTGCCTCAGCAACTACACAACACCGTTGAGGCCATCATTGAGGAAATTCGCCGAACTTTGAACGCCAGCGAACGTGACTACGTACGAATTGCCATCAGTCACCCGGGACTCAAAACACCTATTTGGTTACCGTTTCGAGAGTATCGTCTGTTAAAAGCCGAAGACGTTTTACAGAAAGTGGCTGCCGTCTTACAGAGCAATGAGGAATTTCGACTCGATCAACGCATGTCCATGAATATTTGTCACGTGTCCCCTCCCGGTGGTAGAGGTAGCGGAACAAACGTCAAGAAGAGACACAGTGCCAATTTCGATGAGTACTTAAAGAAAAAGAGATGCCTCGTCACCATAAAGAATACCGATGACTTGTGTTTCCAGCGAGCCATTGTCGTCGCTCGTCACTATGCGAACAAACAAGACACACCTGAATGGGAAAGGGAGAAGAAAAGATTAGACAGGAGGACAGGACCCCATTCGTGGCAGACGAAGAAAACAGAAGCACTCATCGATGCCGCCGGTGGAACCAAGGAAGCTTGTACGGGGATGGAAACGTGGGAACTGTACGCCAAGTATTTGGGAGGACAAGGATACCAACTCAACATTTTCTCTCAAGCCATCTTTGGTAAGGCCATCTATCGAGGAACAAAACACGTCACCGGAACACCAAAACAGCTGAACCTGTATTTACACAGCAGACATTATGACGTTATTACTTCCATGCCCGCCTTTGCGGAAAGGTCGTATTTTTGTGAGACCTGTCAAGTGGGATACAATGGTGCCGAGAAACATTCGTGTCACGTCATGTGTCAAGGCTGCAAGAAAGTGGGTCCACCCTGTCTACCCGACCCCAACACAAAGACGTGTTACTGTTGTCATCGAGTGTTTGTGAGCCGGCAGTGTTTCGATAACCATCTCGCCACCCGTTCCAGAGCCAACGGCAGTATATGTCATCGGTGGAAGAAATGTAAAACATGTCAAAAGGAATGGGACGTCATCGGAGCCAAGCGAAATTTAGAAGAACATCGATGCGGAGAATACAAGTGCTCCATCTGTCGTGAGTGGCACACGGCCGCAAAACAGTTTTGCTACATTCAACCGTTAAAATCACCCATCGACATGGACAGAGACAGAAAGACACAAATCGACAAACAACAGCAATCAACGTTGACCCGTTTCGTCTTCTTTGACTTTGAATGCCAGCAAGATACAGGTGAACACATTCCCAACTTATGTGTTCTGCAAGTGTGCTGTCACTTTTGTATCGATAACCAAGAACCCTGCGAGCACTGTGACACGTACTGGAATCACCAACGGGAAATTGTGTATAAAGGGCCAAACACACTGGACGATGTGGGCAAATGGTTTTTACAACTCGCTGCTCACGGTACGGTGGTAGATGGTCGGAAAAATGACAGTCACGAATCGAGTCCCGTGATCACCGTGGCTCACAACTTTAAAGGTTACGATGGACTGCTAATCTTACAGACGCTGCACAAACATTCCGTCGCGCAACCTGAAGTTATAATGAGTGGTGGGAAAGCGATGACTATCACTGTCGGTACGGTCAAATTCATCGATTCCCTCAACTTTTTACCAATGGCTTTACGGGACATGCCCAAAACCTTCGACCTGCAAGAATTGAAGAAAGGTTATTTCCCTCACCACTTTAACAGACCGGAGAATGAAGATTACGTGGGCGCCTATCCTCCCAACACCGATTACGATCCGGATGGCATGAGTGTGTCGGAACGAGAGAAGTTTCACGCGTGGTACCAACAACACAGTCACGACGTCTTTGATTTTCGCCAGGAAATTTTGACCTACTGTAAGAGCGATGTGGATGTCTTGCGTCGGTGTTGTGGTGTGTTTCGCGAGATATTCCTCATGGACACGGGCATCGACCCCTTTGAGAAGAGCCTGAGTCTGGCCTCCGCCTGCAGTCGCGTACTACACACACACTACATGGAGAAAGACACACTCGTCGTCATTCCTCGAGCCCTGATGCAAGAGCCGACATCGGGTCAAGACTGGCATCGCTTCCAGCCTCGACAACAGTCCAACAAAGCACTTCGTTGGTTGGAATGGGAACAAAATCGACAGACCATGGCCGCTTTCCGGAACCAGACCCCTCTACCAAACATTCGACACGCCCGCAACGGTAGTGAATGTCGAGTCGGCCCTTACAGTTTAGATGGTATGGACACGACCACGGGTACAGTGTACGAGTTTCACGGCTGTGCCTTTCACGGTTGTCCCAAATGTTTTCCGGGTCCCGTCCAAGACGTTCAACATAAACATCCCTACGATCCCTCGCGCAGTATGCGAGACTTGTACCAGAAGACCCAGGAACGTCACCGTCAACTCCAGGAACAGTACGGTATGCAGACCATTCGCGTCATGTGGGAGTGTGAGATGGAAGAAGAACGACGCCATGATCCCGAGATGGACGAATTTCTGATTGGATTGGAAGATCAGCAATGGCCCGCTCCCGAACCTCTGATGCCCCGCAACGCTTTCTTTGGCGGAAGAACGAATGCCATTCAACTGTTAGTCAACGAGTCGGCCGAAGAGATGCGCTACATCGACGTGGTGTCCCTGTACCCTTACATCTGCAAGTACGGTACCTTTCCCATCAAGGAACCCACGATCATCACACAGCCCGATCAAGACCAGTGGCAGCAGTACGAAGGGTTGATCCAGTGTTCCGTGTTACCACCTCGTGGCCTGTACCACCCGGTGCTCCCGTTTCGACGAAAACAGAAATTGGTGTTTGCCCTGTGTCGAAGCTGCGTCGACGAACACATGCAACAAGGGGAGATTGCAGAATACCAATCTTGTGATCACACCGACGAACAGCGAGCCTGGGTGGGTACATTTGTCACTCTGGAACTGAAGAAAGCGGTGAGCCTGGGATACCGTGTATTAAAAGTATACGAAGTCTGGCACTGGAAAGAATTCAGCACCTACGATCCCGAGGCTAAAACGGGTGGTCTGTTTACGGGGTACATTAACCACTACCTAAAGAAGAAGATGGAAAGTAGCGGTTATCCCGACACCTGTCACACCGAAGAAGACAAGATCCGCTTCGTGAACGACGTGTACGACACCGAAGGTATTCGTCTGGATCCCGCATCGATAAAACCAAACAAAGGGATGCGGGCGTTTAGTAAACTTCAGCTCAACACGGCTTGGGGAAAATTCGGTCAGAGAGACAACTTTCCCAAGACAGAATATATCACAGAGCCCAGCGTCTTCTTTGAAAAAATGTTGGACGTGACCCAGACCGTGCGAGATGTACAGTTAGTCAACGACAACATGGTCTTGATGGAAACGATTAAAAAAGAAGGACATGTCGCACCCTGTCCCATCACCAATGTGGTTATCGCCGCCTTCGTCACGGCCCAGGCCCGTTTGAAACTCTATTCCGTCTTGGAAAAGTTGGGAGAGCGCGTATGCTATTTTGACACGGACAGCGTCATCTACCAATATAATCCTCAATAATGGAATCCCCCGGAAGGTTCGAGTTTAGGCCAGTGGAAGAACGAGTTGCCCGAGAACGTCACCATTAAGGAATTTGTGAGCGGAGGACCAAAGAATTATGCGTACAGGCAAAGCGATGGAAAAACGGTATGCAAAGTCCGGGGATTCACCTTGAATTATCGTGCCTCCGAACAACTGAATTACGTCATCATGAAGGAGAACGTACGGCACGTCAATCAAAACGAACCGCTTGTCATCTCCAATCCGTTTAAGATTTCGAGATCACGTGATCGACGTCTCTGGACACGCCCCGAGAACAAAAAATATAAAATCGTGTACGACAAGCGTTTAGTTCAATTCAATGACAATGGCCAACCGATCAACACTTACCCCTATGGATACTGACTTTCATTTGTCAGGAACGTGGCGACCAAACAGAGAAGATGGTGAATCAGCAGCAACGAATACGGATATGGTCGAAAAACTCAGAGAGCGATGACTCAACTTTCGTGTCAGCAAGTGTTATTTGCCAATAATTGAAACAAGTCAGCGCCAGGAGTGTTTCGGCTGCAGTATGGCTCACCCCAGTGTGAGATACCATGCGTGTCAAGGACTAGGTGTGTCTTCCATAACGGGCCAAGCCTCGCACCCTGTTGACGATTACAGTCACTACCTCTGGTTGGACGAGCCGAAATCAGAAGACGATAGCGTGTTAGGCAGTATGGTGGACAACCCACGCGACCGAGTCAAGACGTGGGAGGACGAACAACAATGGCGGGAAGACGTGGACGAAGCCTTGAAAAAGTTTTGGAGTGTGGTTCCGGGATTTAAGACGGTGTTGATCAAACGCAAAGACGAGTTCATCGAACCCAAAGAGAATCCCATACGTCGGTGGATGGACGAGCTACCAGAGAAAAAGAAACGATGGTTCCTGGATCAAATGGATATCAACGTCATGTCCGGTAAACTGGGCGAAGGCTGGGAATGTATTGGCAGACATCTGGGAATCAGAGAAGCACGGATCAGTCAAGCCAAGATGAGTCATCCTAACAACGCGCGCATGCAAATTTTCACCGTGTTCAACCAGTGGCGACAAAGACATGGTAATCGAGCCAGCCTGATGACATTGTTGGAGGCCTGTCACGTGAGTGAAGCTGTCATTGATTGGGAAGAAGTGCAAAAGTACGTGGAAAGCCTGGAAATCATAGACTAGACACGGACCAATAGAAACGAAGGAAAAGAAAGAACCAATCAAAAGAGAGTGACGTCACAACCAAGGGTATAAGAAGCAAAGTCTCAGAATAAAATTTCATTCTACTCTCGATGGCTAGTCAAGTTTGTTTCTCCTGTAACAATGTCGGACACTGGTATAGAGACTGCCCTGCTCGTTCCCAACAGCAGCAACGAAATCCACAACCAAGACAAGACAGATCAGCTTATGGTTCCTATGGAAAATGTTACCGCTGTGGAGAACCAGGACACTGGGCGCCCCAGTGTGGACAACGAGCCGAAGCCCAAAAAGCGAAAAGTGACGAAGAAAGAAAAGAAGACGTCAAAAGAAAGTGTTACGGAATCAAGAGACCCACCGACGACAACCACAAATGTCTCAACTGTGGACAGCTTGGTCACGGCCTGCTCGAGTGCGAAAAAGAAATCCAAACAGAAAACAACTTTGAAGCCGTTGCCAGTCGCATGTTCGACAACAACGTCGATATGCCCAGAGACAACACCCGCAGTCAGCGATACTGGTACTGGTCAGGAGAAGCGTTCGAATTCTACAGGCGCTACAAAGAAAAACAGAAAACAGAAGCCTGTCAGTCCTCCAGTTATTACCCCAACTACGAGTGAAACTGACGAAACCCCGAAGCCGGCTGTTATCTTGTTGGCGGAGAAGGAAGCAGAAAGTTTTGCCCGAGCATTCATCCAGTATGCGGGTCCGAGAGATATGACCGAAGTCTTGGCGTATCCCCCCTGTTTCGATATGAGCGAATGGGTACCCGTTGTCGTCACGTTTGCTGAAGTGGAAGACTGGCACCCACACGATACGATGGAGAAGCTGTTGGGAAAAGTGTATTGGATTCCTTGTGTCCTGAGAAACGTACCCTGGTTGAGACAAGAGATCCTGAAGAGAGAACGCGTTAACTAACATTTTTTCTTTTCCTTTGTACTATATTCTGTATTGAATGTATTTTTGAATGCTCTATTTGTATTTTTTGTAAAATAAAATCTGTTCTTATTTCACTCCATGTCTGTTGTTCTGTGGTGGGCGCGAAGGTATAAAAGGCAGGGGAGAAGGGGATTGGGGGACAGTGCAAGATGGATGTGGCGTTTAAACACCCCTTTACCATGTTAGTCAGCGGTCCAACAGAGGTTGGCAAGACGGTCTTTGTACAGAAATTTCTCCAAGCGTCTCTGTTCGACATCCCTCCACAACGCACCGTGTGGGCCTACGGGGAATGGAAAGAGAGTTACGAACACTTTCCATACACTTATGTCAAAGGATTGACGGATATTGACGACGTGATGGGGCAAGTCAAAGGGCCCCAATGTTTAATCGTGGACGATTTGATGGGGGAAGACACGGAGATATTGCAACAGTGGTTTACGAAAAAAAGTCATCACCACGACACGAGTGTCATTTACATTGTGCAAAATTTGTTTGACAAGCGACAGCGTACCATCAGTCTGAATGCCCATTACTTGGTTTTGTTCAAAAATCCTCGAGACGCCTCGCAAATTAGTGTGTTGTCCCGTCAGATGTACCCTTCCCATACCAAGTATATGGAGGAAGCTTTCAAGGATGCGACGAGTACCCCTCGCAGTTACTTACTCGTTGATTTGAAGCCCGACACACCCGAGACTCTGCGATTGAGAAGCAACATTTTACCCGAAGAGGAACCACCCATCGTCTACGTCCAAAAAGTATAAAAGGGGGACCTGTACCTCGAATTGATTCTGTTTGTCACGATGGCTCGCACGAAGAATACGCAGCGGAAACACCCACCTCCGACCCTTCCCCGGGCGACGTTCCCGACCCTGGCACCGGACCTTCGTGGTCCCACGGTACGAAGGCGCACTCGTCCGAACATGAGGGCCCCCAGAACCCAATGGTTACCCCCCTCGTTGACACCACCCACGAGTCCTATGTCTCCCTTACCGCTCACACCACCACGCTTTTTCTCCCCAGTCACACCCCCACGACCCATGTCACCACGTTCCCCTTCTCGGTCTCCCTCGCCGATCTTTCGAAGACCACGAAGAGAAAAGAAGAGTTCTATAAAAGGATTGAAGGCGTTCATTCGCAAGTTACAACAACTGACTCCCGATATGGCTTATGGACAGCTGGCCAAGAATACGGGCAGGGCGCGTATTGGATTGTTGCAGTGGTTCAAGTTGGCGGCCAACCATTTGCTGAATGATAACATCCAACCCCTGCATGCACAACACAAGAAATGGGTGGAACGAAATCGCCAGGTGTTGACCCAATTGACGGAGAAAAACATGCCGACGGCTGAAAAACTCTCTCTGATCATGAAACCCGGAGGACGTGGATTTTTCGGGGGCGTGTTAATTCGTATCTTAGTGCGATGGAAGGAAAGGCTGCAAGAGGAAAGAAACAAGAAACGAAATAAATTCGTTCGACGAACCGCTCAGCGTGGAAAGGGTCTGAGTGCCAAAGAGTTGAATCAACATCGAGCATTGCTTCGCAAATTGACTAATCCACAAACATCACCCAACGTCAAAAAAGGCTTCTCAAACAACAAGGCGGTGCTATCGGTGCCTTGCTCGCTATGGCCATTCCAGCATTAGCCCCCTTGGTATCTAAACTATTGGGAGGACAACAGGGTGGTAAACATCCCTGGACAAGAAGGAGCGAGAGAGCGAATGCTGGGTTTGCCGAGTTCAAGAAACTATTTGGTGGATAACCTGTGGGACAGAAAGGTATAAAAAGGGAACCGGTGCACGACCCCGAGCTCAGTCATGGAGACACTGCGGTATCTATTGAACACTGCACCGAAAGACCGTCCTCTTTTACTCGAGACCCAGCCCATCGTCGACGGTGTGTGTGAGTGTATTGGAAACCTGATTCGTGGCAACGTTCCTGTGGCCGACAAAGAAATCAAACGTTTGAAAAAGGACGCCCCCTTGTTACGACGTTTGGGCACGTCTAAAACACCTTGGAAGACCCGTCGGCGACTTCTGAAACAACAAAAAGGAGGATTCTTCACCCGGTTGTTTCGGTCTTTTCCAAAAGATGAAATTCGCCAAGAAAATGAAACTGGTACCCTTCGACGGACCCACCGACGTCAAACCCGTCAAAGTCATGCAAGTCGAACCCGTGTACGATCGAGATCCACTGCAGCAGGCCGTCGAAAATGTTCACCAAGACATGCAACGCGTGCTAAACGACCCAACACTGGGCGACGAAAATAAAATGCAACGGTACGGACAGTTGTTACAGCGTTATCAAACGATGCAAAAGAAAAGAAAACAGGTCATTCCCTTGTCGGACGAAAACATACCCGAGCACAAAGAAGAAGCAGCCGTGGTGTCGGAGATACCCATTCTGGAGTCGGTTCCCCGAGCCTATCAACATCGAGCTCGCCTTTTGTTGAAACACATGAAAGAAAAGACACCTTGGTCGTGGAATGAGAACTTGGAATTGATTCGGGATGGCGTACCCGTACCCGGTACCAATGCCATTGACATTGTGAACGATTTGGTTCGCCGGCGAAAGAATACCCAGGCCCCCATGGGATGGTTTGGCGTGATGCAAAGTTTAAAGGCCACGAACGTACCGCGCGAAGCCATTGGTAATCAAGAACGATGGAACGTATTGTCCACGCCACCCACACGGCCTCCGCCGCGACGTCCGAGAAAGAAGAAAATCTCCAGCACGGATACCCTTAGTACATCTACCAGAAGATGGTTGTCTTTGCAAAACCTATAAATAGTCTGATCATATGACAATCGATTGAAACATGGAACGAAAGCTGAAGAAAGTATATTACGACCCGAAACACCCGGCCGCTTTCGGTGGAGCCCTGGGCCTTCACAAAGCTACTGGTGTGGCTTTGGACCAAGTCAAGACATGGTTGAAACAACAAAGGGCGTACACCTTGCACAAACCACTGAAAAAGAAATTCTCTCGGTCCCCCACGGTGGTGGCCGGGATAGATCACCAATGGCAAGAAGATTTAAGCGATATGTCGGCCTTGGCCCAACAGAATGAGGGATACCGGTTTTTACTGTGCGTCATCGATGTATTTTCCAAGTACGCATGGGTGTTGCCTCTCAAAAACAAGACGGGGGACAGTCTGGTGGACGCTTTTCGTCGAATCTTTCAAAGTCGACAACCTCTACGACTTCAAACGGATAAAGGTACCGAATTCCTCAATCGAAAAATGCAAACGTATCTGAAAAAGAAAAATATTCATTTCTTCGTGACACACAACGTCGAAACCAAGGCCAGTGTGGTGGAACGATTTCAACGGACATTGAAAGAGCGTATGTGGCGATACTTTACTCATCGACAAACACAACGGTACATCGATGTGCTAGACGAATTGGTTCGGGCTTATATTGCTAGACGACATCGTACCATTGGCATGGCACCCAAAGACGTTCGTCCCGAACACGAATGGATGTTGACAACACCTCCACGTCCCACCAAAAAGAAAAAGAAAACCATGGACACCGGCACGACCGTACGTTTGGCTTTACCGAAACATGGGGCTTTTGATAAAGGTTACTGGCCAAACTGGACTCTGGAAACATTCAACGTTACACCCAACATCGGTCCCGGTTACAAACTTTTGGACGAAAGAGGTGAACCCATACAGGGCACCTTCTATCCCGAAGAATTGCAAGCGGTCCAAGTCAACGACGATGAGATCTTTCCCATCGAAAGAGTACTCGAAAGAAAAAAAGACAAAGTTTTGGTGAAATGGTTGGGCTATCCGGCGAGTTTTAATTCGTGGATCGACAGGACCAGTCTCCAAAACGTATAAATAGGAGCGAGAGACGTCAACCTCAGTCAACATGCAAGACGAAATCACGTCTACGTCCGCGAGTGCCCACAATTGGTCGCTCTTGGGAAAACGTGTGCCACAAGCGGAAATTGTCTTTTTCTGTCAAGTGATTTTAGTGTACGTCGTGGCGGGAGTTTCTTTGTCCCAGTTGGCCTTCAAACCCGACGGATCGCAGACTACCTTGTGGACGGCTTTACTCTCCAGTACCTTGGGTTACCTGTTACCTTCACCGACCTTGAAAACCAAACATAATGAACAACGACCGACCCTTTTACCTCACGCTTCCTAGTGACAGTTCCATGTCGTGGTATCCCGACAACAAAGTCTCCACGTATCACACCCATCTGGAACCGCCACTTCTTGTCGATCATCGGGATTGGGAAGTGGGTCTGTCCATGATCACGTTACCTGACCATTGGCAAAACATCGATCAACGAGACAACACGCTCGGCTTACGCATTCATCCGTGGTCGTCCTCGAGCACGGCGTCCGAAGTAAAGATATGTCGGGACCGCCACAGGATTGACCCGTCGAATTGTTTCAAAGGTGTAAAGGGTGGTGAGATCAAGGGATCGATCGAAATGGAAATGCACATCAAGAGTGACGACTACGAGTCGCTGAGACACATCCTGGATGTCCTGAACACTAGACTGGATGATTTGTGGAACCTGACTCCCATCTACGATCATTTGGCCCATCAACCCGAACGTTTGGATCCCAATAACAAGGAAATGACCGACGAAGAGAAGAAACAGCAAAATGACTACGAAACTCGAGAGATGATGCGTCAAGGGGCCGTATCAAGAGGTTCCTTCGTGTCTTTCAAGAAAGACAACACTAACGATAAAGTGTATCTGAAGATCAATCACGTGCAGACGCTTTTCTGGTTGGACGTGTTGCCGAAAATCGAACTTCGTCTGTGTGGTCCCATCGTGTCCATGTTGGGATGGACTGGAAACGAAATGATGATTTCCCTGCAGTCAATCGAAATGACCGGCGAAGATGGCCAAAGTATACGGTATTTCTACGCCCACCACACCCCGAATCTTCAAATCCAGTTCGATCTGTTTTACATCTACACGGACATTATCGAACCCCAGATCGTGGGCGACGTGAAGGCTACTTTGTTGGACGTGATTCCCAGTCGACGATTGTATCACCGCCCCGCCAGGATTCACTACTTACCTCTGAAGTACAGTCGACTAAACTTCATTGGTCTCTATATAAGGAACGGCATGGGGAAAGCCGTGCCATTTCTCGACGGTAAGGTGGTGGTCCAACTTCATTTTCGCCGCCGATGATGATTCGAGTGTACAAAGGTGGAGTGCTCAGACAGCGAGGGGCTGGCAATGGTCTGGTAGTGTACAAGGGGGGAATTCTGAGACAACAGGGTGCCGGTCGATGGTCGGGGTTATTGAATGCCGTCAAATCGGTCGGGAAGACCTTGTGGTCGGCGGGCAAAGAGGCCGTGAAAAAGAATGTGGCCCAAATGTTACCCAAAGTGGGGCAAAGCGTGCTCGACGCCGTCAGTGGTCGTGAAAAATGGAACTGGAAGAAAGTCGCCCAGGACACGCTTCGCCCCGCGTTGTCAAACACGATGTCCGACACACTCAAGAACGTGGTCGCCCACCTGGAACCTATAAAAGACCCCTCAAGAAACCCGTCCACTTCACATCGTCCGAAGAGAAAGAAGAAGCCACAGGTCACCTCTCACAAACGACGTAAACTAGATATCTTCGACCATGGCTACGCAGGTAATGCGCAATGATTCCTGTCCCTGCGCGCGAGACGAATTGCAGAATTTGTTCAGTGTACCCGACACGCAGACGGCCATAAACAAGGTGACCCACATTAGAAAGTATCCACTGACGCCAGACCTGAACCACGATGGTCCCATCGAATTTTATATTTCCAATGCCACCACCGATTTCATCGATCTGGCCAACATGACACTACACGTGGCCCTGAAGGTGACCAAGGACGACGGGGGTGACCTGGATGCGGATAGTCAAGTTGCACCCATTAACAACTTGTTTCATTCGTTGTTTAAAGACGTCAAATTACGCCTGGGAAAGGATGCCGAAACTTTGGTCACCAACTCTCTGCCCACCTATCCCTACCGGGCTTACTTGGAGAATTTGTTGAGTTTCGGTAAGGGAGCCAAGAACGACCACCTGTCGAAACAAGTTCTGTGGGAAAAAGATACCGCCGGATAGTTCAATTCCACGAAATCCGTCACCACCAATGGAGATGGTGGACGACAGGCTCCGAATAACAAAGGATTGGAACAACGCCAGAAAACCATCGCTGCCAGTCGCACCTTTGAATTGCAGTCGCGTCTACACTTGGATATGTGTTTACAAGATCGGTATTTGATTGACGGTGTGGACCTGCGGTTGAAATTGGAAAAGCAATCCCCGAAATTTTTTCTGATGTACGGTGAAGGCAACGATGCAGAAGACTACAAAGTCGAGTTCACCAAAGCCTACCTGGATATCCCGTTCGTCACTCTGGCTCCCAGTACCTACACACGAGTGGCCACGCAACTTCAATCGTCCAACGCCAAGTATCCCCTGAAGCGCGTGGTGGTCCGCGACATGGTCATTCCCGACAATCGCACCAGTCACGTCTTAGATAATCTGTTTGTCAACGAAAGCCTACCAAAGAGATTAATCGTGGGTATGGTACGTAACACGGCCTACGATGGAAGAAAAAACAGAAATCCCTTCGAATTCCAACACAATCAATTGGAAAACATCAAATTGACCAAGAACGGTGAAATTGTAAACGAATACGACGTCAACTTTCCCCAGCGACAAGCCATCACTCCCTACCTGGATTTGATGAAAAGGGTGGCCGTCTTAAACACCCGAGAAGACCTGGACCTCCCTTTCCACGACTATATCAATGGGTACACCTTGTATTGTTTCGATTTGACCAACGACCACGGAGCCGATGGTAACTACTTTCATCCCAAAGCGGCGGGTAACCTGTCTTTGGAACTCAAGTTCGCTGCGGCCCCGACCAATCACCTCAGTCTTGTTGTGTTTGCCGAATACGACAATGTCTTGGAAATCGACGCTAGCCGACAAGTCATCACAGATTGGTGAGGCTCTCTCCAATCAACAATTGACACAGACTTTAGAAAAACATCTCCCTGGTAGCATTTTCGGGGGTGTATGGGCTCGTAATCATCTGGATATACTACGCCCGACCTCGTACCCTAAAGCCTACGTCATCAACACGGACGACGAAGACCAACCCGGCAAACACTGGACCGTGTTTGTATGCGAAGGACCAGATCACGTTACCTTCTTCGATTCGTACGGTTGTCACCCTGATGTCTACGGAGAAGCCTTTCGACGTTTCGTCCGAGATCTACAACTCCACTACCAACCCCGATGGATTCAAGGACTCGACAGTGTTGTGTGCGGACATTATTGTTTGTATTATCTATGTCATCGATTTCACGTGCCCTCCACACACGCCCTCTCCGTTTTCGGTCGCGTGTATCGTGTAAACGATATACTAGTTGAACAATGGGCCAGGGATCATTTCCCCGATTTGCAACCAGACCAGAAGAAGGGACAACGGTGTCGATGCTTTTTTGCTCTGTAAATATGTTTTTTTTGTGTTCAATGCCTTTGTGTTCAAGTTCAATTTTGTGTTCAATAATATGCTTTGTAAATGTGTTCAAGTTCAATAAAATGTCGACAACATATTACGTGTCTGTTTTTTTGTGACGTCATGTGACGTCATGCTATTCTGATTGGTGAAAAATGGTATCGCCCCAACACATTAGACTCGTCCCGTCCCGAGCTATAAATAGGAGTGTCGAAGCCAAAAGAAGTCAAAAACAAAATGGATTCTAAAGATTATACAGTTTGTACAACTTGTGGGGGATATCACCCTTTGTCTAAGGGGAACCGGCCAGAAGCAGATTACCTAGTCTGCTTCTGGTGTGGGGTAGATGTATCCAACACCTATCATAGGCGGTCGAAGCATGCGGTCAAGTGCGAGAAGCGACCTGTACCACGGTACTCGGCAGAGCATCCAAGATGCTCCTGCTAAACTGCACTTGCTAGTCTGACCAAACGGCCCTTTTCAGGGCCAACTTAATCAATGGAAAAGAGTTCTTCCCCCTTCTCCTTCTTCCCTCCTCTCTCTCTCTCTCTCTCTCTCTCTCTATCTCTCTCTCCCTCTTTCTCTCTCTTTCTCCCGCGCGCGCGCCCTCTCTTTCTACATGTGCACGTGCAAGGTCACGTGCAAGGGGTCACACACGTGCTAGGGGTCATCAAGGTCATACACGTGCAAGGTCACGTGCATGCACGTGCATGCGTCTGCGCATGCACGCACGAGCGTCGCCATATAGGCCCCCTAACTACTGTAATCTCCGAACATATTTTCTTTGCTGTCGGTGAATCGGGAAACGTTGGTTTCTTGACTCGTATTCCTCGACGTTTAGCCCCTAGACTATAATTCGTCGGTAGGTAGACGAAGTGACGTGTCGTCAATAGAGAACCTAACTACTGTAATCTCCGAACATATTTTCTTTGCTGTCGGTGAATCGGGAAACGTTGGTTTCTTGACTCGTATTCCTCGACGTTTAGCCCCTAGACTATAATTCGTCGGTAGGTAGACGAAGTGACGTGTCGTCAATAGAGAACCTGTTGACGATACGTCACTTGAATCGCGCAGTAAAACGATTCCATAATCCCAAAGATTACACTAAATTAGACCAACCCATCTTTAAAGACACTGCAACCTTAATAAACAACATCTTACATGAATTACAAGACAAGGAATACATAATATCGATAACAATATGATTATCTATCCGCTATATCTGACTGTCGGCAACGACTATACGCTACCAAAAATACATAACAATCAAGAAACTGAATGGTTTATACCTAATAAATTACCTAAGGGACGTCCAATAATATCAGATTGTGGTAGCGAATCATACAGCGTGTCACAATATATCGACCATTTCTTATTACCCATAGCATGCCAGCACAAGACACTAACCATTTCATTCACACATTCAAACATTTAAGAGTAACTGAGCACACTATTTGAATATCCATTAACGTGCAGAACATGTGCACAAACACCGATAATACTACAGGAGTTGAAGCAGTTAGGGAAGCATTTCTTAGGAACCCATAAGCACCCAGACCGGACGAAGAAATCCTCAAATTACTCGACATTTGTCTAAGGAGGAATGACTTCACTTTCAACGACCAAGTATACCCCTAGTCTTCCGGAGCTGCGATGGGAAAACGATTTGCCCTGAGTTATGCAAATCTCTTCATGGCGGAGTGGGAAAGGGAAGTTTTGCCGCTCTGCCCGTTAACACCAGATTTCTATGGACGTTTTCTAGATGAAGTTTTAGTAGTCTGGACATACACGCTAGACGACTTTTGAAGGTTTTTAAAAATTTTGAACAATCATCATTCATCTGACAAGTTAACCCCAAATGTAAGTCATAAAAGCATAGATTTCCTTGACACCACCGTTTTTAAAAGTAGCAACACCAAAATCATAGGTCAATTGGAAACTAAAGTATTTTTCAAAGAAATCGACACACATCAATTATTGTTCAAAAGCTCCTTTCACCCAAAACATACGTTCTCTGGCATAATACAATCTCAGATTCTCCGATTTCATAGGTTATGTACTCAGAAGATCGACTTGGAGTCAGCGTGTGTAATGTGTATCTCTTAGTCTATAAATGACCAACCAACAACTATGTGTGGTTTAATGGTCGAGGGCGAGACATTAAGTAATATATTGTAACAACAAGAGGACCGTCAGGTCCGAGTGTTTTTACAATATATTACGCAATGTCTAAGCCAGAGACAATTAAACTACTTAAAATACAGACTCCGCACGTGCGTTTACAGTGAAAAACATCATGCCAGTAGTAATATTGAAATAATGTACTATTGGCAAGTTGCCCGTACATCATTTGACATAATAGTACGCCAACATCAAAGGATGACGTCACATCTGTATTTTAAATGCGTTGAATCTCTTTATTCGCCCAGGTGCATCCACCCGTGCAACCCCAGGTGTGTTTTATATACTATCCCGATTACCTAGACCCTTAAATCTTTAATAGTCAAGATATATGTAGTCTTGATTATCTGGACACTATATTACAGCGTGTACATTGGTATTTAGCAAACTAACGGAAAGAGGATATTTAAAAAGATATCCCCGGCGTATAAAAAACAACACTCTAGCTGAACTTGCAGCGAAAGAAACAATAATATGCAATCAGCAGTCAAAGCCAAAACTTGTGGCCACCCAAGATCTCAAGGATGCAAAATCATAATGTCTCCGACCACTTCCATAACAAAATATCAGGCACAAAATTCCCAATATTAGATCAACTGTCTTGCAGTAGTTCAAACATAGTCTATCTAATTTCATTCAACCAAAGTGACAGACAATACGTAGGTGAGACCCAAAATGCACTTCGGGAAAGAATTAACGGTCACCGGTCAGACATAGTCACTCAAAAAGACAAACCGTTCACAAATTACGCTAACCAACTGAATTGTAGCAAGTGTAGCAAATGCCTTCTTTTAAAGGAGCTAAATCGCTAACATTTGGGATATAGAAATTGACAAAAGTGGGTCGCAACTCATTTAATGCTGTAATATGAATGTATATAAACTGATTTACATTAAATGGTTTCCGTTTTTACTCCAATTTTAAATCAGTTATGTTCGGCGAAACAAGCCATTCAGTCTCAACCCAGTGCAATTTTTTTAGCGCCTGGTTATTCCAGTCTACATATGCCGTGTGATACAGTGTAATGTGTCTAGACTCGTCCCTCGAGTCTCTCAATACAACTAGGGCTGAAGCGCATTATGGTACACGACTCGTGTACCAATGTTAGAAAAAATATTTTATCTTAAATATCGGATATCAGTAGCTCATCTTTTCCTGGTAAGTTTACATCATCAATGTTGATTTAAATTGACCAATAATTCGTGTTTTCGATGTCGAAGAATTTGGAGGGTTTTGAGTTACGGACTTAGGTCCTTTAACTATGACTATGTGCAAGATGACCGACCTTTTGGTACTACGTGTGACGTCTTAGCATACGGCGTCGATAACACACGCATTGTTTACTTTCGAAGTAGTAACGCAAGCTGGCCCGGGCAAGCTGTCTAGTCGTTCGAATGGGACGAGAAAATGAGGTCCCAGGTACATATTGGCGTGCACGTAAACGATCCATTGACAGTTGAATTTGATATAAGAGTAGGCTGTAATGCCGCTGTCCGGGGAAAATTTCCTCTCATTAGCACACTGTATGGCGTATGCCCGTCTTCATTATCCCAGTTTAGGAGAAGCACAGTAGGACGTTAAACTTCATTTAATTTTCTTTCCTCTTTCAGTGACATAGCGGTTTCCTCCGGTCACTCCGGTTTCCTCCCACTGCTAAAGACCCCTACGCGCAAGCGAATTATTGAAATAAAAATTGAAAACCATACGGTAGTCCCAAAATGACCTAGTGAGTGGACTTTAACCCCCATCTCTCTCTCTCTCTCTCTCTCTCTCTTCAGTAACATAGCGTATACTGCTGATGAGTATAAAACTTGGTGTCTGTTAATAAAGTCAGTGATGAGATAGAAACAAGTATATGCATTTCTAGTTCAACCAGAATTAATATCACAATAGATGAGAATCCCAGGGTTACACTAACCCGTTCCGACGGAAGTATTTAAGTGGCAAGAATCTCATGGTCTAGATCTCAACAAGGGGGACAACTCTATTCTGGTAGTCAATATATATGGATGCAGACCACCATTAATATCCCCATAATTGGCTTAAATGTTAATTCTGGCCTCTTTGTACGAAAGCCCAGAAGGCTCATTCCAAATTCGAGATTCCAAATTCCAATTGATTTTCATCGATTTCCGATAATTATTGCCAGAGTAATAGCCCTTGATCACTTTGAAAAATCTTGTGGCCGCTCTAAAGACTAAAGCTATCGCCCGATTGATACACAGGGTTGCAGTTCATGAGAAAAACAAGTATACTGATTCTCAATGAATTATGATAATTTTAACAGCTAATTCCATAAAACGTTAGCATGGAGGAGACATTTATAAAAGCCAAACAACTTCTAATGATTTTCTGATAATTACATAATGAGTTGTTACCCGTAATCAGATTTTAGTGTATTATAAATATTTCATTACCGAAAAAAGTAAAAATATGCGACATCTCTTGTTGACTGCCCGGACGATTTAGCTGCAGTGGGCGTATGTTTCGTTGGCTGGCACCTTAGCTGGAATAATGTTATTATACTATATCTGATTAGTCAAAAGCAAAACCGGCCCAGGCATGAGATAGGTAATCTAGCATTAATTAGTTGTGTTAAATTACAGTTTATTCAAATTCTAATTTGTTTAATTGAGGAGAGCTGTCAATTTGCTATTTTTTGGTAAGACATGAATTTGGAATTTGGCATCTCGATTTGGAATTTGGAATCTCGAATTTGGAATTTGGAATTTGGAATCTCGAATTTGGAATTCGGATTTTGGAATCTCGAATTTGGAATTCGGATTTTGGAATCTCGAATTTGGAATTTGTAATGAGCCTTCTGGGCTCTTGTTAAATGCTCGGACGATTTAGCTGCAGTGGGCGTATATCTGATTAGTCAAAAACAAAACCGGCCCAGGCATCAGATAGGTAAACTAACATTAATTAGTTGTGTTAAATTACAGTTTATTTAAATTCCAATTTGTTTAATAATTGAGGAGAGTTGTCAATTTGCTATTTTATTGGTAAGACATGAATTTGGAATTTGTAATCTCGAATTTGGAATTTGGAATCTCGAATTTGGAATTTGGAATGAGCCTTCTGGGCTTTCGTATCTTTGCCCACCTTCAACCTTTCCCCAAATTTTGGTTGGGCTGAATGTTTTTCACCATACAAAGAGGAACAAATTGCCATTTCTTTGCAGGCCCGGATCCAGGATTGTTTCGAGGGGGGGGGGCATACATTGTAACTAAAGGTAATCATTAGAGTGCCGCATACATTAGTAGTTTGGTGTAATCCCCAGAGCCTTGACGCATTGCCTGTGCATAGACAATGCGAAAATCATGTTTATATCATCAATTAAAAAGCAAAAATTCCAGTCTCGCCGGGGCTGCCCCCCCCCCCCTGGATCCGCGCCTGCTTTGCACTAAAATTTGTATGAGGTTGACCACCAAAATTTTGAGATACACAAACTTGAAGAAGCACAATAAAAACACTAGTTGCCGTACAAATCATCGTAGCCAACCTAATAACACAGTTATCCTTCCGCCACAAAATCATAAATATTTACCAAAACCTGGCAGAAAATATTCATTCAAACCCTCTTCTCCTATTCTAGACCAAAAAATTAACAAAAATGTCCATGCAAAGGGGAGAAAAGAGAAGGAGAGAGGAGAATCGAGATGGCAATTCTTCTCTTTTATTATAGAAGAGAGAGAAATGGGGTTTAACGTCCACTCAACACAACTAGGTCATTTCGGGACTAACACATGGTTGGATTTTATCTCAATACTTTGCTTGCGCGTAGGGCTCTTTAGCAGTGGGAGGAAACCGGAGTGGCCGGAGGAAACCCACGAGGTTGAGAAGGCGCCCCTATCTCCATGCCACATACGCTCACATCAGGGCTCGAAACAACAGCCGTTAGCCAGAGGTGACCAGCGCGGCATTCGTGATCCCAAAATGGCAAAATTATCAAACAAAATAATAATAGTCAGAGAGCAGGTATAAGTTATATCACACACGCAGGCCCTACTGCTAAATAACAGGTTATGCTAATTATAAAATATCAAAGTATTTTCTAAACATTTGTAGGGGTATTTCATTTTTGAGGGTTGTTTTTGTTCTACTTTCTACTTATATTTCAAGAGCTTAATCTGCCTAGTGCAGGTCTTTATTTGGGCATGAAATGTTTTCTAAAGTATTAATTAGACATTAATTAATTGATCCAGGTCTTAATCAACTTTGGATGGCATCAGATTGCTCCGATATTAAACACATTAAAACGCTTCAGTGATCAATCAAATATGGCGCGCCTAGACGCTTCGAGTCTTAGGTTTGATCAACCAGGACCGTGGTTGAAATTATTGCACACGTCGGCCAAATCTTGAAATACCAATATCTTCGCTTGCAATAGAGTAATTTGAATGAAATTTTCAAATTATTCATTTTACATCAACTACTTTCGAACTAGTATAGCAAGAATGGCTAGTTCTTATCTATATCTTGAATAATGTAACTTTAATAATAACAATAATGCATAATGAGTTGCACGACATTTCGGCCCCCGTCATTTCGGACTCAACCTAGACAACGTTTCTGACTCAGTTCAGTAGGACAACATTTCGAATTCAGTTTGGCAACGATACAGACTCCGATGAATAATTAAAGACTGTTGAAAGTATGAGATATATATATATAGTAACAGCTGTTTGTTTTATGTGAAGCGGATAGTTGTCTTTCGTTTTATTTAATTGATCAGCGATTGTTGAGACCGTGATTAAAGTGGCTGTTCTGTTTTGTTTTATTTGACAATAAAAAATGATAAAAAATTTGTGTATGATTAGTAATACATCGTTGTTTTTCTTTTATCAAATAGTAAACGAGCTTGATTGACCGATCACTGCTAATGTTTTTTGATTACATGTCATTTGGGACTAAAAAAATATGACCGCGACGTTTGGGACTTTGGTAGGCCTATACATCGTCTGGGACTTTGGTACACGTCGCTTGGGACTCAGGTATATTTTTCTTTCTCAAATAGTAAACGAGCTTGATTAACCGATCACTGCTTATTTGTTTTCGTGAAACAGGCTAATTGCAATCAACACACGGCCGCCATTCTCGATGATTGACAACTCCCATTTTTCCCCATCCACCAAAGAACCGCTAGGTTTCTTTGCGCATACTACAATAACATCGGGATTATCGTTTAATCTGTTTTAATTATCCTGCCGTGAACATTGCCATTTCTTATATTACCGTGAAAAAAAAACCCTGCTCTGTACGCAATCAACACACGGCCGCCATTCTCTGTGATTGTCAACTCACGTTTTTCCTCATCCACAAAAAAAAAAACCGCTAGGTTTCTTTGCACATACTACAATAACATCGGGATTATCGGTAAACCTGCTTTAATTATCCTGCATTGATCATTGCCATTTCTTTTATATGAGGATGCATGTCAACGGACAGCTTACGGATTATCGTTAACAATTTCTAGGGGCTTGTTTTTGTGTAGGTCATTTCCAAATAAATTCGTCAGCATATTATTCGTTTTTAGCAAATTTATACAACTTTTTTGGGAAACGATGATTATCAAAGAACCGTAAGTGCAACTAATGTTTTATCGTTGGTTGAGCCTTTACCTAACCACGTGTAGTCCATGTTAATAATTTTTTTTTTCGTGTTTTGACTTTGCCTATTTATAATAAATTCATCAGCAACTTTTTTATATAATAATAATATATATATCTTTATTCAAGTACTTTATGGCCAAAAGCCAATAGTACAAAATGTATACAATGCAAAAAAAAAACCAAACAAAACAAAACAACACACATAATTAATCAATATAAATTTAGAAGAGTAAACAGCACACACATTTCCGAAAAATTTACAATTTTATCATACTTATATTGGTTATATTGATAGTATTTCTTCCCTTATTTCCATACCTTTTTTGATATATATACAAAGATTTTTAATATCATTTTCATTTTTACATTGGAATAACGACTTCAATTTCATTTCGTTTGGCGATGAGTGGCAATATTTCGGCAGGAAATTCATTCTAATATCTTGCAGGATTGGACAGACAAGGATGAATTGGTACTCGTTTTCAACACATTTCAAATTACAAATTTCACACATACGTCTAGACATAGGAATACCATTTCTGCGGCCTAATTCAATGTTAAGTTTATGCTTTGAACATCTAAAATTTGCTAAATAAAATCTTAGTGATTGGGGTAGATTGATATTTAAGTAATTCTCACATTCAAAATCTGACTTTATGATAGAATAGAATGAACATTTAGTTGATTGGTTGATGTTTGATTGCCAAGACTGTAGACTGGTATCACGGAGACGTTGTTTGAAGACAAACATGAAATGTGGTAAACTACCTACACCTTGGGCAATCCACACATCCCCAAAACCATACTTATATAAAACATTCCTAACAGAACTGCACCAGTTTTTTCTACCCAATAAGTCTTGTTTAAACAACATTTTATAGCATAATTTCGGTAATCTATTATCATATTTGATAGGCCTGCACATATAGTTCACATACAAATCATATCTACCACATTCACCTCTAATCATATAATGTGTCGTCTTTTCTCCGGTATATAACAACCATTTGCAAAATTTATTTTGTATAGACTCAATTTGTGGTCTTACTTCAAGTCCCCATATTTCTGATCCATAATATAAAATAGGTGCTATCATGGAATCAAACAATTTAAAACCTGCTTTACAATTTCTAATCCCATATTTTGTTAAAGTGCTTTTAGGGCTTGTTGAGCGAGATTTGTGCAACATAAATTCCATTTTAATCTGCTGGAGAAATGGATTCCTAAATATTTATAGTGAGACACAGCTTCAATTTCTGACCCCATAAAAAAACACTTTTCTTTTTTTTGATAACATCCCCCCTTTCTTGAATACAACAATATTTGACTTTTTTAAGTTTACAGTCACATTCCATTGCTTACAATAATTTTCTAAAACATTTAATCTGTCTTGTAGGTTTCCAATACTACCAGCAACTAGTGACAAGTCATCAGCAAATAATAGCGAATATATATCTTCAATCGACTGATGTACAAAGATACCATTTCTACATTCTGATTTTAATTTTAAAGCAAGCTCATTTATGAACAATCCAAACAAAAAAGGACTCAGGATGCAGCCTTGTTTGACCCCAGATTGACTTAAGAATTCTCCCGTTACATGGCCATTACACCTGACTTTACTCTTGACATTACTGTAAATACTTTGTAATATTGTAATCATAGGCCCATGCAAATTATGCTCTAACAGTATATAAAATAATTTTGTTCGGTTGATTCCGTCGAAGGCACGCCTGCAATCGATAAAACCAGCGTATAGCCGACCTCCTTTACAGTTACCCATATACTTTTGCACAAGACAGTTTAATACAAAAGCATTGTCAATAGTTGAATACCCTTTTCTGAATCCAGCTTGTTCCTTCACGAGTAGCTGCTGCTCATCGCACCATTTTACCAATCGGATATGTAAAACTGATGTAAATAATTTACTTATGGCATCAGAGAGTGATATACCCCTATAATTACTTGGCAGTGTGGGGTCCCCCTTTTTATGTAGTGGAACTATGATGCTAGATGACCAAGATTCAGGAAATTTACCCGTGAAAAATATTGAGTTAAACAATTTTGTTATAAGAGGCAGTAGTCTATCTTGAGCATATTTTTATATAAATAGCACAGATAGACAGGTATCAACCGTGTTTTTCTTATCAATTAAATAGTAACAGACAACTGATAAATATTTTTTAAAAAGTAGGGGATATTTGATTTTTAAGTGTTATTTAAGTCACCTAATGAAACTGACGAAGAAACAAATGACAAAATGAAATGAAGTTCACACTCATCGATTTATTCCAAATGATCGTTAGACTAAGTAAGGCACAGACTGACCATTATAAGGGTAAAATGATACCCGGGGCCAAACAGCAAAGTTACCACAGCATCACAACAAAGTCAGTCACGGGTAAATCCTCCTCTGTTTGCCAAACACGCATTGATCCGACGTGACATACTCCTAATGAGACGTCTAAGGTCATTTTGGTCCAGATTGTCCCATTCCCGGACATTGGCAGGACGTTGTTGACGTTGACGTAACCTCTGTCCAAGCATGTCCCAGACATGTTCGATGGGGAAGAGGTCGGGACTCAGTGCTGGCCAAGGTAATGTGGTGATGTTCTGTTGTTGTAGGTAACCTGTAACGATCCTGGTCCTGTGACATCTTGCGTTGTCATCCTGGAAGATGAAACGGTGGCCATGACGTCGTGCGAACGGCGCAACATGGACTGCCAAGATGTTATCCTGGTAGTACTGGTCTGTAACACGCCCTGCAACAACATGTAAAGCCGTTCTTCCAGCGACAGTGATGTCATCCCACACCATAACAGAACCACCCCCAAATCGATCATGTCTGATGACGTTAACGTCTTGGAAGCGCTCGTTTCGACGACGCCACACCCTCCTACGTCTGTCCAAAAAATCAACAGAGCCAAGGTGTCTGAGTAAGATGTTGGCTCGCTAATATGGAGATCTCTGCGGTGGCTAAGAATGTTCGGATGGGATGAAAAACCGAGATCTATACTGTTGTCCAAATTGGCATACATGTTGGAAATAAGCATAAGTGTAGGCAGTAGCACAATGGCCTGAGCAAAATTTCTGTCATAGCACACTCTATGACATTTGTCTGTATTCGTTAGCCCAGTCGGAGCAGAACAGTAGGATGTTAAACACCATCTCATTTCATTTGAAGTTCTCACATTATCGAAAGGAAAGGGCCGTTGAGGGAGATTTTTAAAAAATGTTATCCCTGTATACACTGGAAAATTGGTTTGGTTTAACTTGTTTTGAATTATTCTTAACTATAGTTAAATTTTGGCTAAAAGTGTTTAACTTGTACTTGTGTACAACTTAAATCAAAGTGTTTAATTTTGATCTTGTGGCTTTTCTCCAGGTTCTCCGGTTTACTTCCACTGCTAAAGACCCCTATGCGCAAGCCAATTATTGAAATAAAATGAACACATATGTTAGATCGGAAATGACCTAGTTTGTGTAGAGAGGTGGTTAAACCACATTTCTCTCTCTCTCTCTCTCTCTCTCTCTCTCTCTCTCTCTCTCTCTAATTACTGTTGTATTTCTTTTGTTTTTAGAATTATTTTGGTGATGCGTGGAATGTATTTGATTTTATTATTGTACTGGGCAGTTTTATAGACATTATATATACAGAATACAACGTAAGTACAAAATTTCTCTCTCCCCTAAAACATTATATTATATAACCTTTTTTTTTCTTGCTTTATCTCCATGCTTCTGCTCCGTGCTTTGTGATTGGAGATTCAGTTTTTATTATTAAACTAATTATCATGGACTATATCAATATACTAACTGTTAAACTTTATTATATTAAAAACAATAAGGGTCTTAATCTTGAAAAAACTGCAACAGTCTTAAAATGTAATCACAAGAATGGTTTTCTTTTGGATTTTAAAACAGTTGGTTCATGGTATAAAATCGAAAAATGATTTAGTTTGGGTTTTGAAAAATTTGTAGTTCAAATTAAACTTGTGATTTCTTTGTTTACCCAAACTATAATAGATTAGGTTCGATTTGGACCGACACCGAGTTCACAAAGCATTCACAGGCTTTAGTGAAGAATTTAATCAAAATTGTTCTTATTTTAACTGAAATATAGCCCTTTACAAAACTTGTATTGCTTTAATGTATCAAATACATCAATAAGAAACTATGTGCAAAGTTTTGTGCTTCTGGATCAAAGATGTTTCTCATAAACAGTGAGTGAAATTTGAGTAAATTCTTAAGCCTGAGAATGCTTTGTGAACTCGGAACGAGATTTCTGAGATAAAGAAGTTCTTGGAAATCTCAAGACTAAGGCCTCTTATTGTTGATTTTTCAGCATTCTTTCAAATTATGCTAATATGTGTGCGTTGTTATTACACTGATGTCATTTTGCAATAGTTAAAGATAATACAATATGTACCGGATACAAATTACTATACTAACATTTTATCTACCCAAATAATCTCTCTCTCTCCTTTTTTTTTCTATCTAAACACATACATACCAATCAAATTAGCTGTACCCAAAACAAAATCCCAAATTGTTTACAAATTTATAATCATTGTGCATTTGAAACATTGCTATTAATAAAATTAATAAATTTCCCCTCCCCTTCTTAAACATGACATGAATTATCGATATTATTGACACCTTCCTTGGTAGAATGGACGTCATTCATACAAATAGCTATGGTATACTAATTGCTTATAATGTATATAAGAATGAATTATGAATGTTATATTATGATTGATTTGTAATATACAGGAATTCTCTGATGATCCTCATAAGGTAACTAGTACGGAAATTGTCTATATTATATATTATACTGTATACATGTTTCATTGTCCATTATCCTTCCGAAGATACAAGTTAATTACCTATCTGTGGTTTCTAATAGGAAATACAACCATTTCCTTCCACAACCTTGACCAGCTTTCTAGAAGAATTAGCCATGGGGGGTCGGGGGGTAACAAAGATGTTAAACTACTTGTCAATATGGCGTGAAAGTTTGTAAAGCTGTGTGAAATTAATAAACATAATGCCATATATATATGAAGATTTATTGGTACAACTTGATTACAACAAATCAGTCAATCTCAGGAGGCCAGGTTATCATAGTTCTGCTGTATGCAGCAGATTTTTGGAATAACTCATCTTGTTGTACTTGTTGAGGGCAACAGTCTTTGAGAAAAAAACCCCAACAAAGTCTCTGCCAATCCACGCATGATCAACATGTAACCTTGTTAAACGGACAATTGCGCCTCGATCGATGGACTATTATCTTTGATGACGTCAGAATTTCAAGACCGCACGTTTCCTTGTCCGTATAAAACCATCAGAAGAAAGAAATCGAAAATTCTATCTTAAAACTTAAAAAATATTCCATCTTGTTTATTTGTTCATATTGGGCAATTTGTTATTAATTTCACTGAAGCTGTTCGTGAATATATATATATCGTAGAGTTAAAGGCTGTGAACGCAATAAATACCAAATATGCTTTATAAAGACGTATTTTTGGTGAAGTTCTCATGAATGGATAAAGTGAAACGAATTGTTGTGTAGTTAGTTGATATTTGGTTTCTGATTTTACGTTATATTTAGATGTATAACAATTATTGCTATGTGATTAAGTTCTGTACAGCCAAACGTTGTGTTTTTTTTTCTATCTAGATTTCAAATTTTAATAGATAGTTGTGTCAAAGTACCTTGAAGTAATTTGAAGACCCTCATATAACGATTATGTCGATTAATTTCGTCAGTTAAAATTATAAGGGTTAATTGGATTGACCTTTTGGGAGCCCCCCGGGACATGCCAATTGGAGATTAAGGGGGGAGGGGGCTGAATTAAGAAAGAAAAAAGCGTAGGGTCCACTGCAGTGAGGGATGTAGGTGTCAGCCCTCAGTAAAATAGATTATATGCTATATATTCTGAGGGAAATGCTTGGTGAGTAACATCTCTCGTTCATCCAATGGAACCATTTGTCCCCACTCCCCCACCCAACCCCGATCCAGTATTGTAAGTTATATACAAAAGATTTACGCAAAAATATCTTAATGCTCCAAAATGAAGTGTTTGTTGGGTTTATGCCATTGATCGCGATTTACTCATGCAGGAAAAATAAATGGTTTCTTAAGAATCTTACACTATCAGTAGTGAATGTAAGCGCGATATAAATGCATATATTATTATTATTATTATTATTATTATGACACTCTCTGTGTTGTACGGGGGAATGGTCAAATGGTTATGTTAGACCATAAAGAATTTTAAAGTTCTAGATGAGAGGCGCTATACAAATTCATTTTTATTATTATTGAGTCAAGTGGTGTGATTTTGATTCCCCACTTGTACGTGACAATGAGTTCGATTGCCTGTCCAACCTCTTTAGTCTACTCCGATTGCCTCCCACTGCTAAAGACAACTACGCTCAATAAGGCAAATTATAGAAATAAAATTGAACCATATGTTAGTTCCAAAATAACCAAGTTTGTGTCAAGGGGATGTTATACCCCATTCCTCTGTCTCTCTCTCACTCTCTTTTTGAAATACAACTTTAGTAATAGTGGGCTTCCGTTTCATAATGTTTGAAGGTTGTTTTGTTTTTCTAAGCTAGTCAGTTTACATTTTATTTCTAGAACGCTTATTGTGGTGTATTTTTCAAAAATACATTTTTAATTCAATGTGAACATAAGAATATCCTGTACCGGTAGTTTCGAAAGACTCCATTAAAATTATGCTTTAAAGATTGGTATTGGAAGATTTAAAGTCACTCGACTGAATTGAACTGAATTTAATTAAACACAAGTTCTGTTTTTCAATCACTAGATCATTATTATTATTAAGCATGAACGTGTCCAAGGCACCAGTTTTAGTTTGCATGTAAAACAAACATATAATTATTATTAATATTAATATACATATCCTATAGAAATCATATTAATCATATGAAAAACTAAAACTGTAAATATTTTGTCTATTTAATATCTTTCTTTGTATTTTTTTTTCCTGTAATGAATTAATAAGTATTTGATAATGGATGATGGATGCCTTTAATTTAGCTAGAGAATTTTAACATACCTACATGTAGTATACTCCACTAATTATAATAAATTAAACACATCATCATTATTTATACAGAATAACACTCTTATTACTCTTAACTTTGCACGTAAATTAACATGAATGATATATGAATTGCATCGATTTAGTTTATTTTCATATATAATTTTTTTTTCCTTCAATGCTGTTCCTTTTCAAAAGCGTGCCGAGGTTTGTGAATATTTCATAACATATTTTGGTCTGCATGAAACCTAAATTGTTACTCCTCCGCATGAACTACATGTGCATGATCATATGAGTTTTTTGTCATTTTTACGTACCATATATGTTTAGTTATAACATGTCTTGTTTGCATTAAGTTCTCTTATTTCATGTCAATTCAGTTGCTAATGAATTTAATAAAAACAATATCATGTAGTAGATTTCATTTATAGTTCGATATAGATTCTGAATATTAAAAAAAATGTTGAAGAAAAATATAATAGTACCCTAGTTACTGATATTTGTCGTGTTGCTAGGAGACAGCTAAACAATAGAATTATGTCCATGTAGATCTAGAAGTACCAGAATAGAGAAATCTGTAGATAAATTTTAGAGTTCGTAGATTCAGAAAAATTTATATAGGTCGTACTAAAGGTAGGTCCACGATATTAAGAACAGTTCGTAGTTAGAATTAGCAATGAAAAATTTGTAAAATAAAACTAGAACGTTGGAATCCAAAATCCTTGCTTCAATAATCCCAGCTTAACGGCTTTCTATTCTCGCTTATTGTTCCGCACTAGACTAGAATAGGTAAACATTACTGATTATGATATAGAGAGTACGAAAGACAATAGTTTAGAAACCCTTTCTAATATTGATATTGTTGCAGTATGATGACAAAATTTATTACATTTTTACCGGTAAAATGTCACATTTAGATTCTAATTTTGAAGCCATTATGGTATGATCTGATTTACAGTTCAAATGATAAATAAATTGTTTCAATGAAACTAATAATTTGACCTGGAAAAACACTGGTCACAAGTCGATGAATCATATGATATATGTACAAATTACTGTTCATATAAATTATTACTGAGCGATTTTTTGCGACTAGATTTCTTTAGTCTTTTATCAAGCTATCAAGCAATTATGAATTGTCGGAAATTAAATTAAATAAAATAGATATGTAGTTTAGATAAATAACAGTTATATATTATGAATAATGATTATAATTAACTATTTGTATACTTTACGATAGGACTTACAGGTGATTAAAATGTTGCATGGAGATATACATGTATAGTGTGTGTATATATAATCTGTACGTCTAGATGACAATGTTGAAATGTCAGTATACATGTACGGTATTATTATTATTATTATAAAATGGAGTCCATAAACAAAACAGTGTATAGTTTATTTATTTATAATAAATTTATTACTTAGATCTGATTGTCGTTGAACATCTATTTCTATATTTAGCTTAGTTTTTAAAATCTATAATTATATATATATTAAAGTAGCCAATTTAATAGTACAAGTTCTTCTATTAAATCTAGAATTATATATATATTTAAGTAGATATGTAAAGTACAAGTACTTCTAGTAAGTTTTATGCTATGGTACGAAGATAAATACATACTAAAATAAAAATACATCCAGTTAAAAAAAAAACAACCACCTTGTATTTCTAGATACAAATATTTAAAAAATAGAAAATATGTCCAGTTAAAAAAGACGATTACTGGACATATTTTTAATTTGTTTATGTATATTGTAGGAAATTAATTAGTAATACATTATTACTAGGGAATTAGGCGTTGATTGGATATGATTGTTAATGAACAATATGAACTGTACTTGTAAGAAGTGTCAATTATTGTTTGTTTGTATTATTATTATTGAAGGGAGATGTATATTATTATAGTCTATAGTTTTTAATCATAAGGCATGATTTGTATAGTTCCAAATGCTAAACCGTCCAATGTTGTTGTTATAATGATTGGCCATGTTTTATTGTGGCCTTGCCGCCATCTTTGTTTGTTTAACTGTGAATCTGAGTTAATAGATCGATTACTGTACCACATGTGGTTGATCATGTATTGTTCAAATTTTTACTAAGGGTACAACTAGCGATTATCATAAACAGTGTTTATTTCCAGGAGCATCTATACCTTTAGTTATTGTTTATGCTCCTGCTGATTTACCGTTTACCTAATCGCACAGACTTGTAAAAATGATATTAGGAGGGGCATGTCCTGGAATATGACCAGCTAGGGGGGACGGTCCAAAGTGGAGACAACGTTAAAAGTTGGCGTTATGTCGGAAGACACTATGTACCTGCGAATTTGATCAAATCAGAAGATTTGCGAGAATATTTCTGATCATTTAGGTGCAATAGGATTACCATGGAGTGAGCCAGTACAGCGTTATTTCCATTAATGAAAGAGAGAAAAAATATCACCCTGGACTGGAAAGAATATTAGATTTACAAAATATATCATTCACGAATCAACTAGTATTTGACATTTTGAACTTAAAAACATTGAACATGCATTATGCAAGAGCTAAAACTGCCCATTGCAGGACAGCAGGTCTTGCTTTAGACCTGAAATGTTATATAATTTATTAATTAGACATTAATGAATTTACAAAGACCATAATCAACTCTCAATGGCATCGGATGGCTCTGATATTATGACCGAATAAATTGCATAATCTAAACTTTGTTTATCATCGTAACAACGGTAAAAAAAACTCATAATGACAATCGTGCACGGCTAAACTATAATTTGGCCCAGAGGGAATTTTTTATTTTTAAACTATCATAGCGAGAACTGTCAGCTCTTACCTAATGCCAATTTAATAAAAACATGGGAAAAAAGACAGATCTATCGTGATGCGCCTTCTGAGCATTGGTTTTATAGACCATTAGCCCTTTGTCCTGCACCAATGACAAGTTCGAACCATGCCGGAAAATCTTGATATTTCTCGGTCAACACCTGGAGCTAACCTCCGACCTCCAATCTAATGAGCCAGCGTCTTACTCACTTACTCACTTAGCCACCATGGCTCCCATCTAGCATAGTAATATTGATCATGTGATCTTCTGAATCTGAATGAAGTGAAATCAGATCGATCATCCATTATGAAAGTGAAAGTAGATCATCTATTAGGACTCATCGTAATATTATATATAGTAGATAAGTGAGAAAGTCCTGTTTTCTAGTGTAGTTACTTAGAAAAGCAGAGAAATTTCTATTAAATCTGCATCCGATTTAGGAAATGACCCCCCAAAAAAACAAATTCATATCACTTGTTAAAAATTTTGTTTTGTTTTTCTTATCTACACTTGGATCCGGTTTTCTGGTTGAAGTGAGGGATTAGCCAATGAAACGGTCTTATGCGCCGAGTTGTTGGCATGCGATGCACAGAACTGTGGGTAAACCACTAGAAACTTCAACACTGATTGATTAATCAATGTCTTGACGTGATAGGAACCCTGACGCAACCTTCCAGTACAACCGGTCAGATCTTTATGTAGGGGGCCATCCATAAAGTACGTACGCTTGAAGGGGGAGGGGGGGTCACGCCAAAAGCGTACAGGTGCGTAAATTCAATGGCAAAACGTACGTACAGGAGCGTACAGGGGGGGACGGGGGTCTGAATTTTACCCATTTTGAGCGTACGTGCTTTATGGATGGCCCCTAGTGTAGGCCATCGAAAGTATAAAAAAATCGAAACGAATAGATCTGTATTTCAATTCAAACATCATTTCAACAGTTAAACCAAGGAAATAAATAAGTATAATAAAACTACCGACTGGGCTAATGAAGACGGACATACGCCACACAGTGTGCTATGAGGGAAATTTTAACGTGCAGCGGCACTATAGTCTACTCTTATATCGAATTCCAACTGCCAAGGGATCTTTTACATGCATGCCAATTGCCAATGTATACACGGGTCCTCGTTTTTTTGTCCCATCCAAACTAGACAACTATCCTTGTCAGGCCCTCCGTGTTGCTTCACTGATAAGGGGAAATCAAGCCGTAAAAACTGGATGAACTTTCTTAGCCTATACTGGGATCGAACATGCGACCTTCGGGCTAGCGAAGCAGCGTCTTAATCACTTAATGATTAATGAAGAAGTTGTTCATCCTCAACAATTTTATTTATTTGATACACATCTAGAATAATAAGGCTGCAAGATGTAGTGGTCAAGGGTGTCGCACTATGACCTTTAGCTGGCTGGATACCTTTGGTTTGCGGCTGTTTTGAGCCCTAGTGTGAGTGTATTTGACATGGGGGATAGGGTCGCCTTCTCATTCTCCTGGATTTCCTCTGGACACTCCAGTTTCCTCCCACTGCTTAAGACCCCTACGCGCAAGCGAATTATTGAAATAAAAAGAAAACCATAGGCTACGTTAGTCCCAAAATGACCTAGTTTGTGTCGAGTGGACATAAAACCCGATTTCCCTCTCTTTCTCTTGTATGTCTGTGTAAATCAGAAGAAATGTGTGTAATTTTTAACGTGTTTGTTGAAGTGTTGCTAGATGTGTTTTAGTATGTGATGAGATGATTATGATTAGTGAGTGTTGCCAGCCAACCACATGTATACAGATTGTCCAGTGATATATTTAATCTAGATTGTGTTTATCTAGAATTGTATAGAGTTGTTCCCCCTTCCCGTTAATTACCTATTGTGTCGTTTTGTTGAACATGTGATTAGTATCAGGACTGTTTTATGTATGTACGGAATTTGAAAACTTTTTGTTTAAATCATCTTTTTTTTTTCAGTGAAAAATTCATTTTATTAATACAGATAAAAATTCTCTGAATTTGTTATCAGGGCTCGAAACTAAATGAGTTGTTGTCTGTGGAGTGTCGTCCTTGATATCTGATGTACCAGGTTGGATTTAACATCAGTCAAGAAAAACTCTCGACACAAAGCCGTGGATTACCGAAGATCTCTTATTTCTGTTAACATCTTTGATACTAACAACATCGATCAATATGTTTCATTCTGGTCCAATTGTTAAAAACTGAGAAATTTAAAAAAAAAATCAAATTGTCAAAGTTCAATAAATTGAACACATTGTTAAAAATATTTTTCGTCCTGAAATGAAATCAAGTACAACTTTAAAAATAATATTCACTGCACATATCCCTTGCTTTATGTGGGCTGTACCCTTTTATGCAGCTTTTATCTATTAATGATATGTGTCTGTCGTGATGTTTTGGCCTTTAAAGGAGTTTTATTACAGATTATTTTCATTTGCTTTTTTTTGTTGAAAGATTTGATTTGTTTTTGCTTTGACTATCAACTAACTATTAACTATTAATACTGAGTATATTTATTCCAATCTCTAAACATTGATAAAATATTTATTTATTTTATAACAATGCTAATAATATTGAAATATTGACATCAATTCATGTTTCTCTTTCTCTTTGACTTTGATTTCTAGACCCATTGACTTTTATTTTAGATCCAATGACTTTGATTTTAGTCCCAATGACTTTAAAGCTATTGACTTTGATTTGAGACCCAATTAATTTGATTTTAGACGCAATGACTTAAATTTTTAAACCCAATTACTCTAATGGCTTTGATTTTAGACTTAATAACCTAATGACTTTGATTTTAGACCCAATAGCTTTTATTTTAGACTCAATGACTTTGATATTGGGTCCAATGACTTTGCTTTTAGATCCAATGACTTTGATTTTAGATCCAATGACTTTGATTTTAGATCCAATGACTTTGATTTTAGATCCAATGACTTTGCTTTTAGATCCAATGACTTTGATTTTAGATCCAATGACTTTGATTTTAGATCCAATGACTTTGATTTTAGATCCAATGACTTTGATTTTAGATCCAATGACTTTGATTTTAGATCCAATAACTTTGATTTTGGACCTAATGACTTTGATTTTAGCTAGATTTATAAAGTAATTTGAGCTTCCTACGTGATCAGATGGTTTATATAGAAATATTGGCACCAACTTGCATTTCTGTTTCGTTCCTCTTGGATTTCTTATCTTATACGTTCGAGCGACTTATGGTTTTAGGTAATTTGTTGATGCAGTCAGATGCTTGATAGCACGTAATTAGAGGCTGTAACAGACTTATTCTTAAAAGAATAACCCTCATAGGATTCCTGAAACTTACAGAGACTAAAATCTCACTCCAAAATTATTATTCCAGTCTCTCAAATTTGAACCTCTTGGGTTTGTAAGTTACGGTACCTAAAAATTGAGTTGACTTCCAAAAGCCATACTCTAAAAATGCAGTCGTTCCATTGGATAAAAGCTACCAATTTGAACTAAGATTTTAAACCCCAACTAATGAAAGGGGGGGGGGCGTCCGTCCTTGACCACATTTTATTTTTACAAGATTATGTTCCCAGGACTAGAAAAGTGAACAAAGAGGATTGAAAGTTTTTACATTGTTTTGTGTTGAGTAATTAGCATGGAATGCCAATCAACATTGCCTTGATAATGATGTCTTGATAAGTCTTAGTGTACATTTCTACCAACAAAATGTCTTGATATCCAGCTTGTGTTGATTTGTTGGCTTTCTTCTCTTCCAGCCTGGTCAGACGATTATCAGTATCAACTTTTTCCGACTGTTCCGAGTGATGAGGTTGGTGAAGTTATTGAGTCGAGGAGAAGGTATACGGACGTTACTGTGGACCTTCATCAAATCATTCCAGGTGAGAGGAAACATGGTGTATTTATTAGGCCAACATATATTCGTTAACCGTAGAATCCATATACTTTATACGAAAAATAGGAGTTGTGAAGCTGTAGACTGAAGAATAACTGCTAGAAACTAAGCGGTGAGATAGGTGGAAGGATTCTATATGGAGCCAGGGGCCGCGGAGCCGGGGGGTCTAAGGGGGCTTTAGCCCAGGCAATAATTTTTAATAGTGAAAATTAAAATGTCGCCAAAAGCGAAAAAAGGATATGGGGGGGGTGTGCTTAGTTGGGGTGGCCACATTGCGTGAGTTATTGTCAGTAGCCCCCCCGAAATGCATGCAGCAACATTCTTCTCGAGAATCTGTAGATGCTTTTTTATCAGATCAGTAAAAAATGTCAGAATAAGCAAAAAAAGGATCCCTTAATCCAAGAAGAACAGAGGCTAGTGTAGATTTAGGGTGCAATTTAATAATATCTAACCCAAGTAGACATGAAATGAAATGGAGTTGAAGGTCCTACTGTTCTGCTCCTAACCTGGGCTAATGAAGATAGGCATACACCATACAGTGTGCTATGAGGAAAATTTTGCCCTACTCTTATATCGAATTCCAAACCAAAGTAGAAGAGAGACTACATGTAGGTTTAGGAGAGATTTCATGATAACGTTATCATGAAATCTCGCCTAAATCTACACTCGTAGCCTCTGTTCTTCTTGGATTAGGAGATCCTTTAATTACTTGCTTATTCTTACGTATGAGTTGTGACAGTTTGAAATATTGATAGGTGGCACATATTTAATGCTAAATACCTAAAAATGTGAGTTATGAAGGTTGACAATATTGACAGGTGGCTCATATTTAATGCTAAATACCTTAAAATGTGAGTTATGAAGGTTGACAATATTGTCATGTGGCATATATATTCCATCAAGATTTGAAATATTTCGTGCTAAATATAGAAGTTTTAGTTGTCATGGTTTGAAATATTTAAGGGTCACATCAGGTGATCAAGTCCTCCTGTGAAATATTTACTAAGTAATAATGTCTCAGCTAGATTTAATAACGTATACGACTTTAGAGATTAATTAATTTTTTATTATTTTTGTAGGCTCTTCCATATGTAGCATTATTAATTGTGATGCTTTTCTTCATCTATGCAGTAATTGGAATGCAGGTAATTCAAACAATATTCTAAACCAAACATATAAAATATTATAAACAAAATTAAATATTCAGACGGATTATCTTCTTTCAGAAAGTACTGCCGAACAGTGAAAGTATCCCTATACGTACAGTGCAGGCAATATTGGATCTTGGTGATACGATTCTGAAAATGAAATGAAAGAATGTTTAACGTCCTACTGCTCTACTCAAAACTGGGCTAATGAAGACAGACATACGCCATATATACAGTATGTCCTGAGGGAAATTTTGCCGTGACAGTGGCACTGCGGCCTACTCTTTATCGATTTCAAACTTTCAAGGGATCTGTTACGTGCATGCCGATGTGTAGACGAGACTTCTGTTTTCCGTACTATCCGAATGACTAGACAGCTGTTTCTTGTGAGGCCCTTCGTCCTGCATCACTGACATGGGGGAACCACATCGGAAAATCGGGATAAACTTTCTCGGCCAATGCAGGGATTACAACACCCGATCTCAAGGCTAGCGAGCCAACATATTACCCACTTAGCCAGTATGACCCCCTGATAAGGTTTGGGACCAAATTAAAATTGTATTAGAGGCAGGGTAGTTTTATTTAAGACATATTTCAGGTGTTTGTTCTTTATCGACATTCCCTTTACAATTCAATAAATTTTACTGTTAAAATGTGGTAGGGAGGGGAGGGTGGATGGCTGGATGGTTAGCGTGCGCGCACTGTATCATAAAGCCTGTCATTGAGTCAAGTGGCGTGGTTTCGATTCCCCTCCTGTACTCTACAGGGAGTAGGTTCACCTGTCCAACCTCTTGGTTTTCTCTGTGTCCTCTGGTGTCCTCCCACTGCAAAAGACCCATACGCACAAGCGGGTTTTTGAGAAAAAAAATTGAACCATATGTTAGTCCCAAAATGGACAATAAATGGTGATGAATTTTCGATAACTTTGTTAATCCTGGAACGGAATTGAATTATCAGTGGAAAGATAATTTGGTCATTTCGAGACTAGAATTATCAGTGGACCCATGTTTATAATCATAATTCAATTTATTATTACAGATATTTGGTAAAATTCGTCTGGATGATTCTACACAGATTCATCGGAACAATAATTTCCAGACATTTCTGCATGCTTTATTAGTACTTTTCAGGTAAAATTTTATTAAAGATACATCAGTTGCTATATTAATTCAAAAATAGATAATAAAAAAAGAAAATGTTGAAAATTTATGTCAAATTACATTGTTCTGAAAGGAGTTATCACTGTTAGACGTTTGGACTAGAGATATGTATCAATTGTGTCTGCACTGACTATGCGAATAGACGATCGTTTGATTGACAGACAATAACTCCACCCACATATTTTCATTTATCAAGTAACATGCTCAATGGCTATGGTAGCCCCGCTTGGCGGCCCTTTTCGTTTCTTGGTCTGCCATTTATTGATTTAATTTAAAAAAGAACGATTGTTTAAATCCAAACTGTATCCATGCCATCCGTGGGTCTACAGAGTTGATTCCGAGCTTGTCGCGTAAATAAAGGTCTAATTTATAATTTCTATAACATCTGAAGCCTAAATAGAGACCTGCAATATGCAGATTTAGCTCTTGCCAATCCCATACCTTAAATGTTTTCAAACAACTTACTCTTCATCTTTTTTTTATAAGAATAATGTTTAGGGGAAATTTACCTGTCGTTGTCAAGTACAGCACATGGGTCATTCATTATATAGACCTCTAAAGGAACAGGAATCGATTATCAGGTCACCAAACGATAAAATTGACCCAAAATCTTAAAAGGGTCCGGATAAGCAGTTTTCACGTTCACATCCAAACGACTCAATATTTTGAGCTGAAATTTCAAGACAGAAGGTCATGACTGCCAGACTTATGGCCCTTGATCACCTTTTGATTTTTTGTTTGATAAAGACAGGAGGATCCTAGCTAGTCGAGACGTCGCTGAAATAAACTCTTCAAGTAACCTACAATTCCATATAATTGTATCATGTGTTTCTTTTTAATTCATTTTATTTATAATTATGTTTTTTGTAGATCGGCTTCAAGTAGCCTACATTAGTACAATTCCATATAATATACCGGAAATAATGGTATCCTGAACGACTAGACGCTGTCCTTGTCTGACCCTTAAAGTACGACGTTTGCCCAAATTTTTAATTCTTTTTATTTATATGAGATTATATTTGATGTGTTTTTTTGTAGATCGGCTACCGGAGAGGCGTGGCAGGATATTATGTTATCATGTACAGATAAACCTGATGTATTGTGTGACCCGAGAGCTGATTCGGCTATTCCAGAATGCGGTTCTAATATCGCTTATATATACTTCATCTCTTTCTACGTGCTTTGTTCTTTTCTGGTAAATATACAATCCTTTATTTTGTGTTGAGACAGGGGGGGGGGGTGTTTGATGGCCGAATGGTTGGCATGTGCGAATTGTGCGTGCTGTATCATAAAGCCTGTCATTGAGTCAATTGGCGTAGTTTTGACTCCCCGGTTGTGCGTGGGGTTGCCTGTCCAATCTCGTGGGTTTTCTCCGCGTCCTCCGGTTTACTCCCACTGCTCAAGACCCCTATGCGCAGGCCAATTATTGAAATGAAATTAAACCATATGTTAGTCCCCCAATGACCTAGTTTGTGTCGAGTGGATGTTAAACCTCTCTCTCTCTCTTGTGTTGAGATATATTCAATTTTGTGTCTACGGGGTTGGGTTTAGAGAGAGACAGAAATGACCATGTTGTTCTGTGCGTAGCCGTAGGGGTCTTTAGCAGTGGGAGGAAACCATGCCGAGGACCCGGAGAAAATCCACAAGGTTGGACAGGCGACCCTACTCCTTGTCAAAGCTCATAACTAATTCCAGGTATTTGTTTAAACATACATTATTGGAGATTAGATAATGAGTTGGCAGTTCTCACTATAAAGAGTACTATCAAAAACTATAAAATGTAAAGGCAATTTGCTGAATATTTCAGTCAAAATGATCCACTATGAACCGAGAAATAAGCGATCGAAAGTTCTGCATAGCCTAGATCATCATTAATAAAGTCGATACGACAAAAATAATATTCTCAATTATCCATTTAATCATTTAAATCGAGAAGGAAAGTTATGCAGCAAATCGGATCATAATCCAACAAATATCACAGGCTAACGTTGACATCAAGAATTGATTATATTGTCTGGATACGTTAAAACATGTCTAATTAATAATTTAAATAACATATCAGGCGTAAAGAAAGACCGGTAAAAGGCAGATTTAGCTCTTGCATAATGTATGTTTAATCTTTTGAAAATGTTTAAATGTCTTTTTCAGATTATAAATTTATTTGTGGCTGTTATTATGGATAATTTTGATTATTTAACACGTGATTGGTCGATATTGGGTCCTCACCATCTAGATGAGTTTGTGCGTCTGTGGTCGGAATATGATCCAGAAGCAAAGTAAGACACTTTTGTTTAGTGTATGATTAATAATAATCAATTTGTATAGCGCTAAGTGTTACAGCACTGCTCCAGAGCTTTCTTAATCAACCCTGTCTTCAATTAGCTCAGGTTAAGTGCAAACAGTAGGACGTTAAACCCCATTTCATTCATTCATTAATTTCTCAATCAACAATTAGGACTATTTGCCCTCTCAAATACCAAAGGAAAACAAAAGATTAAGGGGGACCTGAAGGCGAAAAACATTAAAAATTATCAAAATTTGGGTTTTTTAGAATTTGTTGTTTTTCGCTTTTTCAGTTATTTATTTATTGATATTTGAATGCATTATTTCTAAATTTTTATTTATTTGCTCATAAAACGTATTTACCCCGAAAGCCTGTTAAAAAAACAGATTGTCAATGTCAAAAAATTCGAGTAAATTAGCCGTATTCAACGTCAATTAGTAGCTCAAGAAAATTTCCGACCGCCATGTTTGAGGTATCGATGTGAAGCGGAAGCCTAGCTGTGCATGATGGTCGTAAAATTATCATTGTAAACAAAACTGTCAGTCGGCAAATGCCGTAAAACACCGACCAATAAATTGACGGAAATGACCATATTTGCATTTTTACATACGTAAGTAGGGTCAAGGTATTATCGCGCATGCGTACTTTTCGTGTTTTCAAAACGAGGTTGCCTTCGGTAATCTCCGTTCCTCTACTTCCGCCGAGAGTTTCCATATATGGCATATTCGTGATTATACCAGTACTATTTTATTATTAAAAGTATAATGTATGATGACCGTGACTATAATTTATTATGTGATTATTATTTATTACGCCAATTCGTCTGCTATTTTACTACGAATAACTATGGAATTTATTTGTACTTCTTTTAGCAGTTTAATAATTACAGAGATAATAATATGCCTATGTAAAGAAAAATAATCTGGTTCATTTTAATTATAATCAAGTTAGCATTATTGGGTAAGAAACTAATGTGAAAATGATGCCAATTTTTAATCACGTTTTTCTCACAATTGAATTTTTTGAACGGTACCAATGTTTGGTACATTAGATCTCAGTAGTTTACGGAGATATTGCTCCAATTTTTGGCATGAATGATCTATGCTAATTATAGGTGGTAATGACAGAGCCCTTTAGTTCAATATTATTTTAATTTTTGAGAAATAGTTGTTCTTGTCAGTAAGTGAAAAAAGTTTTTTTTTGCTTTTCAGAACTTTTGAAAAAAAAAAGATTTTTTTTTATGGAAACTCAAATATCTCTCTGTTATTACCTAGAATGGTTTAATGTTAATTTATTCTGAAAGTTTGGTGTTATTGGGGTCATTAGTTTCTGAGATCTAGCGTACCTACGATTTACACCATTTTTCAAACAAAATTTCCGTTACCATGGCAACCGGTTACCGAATATATAAATTGACACTTGTTTTATGTATTGCATTGTCTCTTGATCAAACATAGAAAGTTTCATCAAAATCGACCCTTTATTAAAGAAAAATGTTTTTCGCCTTCAGGTCCCCCTTAAATAGTTAATTTCCAAACAGTAAGTGCAGGGGGACTGCACTACACATAATTTACACAAAAGCAAATATATGGACAAGACACAATACGCAGAAATCACACCAAATGAACAATTCAAATAAGGTGAATGGATCCTGGAGCTAGCCTTAAGTGTCCATTGCACTGTACATTCCCAGGCGAGTAACAGGCATCGATATTTCCGCGCACGGCGCGGCAGGCACATTTGCTTTTAAAAAATTGCAGGCACATTTTGGGGATTTTTTTTTTTAATTTTGGGGATTTTTTTAAAAAAAATTATTACTGTGACGTCAATCATGTAAAATAAAGAATTAGTTACGTTGCATGAATATTTTGTCATCGTCAAGGGAAACAACTCTTGTTAGTATCCTGATTTTACCGGGAATTAAGTTTAACGAATAACAACATATAATGATAATAATAATAATCGGATCATTTTACAAGGGTAGCAAATTAGGCCCGAGGCCTGTTTCCAATTTGGCCCTTGGCACAGTTTGTGCGAATGATTACGATTACTACTGCAGGAAGAGACAGAACCTGGCTGCGCAAAGGGATTTATTGAACTTGTTTGAAGCCGGACGGCATCTATTCTATAATACATTTATACCAGTTAGAAACCATAATAAAAAAAAAAGTACTAAATATTATTTATAATTTCTTCTTCTTCCGAGTCAAACTGAAGAAGCTTTCGTAGCACTTGATCCATTTGAAATCTTGTGGACACCCTAATTATTCTTTGTGATAAAATAAATTTCTAATAAATTTAAATTTTGTATTTTTGTGTTGTTTTCAGAGGACGTATTAAACACTTAGATGTTGTGACCTTGCTCCGAAAAATCTCCCCACCACTTGGTTTTGGTAAACTTTGTCCTCACAGAGTAGCATGTAAAGTAAGTCAGATATTCTTCTTTTCATTCAAAATAAAATAAAAACCAAGTACGAACAATCCAAACCATAAGACAGAAATCGAAGTCCTAAAAACGTTATAGGCAAAATAGTGTAATCAGCATATGGACTGTTCACCGTGTATTTTGTAACAGTGGTAACAGGTGTCTAGTGATTCAAATGTCCGTTGGGTTTAGTGAACAGGACTAAACTACATGGCTGGCATGTCATGGGGGAGTAGGGGTGGATGGCCGATTGGTTAGCATGTGCGCGCTGTATCACGAAGCTTGTCATTGAGTAAACTGGCGTGGTTTTGAATCTCTGGTTATAGACGTGACAAGGAGTAGGGTCGACTGTCCAACCTCATGGGTTTACTCCGGTTTATTCCCACTGCTAAAGACCCATAGTCCTAAAATGACCTAGTTTGTGTCTATTGGATGTTAAATCTCATTTCTTTCTCTCAAATTATTGAAATAAAATTAAACCATGTTAGTCCCAAAATGACCTAGTTTGTGTCGAGTGTACCTTAAATCTCATTTCTCTCTCTCTCTCTGGTATGTAATTGAGTAAAATGGCATGGATTGGATCCCAGACTTGTACTAGTAGGGTCACCTACCTAACTCAGTGGTTTTGTTTTTCAAGTCAGAGGTGATTACAGTTTTACATGGCTACGCCAATTGACCCAATCCCATTCAAATTTTTTTCCGGCATTGATTCCCCTTGTCAGTGATGCAGACAGTTGGCCTGACAAGGACAGCTGCCTTGTTGTTTGAATGGGACGAAAAACCGAGGTCCCATGTACACATTGGCGTGCATGTAAAAGATCCCTTGGCAGTTGGAATTCAGTTGCTGCCATGGCAAAAATTTCCCTCATAGCTCACTGTATGACGTATGCTTGTCTTCAATTAGCTCAGGTTACGTGCAGAAGCGTAAGATGTTAAACCCCTTTTCATTCATTCATTCATTCATTCCATCCAAATATCCTGAATAAAATATTGTTTTAAAAAAAACCCACCTTTTTTTTCAGCGTTTGGTTAGTATGAATATGCCGTTGAATAGTGATGGTACTGTTATGTTTAACGCTACGTTGTTTGCCTTAGTTCGGACTTCCCTGAAAATAAAAACTGAGGGTAATATTGACCAAGCCAACGAGGAGTTACGGAGCGTAATCCATACAATCTGGAAAAGAACAAGTCATAAGTTACTAGATCAAGTGGTGCCACCTGCTGGAGATGATGATGTTACTGTGGGGAAATTCTATGCAACCTTCTTAATTCAAGATTATTTCCGACGTTTCAAGAAACGTAAAGAACAAATTCAAAAAATACAGAAGGGTCAAGAACACGCCAATGCCTTACATGTAAGTCTTTTAATAATGCCTTACTGGTAGGCTTTTTATTTTTATTTACAACCTTGCCAATTGATGATAAGAAGTTATTTCTGTATACTTTATGCTTCATACACTAGGAACCGGGTATCGTCGAGATAAACTACCCTTACCATCTAGAATGTAATACATGTATCCTCTAATAGATTGCAGTCTAGAATCTGCTAAATGCCGTCAAGTTACATCAAAAACGCCCAGATTGTGCTAGTGTGTAGATTAAGAATCACTGTTAAGTTTTGACATTGATTGTATACTTTACGACCGTTTTAAAAATGAACACTACCGTTTAGATTTTAGACAAGGCATTTATTTTCCCTGACGTTGGTGAGAAATGAACAGAGTGTTTAATTTAATAATACAAGGCGTTTAGATTTTACGCCAAAATACCATGGTAGCACAAACTGGATACATGTATTAGATTCTAGATGGTAAGGGTAGTTTATCTCCTTTTTTCGTAAAATCTGGACAATACCCGGTCCCTAGTGATAAATTTGAGAGAAATCTTCATCAAAATATCGCCAGAAATAAACGTCTAAAGTAACCTGTATTCAATATATTCGTGTCATTCATGTGAATTTCTACTCATCCGGAACACCCAGTCAAAGTTCTGCCTCCAATTTCTTTAAGTAAAAAAACTAATCTACAAACACAAAGTACTGAGTTGCTCTTCTCAACTCACTCTTAAATCTGAATATTGAATTTTTGAAATTTAAGAAATCATCGCATTTCACAAGAATTGAGTAAGTTATTTATTAGTCAAGACCATGAAGGAACTTAAAATTATGTTGTGGTGACTGGTGATCGTAGACTTTTTACTATGCAACAGATTTATTATTAATATTAATCTGAGAGGGAATGAGTGATCAATCGTTTAAAATTGAGCCATATGTTAGTCCCAAAGTGATGTAGTTTGCGTCCACATAGATCCTATTTCGTTCACTTTTTCTATAGTTCAAAATTCTGTTTTACTTGCCTTCACAACACTACGAGCTGGAAGAGTTGTTATATAACAGGCATTCTAGTTGATATGAGGAATTAGTCGATGTAACGGTCTGATACGGGGAGTTCTTGGCGAGCTCTGCATGGAACTGTGGGTAATCGCTGAATGATTAATCAATGTCTGATGTCATAGGGTCAAAAGCTGCTCATACGACCTCCAAGTACAACCGGTCAGATCTTCATGTTGTGTAGGCCATTGAAATGAAAGTATAAAATAATGACACAAAATAAAAATCGGTTTCTGAATGGTAAGCGTGCGCGCCTTGTATCATAGAGTCTGTCATTGAGTCAACTGGCGTGGTTTTGAATCATCGGTTGTACGTGGCAAGGAGTAGGGTCGTGGGTCCAACCTCGTGAGTTTTCTCCGGGTTCTCCGGTTTCCATCCACTGCTAAAGACCTCTACGTGCAAACAAATTATTGAAATAAAATTTAACCATATATGTTAGTCCCGGAATGACCTAGTTAGTCTCGAGTGGACATTAAACCCCATTTCTCTCTCTCTCACTCGATATATTTTAAGGATTTATTTTAACATATTTTAAACATGTGGCTTAGAAAAAGAAATGCAATTATCACCTTGATTCCAAAAAGACTCAGTTCAGTTTGTGTTGAGTTGTCAATAATCTCCATTAATCTCTCTCTACTATTTCTCTGTAGGCGGGTCTGCGTGCTGTACACGATTTAGGGCCTGAGATTAGAAGAGCTATATCTGGTAACCTTGACGAAGAAGAATTTCAAGAGAAAGAAGTGGAAGAACCTATGCATAGGGTTAGTAGGGTAGGATATATCGTCTTCATTTCATTCTCATTTTGTAGAGTTGGGTTACCGACTGGTTAATGTATGCGCATGAACTTGCAAGGTCTGTCATTTAGTCTGGTGGCATGGTTTCGATCCCCTTTAAATTAAGCCATAGTACTAATTAAACCATTTTTGAAATTTAAAGGGTTATTATCAATTATCAAAGGATGTTTTGAAATTAAAGGCTATTATATTAATTAAAGAGCAAAACAACCAAGTTAAATGATACCAGATCCCTAGTGATGGTTTCGATCCCCTTCTCAGACACAACAAGGGGGATGTTGCCTGTCAAACCTTGTAGGTTTTCCCTTGGTCGTTCCATTTCCTCCCACTGCTAAAGACCAATAAACGCAACTAAATTATTTTGATAAAATTGAACCATATGTTGGGTAGATGTTAAACCCCATTCTTATTCTAAAAATTTTGTTAAAGATGCCTTGCCACTTGCCACATACAAACTGTGTGATTTGATGATATATTTAGACTAAAACCTATTTAAACCATCAACAATTTCCTTCTAATCTCTCTCGTAACCGGTTGTACATGACAAGGAATAGGGTCGCCTGTCCAACCTCGTGGGTTTTCTCTGTGTCCTCCGGTTTCCTCCCACTGCTAAAGACCCCTACGTGTAAGCAAATTATTGAGAAAAAAATATAAACCATACGTTAGTCCCGAAATGACCTATGGCTGAACGGTTAGCATGTGCGCGCTGTATCTTATTGAGTCAACTGGCGTGGTTTTGAACCCTGTGTTATACGTGGCAAAGAGTAAGGTCGCCTGTCCAACCTCATGGGTTTTCTCCGGGTCCTCCGGTTTTCTCCCACTGCTAAAGACCCCTAGGCGCAACCAAATTATTGAAATAAAATTAAACCATATGTTCAATGTTAGTCCCAAAATTACCTAGTTTGTGTCAAGTGGACGTCACACCCCGATTCTCTCTCTCTTTTTCGAACTGTTTTCTAAACTGCTAGTATTTCTATCAACGCAGATTTCCCTGCAACACTGAAGTAGACAATAAACTGACAGTCTGCCTGTATGGGAGATGAAATGAAATGGGGTTTAATGTCCTACTATTATGCACCTAAACCAGGGCTAATGGAAGACAGGCATACGCCATACAGTGTGCTATGAGTGAATTTTTGCCCGGGCAGCGGCGCTACAGCCTACTCTTATATCGAATTCCAATTGCCAAGGGATCTTTTATGTGCTCTCCAATAATTACATGGGACCTCGGTTTTTCGTCCCATTCGAATGACTAGGCCGCTGTCCTTGTCAGGCCCTCCTCCTGCATCACTGACAAGGGGAAATCACGCCGGAAAATCGAGATGAATTTTTTCGGCCAATTCCGGGATCGAACACCCAACCTCCAGGCTAGCGAACCAGCGCCTTATCCACTTAGCCACCGCCTGTATGGGACACAGCTTTCTGTGATGTTAACGCACCATTGGCGTATTTCAGGGGAGTCCAGTATTTTTTATACGCCCACATTGAAATGTGGTCGTATATTGCCGTCGCCCCCGTCCGTCCGTCGGTCCGTCCGTCGGTCCGGCGTCCACAATTGCTTGTGGACGCTCTAGAGGCCAAAGTAAATATTCGATTGACTTTAAATTTATACACAGTGTTTAAGGTCATGAGACGAAGAAGCCTATTAATTTTTTGCGATTTCTGATAACTGTCAGAGTTATGGCCCTTGATCACTCAAAAAAATCTTGTGGACGCTCTAGAGGCCAAAGTAAATATTCGATTGACTTTAAATTTATACACAGTGTTTAAGGTCATGAGACGAAGAAGCCTATTGATTTTCAGCGATTTCCGATAATAACTGTCAGAGTTATGGCCCTTGATCACTCAAAAAAGTCTTGTGGACGCTCTAGAGGCCAAAGTTAATATCCGATTGACTTTAGATTTATACACAGTGTTTAAGGTCATGAGACAAAGAAGCCTATTGATTTTCAGCGATTTCCAATAATTACTGTCAGAGTTATGGCCCTTGATCACTTTAAAAATACTTGTGGATGCTCTAGAGGCTAAAGTTAATATCCGATTGACTTTAAATTTATACAAATTGTTGAAGGTCATGAGACGAACAAGTATATTGAGTTTCAATGAATTTAGATAACTTAAACAGCATGGAGGAGAACTTTATCAAAGCCAAACAAATTCTGATAATTACATAATGAGTTGTTACTTTTAATCAGATTTTAGTGTTTTATAAATGTTTCATTATCGAAAAAAATTAAATATGCGACAACTCTTGTTGACTGCCCGGACGATTTAGCTGCTGTGGGCGTATGTTTCGTTGCCTGGCAACCTATGTTCTTTCTCTATATCCAGTTTCCTCCCACTGCTAAAGAACCCATATGTTAGTCCCAAAATTACCTAATTTGTGTCGAATGGGTTTAAGGGGGGTGGCTCCAATTCAATGAGAAAATATTAAATAAATTTGACATTTATTTTAATTACTTGTTTCTACTACAGCTTATGACATTCAAATATAGATAATTATGTACCTTGGTGTTTTAGCTTTATTAGGATATATAACAATCTATATTTTATCAAGCAGTTTTTTTTTTACACTTTTCCTCAACGGCATGGGGTGGCCATCCTGGATTATGGGAAATGGGCCTGGTCCAGGTTCCGAAATGCAAATTTTTCAAAAATTTGTGTGATAACGATAAAGTCCTGAAAATTTCAGAGCATTAGCTTTAATAGTTGACAGTGCAATTTAGAAAACAAATATTTTCTCATTTAATTGGAGCCGACCCCCTTAACCCAATCTCTCTCTTTCCCTATATACCAAAAATGACATACTTTTATTGGAAATAACTCCTTGATAAATATTTTTGTTGGAATGCATCTTTTAACATTTTAAAACTCCTCCACTTTTCTATCAACCATGGAAATTTTCACTTACAATAACAAATTACCTAAAATGAATATTAGATTTGAACCATTTCCATATTAAGGATATGTTTTGTGTTTTATGTTTTACAGAGAAACCATACTTTGTTCGGCAGCGTTGTTAACGCTATCACCAGTGGCAGTAAAACCATTCTTCCTTTCTTAAATAGAACTCAATCACTTTACGTTAACTCAACGCAAGGTCATCCAAAGGTTAACCCGGTCAATTCCTGGAATGCCAATACACCCGCTAACAAAACCATGACTGTCAATTCCATTAATGGTAAAGTGTCTGCTTCTAATTCTGTAAACCATCTTAACATGGATCATATACAACATGCTGTTCCGAACCATACCCCATCTCCACAACCTGTTATAGAAACACCAGCATCTACAAAAAATACAACTAGTAGACTAAAACATCAACCAAGGTGAGTGTTAGTTTTTTTTATCTTCATTCATTCATTCAATCATACCCCCCCCCCCCCCCCCGATTACTAAAACATCAGCCAAGGTGGGTGTTAGTTATTTTTATCTTCATTTATGCATAGCACCCCATCCCCCCCCCCCCCCCCCCCCCCCCCCGCTTACTAAACCATCAGCCAGCCAAGGTGGGTGTAAGTTATTTTTATCTTCATTTATTCATAGCACCCCCCCCCCCTTCCAAACTAAAACATCAACCAAGGTGGGTGTTAGTTATTTTTATACGCCCACATTTTCATGTGGACGTATTATGTCGTCGCCCCTGTCCGTCTGTCCGTCCGTCCGTCCACAATTGTTTGTGGACTCTCTACAGGTCACAATTCTTGTCGGATTTTAACGAAACTTGAAATATAGGTTTATCCCTAAAAGATCTCGGCTGCTTTCGATATTGGCATGTATCGGATCAAAACTTCATGGATTATGGCCCCTGATTGTACGAAAAATCACGTTTTTAGCTTGTGGACCCTATAGAGGTCACAATTTTGAACCGATTTTGATGAAACTTGACATGCATGTTTATAACCCAAAGATCTTGGTTCCTTACGATATTTGCCCCTATCGGAACGTAATTTCCTGAATTATGGCCCCTGATTGTCCGAAAAATCACCTATTTTAGCTCGTGGTACCTCTGGAGGTCACAATTATTATCCGATTTAAAAAAACGTTCGATTATATCACCGTTACACCCTAAGGAGGGTTGAGTTCAAATTTCGGAACAATCGGACTAAAATTACCATACAAAATGGCCGTCGTTCGTACGCGAATACTGTTAAAAAATGGTATATCAAGGTTGTGGACCCTGTAGAGATCACAATTTTAATTCGATTTTGATGAAACTTGAAATGCATGGTTATAACCCAAAGATCTTGGTTCCTTTCGATATTTGCGCATATCGGATCGTAACTTCCCGAATTATGGCCCCTGATTATACGCAAAATCACCTTGGTTTAGCTTGTGGTCCCTCTGAAGGTTACAATAATTATCCGATTTAAAAAATCGTTTGTTTATATCACCGTTACACCCTAAGGGAGGTTGAGTTCGAATTTCGGAAAAATTGGACCAAAATTGCCATACAAAATGGCCGACATTCGTACGCGAATATGGTTAAAAAATGGTATATCAAGGTTGTGGACCCTGTAGAGGTCACAATTTTAATTTCGATTTTGATGAAACTTGAAATGCATGGTTATAACCCAAAGATCTTGGTTCCTTTCGATATTTGCGCATATTGGATCGTAACTTTCTGGATTATGGCCCCTGATTATACGCAAAATCGCCTTTGTTTAGCTTGTGGTCCCTCTGGAGGTCACAATTATTATCTGATTAAAAAAATCGTTTGATTATATCACTGTTACGCCCTAAGGAAGGTTGAGTTCCAATTTCGGAAAAATTGGACCAAAATTGCCATACAAAATGGCCGCCATTCGTACGCGAATACTGTTAAAAAATGGTATATCAAGGTTGTGGACCCTGTAGAGGTCACAATTTTAATTCGATTTTGATGAAACTTGAAATGCATGGTTATAACCCAAAGATCTCGGTTCCTTATGATATTTGCGCATATCGGATCGTAACTTCCTGAATTATGGCCCCTGATTATACGCAAAATCGTCTTTGTTTGTCTTGTGGTCCCTCTGGAGGTCACAATTATTATCCGATTTAAAAAATCGTTTGATTATATCACCGTTACACCCTAAGGAAGGTTGAGTTCGAATTTCGCAAAAATTCAGAACAAAATTGCCATACAAAATGGCCGCCGTGTGTACGCGAATACTGTTATAAAATGGTATATCAAGGTTGTGGACCCAGTATAGGTCACAATTTTAATTCAATTTTGTTGAAACTTGAAATGCATGTTTATATCCTAAAGATCTTGATTCTTTTCGATATTTGCGCATATCAAATTGTAATTTAATGAATTATAGCCTTTGATTGTAGGAAAAATCACTTTCGGTTTTCCTTGTTCTCTATCCATCTCTCGAAAATGTGGGCGTATCCTGCCTGGCAGTGCCAGCTTACTATCTTTATCTTCATTTGTGCATAGCACCCCCATTCCCCCCCCCCCCCCCCCCCCCCCCCCGGCTTACTAAACCATCAGCCAACCAAGGTGGGTGTTAGTTTTTATTTTCTTCATTTATTCACAGCACCCCCCCCCCCCAAACTAAAACATCAACCAAGGTGGGTACAAATTTAATACTATACTCACATACACTATGAGCCTATACATACAAGCCTGGAAATAACGGTTTTAGATGTACCTGACAAAATGTCAGGCACTAACGAAAAAGTACCTGACTTTTTCAACTTATGCCGGACATGTATTAATAATGTCAGCAAAAATGACAAATCAGTGCCGGACAAAATGACAGGCACCAGAGGTTTTGTGCCTGACAAAGCCTGTATCTGTGCCTGACATTGTCAGTGACAGGTGCCTTATTTCCAGGCTTGTATACATATATATTTGTAAGTCGCAAAACAGGACCTAAATCTATAACTTTATTAAGTTCCCAACTAGAACCTAAATTACAATTTATTAGATGCCAAGTAGAACATAAATCTGTAAATTTATCAAGTCATGCATCTATATTAAAAATGTATTAAATCCCCATCCAGAACCTAAATATATAAATTTATTAAATCTCCTACCAGAATTTATAAAATCCCCATCCAGAATTTTTTTAATCTCCTACCAGAATTTATTAAATCCCCATCCAGAACCTAAATATATAAATTTATTAAATCTCCTACCAGAATTTATAAAAACCCCATCCATAATTTTTTTAATCTCCTACCAGAATTTATTTAATCCCCATCCAGAACCTATACCTTTCGATTGTCAACATGACTTGCTTATTTTATTATCACACTGAATCTTTAACAAATGTTACTTGTGTTTTCAGTACCCAGATTTCCTCAGAGGAAGAAGAAGAATCCGGAACAGAAGTAGGAGAAGAACCGATCCGTGATTCCGATTTAGAAACTGTCGTTTCCCACTCATCGACAACTCCCACCCATCCACCAGCATCTGATCGTCACATGATACCAAATAATACCATGCATGATAAAAGGCATGGTATATATGTTTATAGAGAGTAAGTATTATACTTTACTGTGAAACAGGGGGGGGGGGGGGAGGGGGATCACATGCCGAAGTGGGTCAGGTGCTGGCTCGCTAGCCTGGAGGTCTGGTGATCGATCCCTGCATTGGCCGCGAAAGTTCATCTCTCGATTTTCCGGCATGGTTTTGCCATTGTCAGTGATGCAGAACGGAGGGCCTGACAAGGACAGCTGTCTAGTCATGCAGTTGGGACGAAAAACCAAGGTCCTTTGTACACATTGGCGTGCACGTAAAAGATCCCTTTGCAGCTGGAATTTGATATAAGATTAGGCCGTTTTCCACTGCCCAGGCAAAAATTTCCCTTATAGCACACTGTAAGGCATATGCCCGTCTTCGATTAGACCAGTTGAGGTACAGAAGCGTAGGACGTTAAACTCTATTTTATTTCATACCGTGGTGGATCAGTACGTTGGCTAGCTAACCTGAAGGTCCTGTGTTTCTCATGTTGGCCGAGAAAATTCGTCTATCGTTTCCCTTTGTCAGTGTAGTGAGGAGGGTGGTTGGATGGCCCATTGGTTATTTGTGTGTATCATTGAGTCAACTGGTACTAGTCTGGTTTCGATTACCCAGTTGTACGTGGCAAGGAGTAGGGGTGCCTGTCCAGCCTTGTGGGTTTTCTCCAGTTCCTCTAGTTTCCCCCCACTGCTAAAGAAACCCCCTATGCACCAGCTAATTATTGAATGTTAAACCCCAGTTTAAAGTAGGTGTTAAACCCCAGTTCTCTCTCTCTTTGTCTGTGGGGCAGGACATAGGGCGTGACAAGGAACAGTGTCTAGTTGTTTGGTTGGGATGAAAACCAAGGTCGAGTGTACATATTGGAAAATAAGAAACCTTGACATTTGGAGTTTTTAAATAAGAGACAGCTGTGACACAGCTGTCCAGACAATATTTACCCCATAGCATATTGTATGGCGTCTTCATTGTCCCAGTCCAAGCAAAAAAGTAGGACATTAAACCTGGTTTTATTTTTTAAAAAGTGACCAAAGGACCATTGTAATATTAAATGGACTGATTTTTGTATCAATTTTTATCTTTTCAGTCTTCCACAAGAGGACAGTGATTTTGAACGAGAGCAAACTCCACCAACACCTCCACCAAGAAAACTCAGCCGCCGAGGGGCTTCCTTTAAGCTAGCGTGTATAGGAAAGCAAGACAGCGACGAGAATCCGCTAATGAGGAAGGTTGCTGAACCATTGAGACTTACACAGTCACAGGTACACACACACGCCATACATGATGACACAATATAACTTCTATATTCTGTTCTCTCCTCACTGCCGTTTTTACTACACTTCTCTCTCTCTTTGTTACTGTTTGGTAAACTAGGCCTTTTTCGTTATAATTTACTATCCACATAAAATCGCACTTCTGTCTCCATTGATTGATAATGGACAACCGCAATCTCTTCTATTTTTGCTAATAATTCTATTTTTGGATCTTTGCACTATCCACATTTTTTAGGCGTTAATTCTTTGTAAAGCCAACAACTTAGAATTTATGCCACAAAAGCTTTTATTACAACTTTGTTAAGGGAAATGCTCACAACTTTTGGATTTACTTGTTATTTTTTTATAATTTTTAGGTCGTAGAAATGAACGTGTGTTAGATTTTGAAATGAGTTAATACTCTTAATAAACATTCACATGCTTTTTAGTTGGGCTACCGTAAAATGATCTTGATGATACATTTGACGATGTTTTCCTTTTTAAATTCAGTTCTTAATGCATTAGATGTTTATCCCGATTTCTTGACAATTTCTGCACCATTTAAGACCTGATATCCTCATTGATAAAAGAATTTTCAATTTTCAATTATTCCCCTTTAAAAAAAGCAATTGGAAGAAAAATTTAGATTTTAATAGAAAATCATAAAAAAATAACAGACATATGGGAAGAAAGATTCTTATTTTGAATAAAAAAATGATGACTCCCTTTTCAATTTTTTCATTATGATAAATAGTTCCTATTCTCCTAACTATCAATTAGTCCCGAAATGACCTAGTTGTGTCGAGTGGACGTTAAACCCCATTTCTCTCTCTCCCCTAACTATCAATCCCTATTTTGTATTCTTATTGTAAACTCACATTTCCTTGTACCACGGCCCACAGGTCTCTTTTATTTCTTGGTTTATATGTATTTATTGTCTACCCTTTTCTCTCTTAAAGGTTTCCATTCTACAGGCAAGTTGATGTGACCATTTTATTCTAGTTCTAGTAAATCCACATTAATATACACCTATGTGAATTACACACATTTTACACGTACTATCTTATTATATAATTTACACAAATATATAATTGCATAATTAACACACACTTTACATGTACACTCCAATTATATAATTGCATAATTTACACACATATTACACATACACTCTAATTATATATTTGTGTCATTTATACACATTTTATATGTACACTGCAATTATATAATGGTAAAATTTACACACATTTTACATGCATACTCCAATTATATAATTGTATAATTAACACACATTTTACATGTATACTCCAATTATATAATTAACACACATTTTACATGTATACTCCAATTATATAATTGTATAATTAACACACATATTACAAGTACACTCAAATTATTTAACAGTTAATGCACATTTCATGATCACACTTAAATTGTCTGCAGTCAATTTATCAATGCATAAACACACTCAAATTACACTAGTTATAATTTATATACATTTTTACAAATGCTCGCAAATTATCGAATTGTGATTTACACATTGCATATGTTTACTCCAATTATAATTACCATATTTTATAGAGATCTTTAAAAAATATGATCAGAAAAATGAACCACGTTTTTCTCACAAAAAACATGATCCACTCATTACACCATACTTGTGACTGATATTTGCATGTTTGCATGAATTGTTTGATAATATATTGACCCTTTAATTTCTCCCCTTCCTCGTTCGCTACCTGTTTTTTTATCTTTACCTTTTTTCTGTACACTCACATTGTAGTGTGGTCATATATATATTATTATCTCCCTTATCTGTTAGGTCTCCCAAGCCTGTTACATTCGGCAAACCTCGACAGATTCCAGTACCCTTCGTAACCCTAGACTCTGCTGAATGACAGTAATTGATATGTACCTACAACCATACATTTGCGATGCGGCTAGTCAACTACCGATTTACTTTAACAGTAAAACGTGCCGCTTTTACAAAAAAGTCCCAAAATGGCGCCTTTTCCAGATATAATCTCTTTTGGGGGAGCCATTTTTTATATTCGGGTCCTTTAAAATAGTTCCAAAATGACGGAATTCGTCATACAGCCGAGTCTAGATGTAGGGTACCGGAATCTGTCGACATTTCCCGAGTGAAGCCTGTTAGTCTAATGAGAGATTGTGTTTGCTTTAGATCATAAGGTCTGTCTTTGAGTGAAGTGTCTTGTACGTGACAAGGGGTAGGAAATGAAATAAAATGAAATGGAGTTTAATGTCCTACTGCTCTGCTCCTATACTGGGCTAATGAAGACAGGCATATCCACCATACGGTGTACAACCTACTCTTATATCAAATTACAACTGTCAGTTTTTTGTCCCAACCGAATGACTTGACAGCTGTCCTTGTCAGGCCCTGCATCACTGACAAGGAGAACCACACCTGAAAATCTGAATGAACTATCTCCATCAATGCAGGGATCCAATACATGACATCCAGGCTAGTGAGCCAGCGCCTTACCCACTTAACCACCATGATCCCCTGTTCAACCTCGTGGGTTTTCAATGGGTTCCTCTGTTAGTTTGGGGGTCATTTTAAATCTTGGATTCGCATGGGGTTTTATGTCCACACAACATAAACTAGGTCATTCCAGGACTAACGTAGGGTTTTAATTTTATTTTAATAATGCGCTTGCGTGTAGGGATCTTTAGCAGTAGGAGGAAACCGGAGGAAACCCACAAGGTTGGACAGGTGACCCTACTCCTTGTTGCATACAACCGGGGATTTGAAACTACGACAGTTGACTCAATGACAGACTATATGATACACCGTGTACATTCTAACCATTCAGCCATTCAATCCTACTTGGAGAGATGTATAATTGGGCTCAATTCAAAACATTTCTTTTTGTCTATCATGTGTTTTTCCTGTAGTGCATGCTAGTGATATACCTGACTATTACAGTATATTACATATTTATGAATAGAGTTGAAGCCAAACCAAAAAAACGATTTTCAGCTCTGATGAGTCTAGATAAATGAAAAGTCACTTGATTCCCATGAAAGATATTCAAATTTAAAATTTCAAAACTTAAAAAATTGGAACCAAAAGCCTATGAATAGCACAGCCATGTAGTTTTGGTTTATAGATTAGTCTTTTTCCTCAGAGAAATAAGAAGCAAAATTTTAACATGTTCCCACATAAAAGATCCCTTGGCAGTCGGAATTTGATATAAGAGTAGGCCGTATGAATGGGGTATGCCTGTTTTCTTGCGCCCAGTTTAGGAGCAGAACAGTAGGATGTTAAACTCCATTTCATTTCATTTCATTTCACATAATGAATATTAACATCAACTTCATGGTAAAAGACTTCTTGCTGATTAATTAATGCTCTTTTCAATTCGACTGAATTAACATCACTAACTACATGATATTATGTAATGTTAACAGAATAAATGAATGAAATGGGGTTTAACGTCCTACGCTTAAGCACCTAACCTGGGCTAATTGAAGACGGGCATACGCCAAACAGTGTGCTATGAGGGAAATTTTGCCCGGGCAGCAACTGAATTCCAACTGCCAAGGGTTCTTTTACGTGCACGCCAATGTGTACACGGGACCTCAGTTTTTCGTCCCATCCGAACGACTAGGCAGCTGTCCTTGTCAGGCCCTCCTTCTGCATCACTGACAAGGAGAAATCATGCCGGAAAATCAAGATGAACTTTCTCGGCCAATGCAGGGATCGAACACCCGACCTCCAGGCTAGTGAACCAGAGCCTTATCCACTTAGCCACCGTGATCCCCTGTATGTTAACAGTCAACTCCACCAACTCTTGAAATACGGGTGGGGGTGGACGAAAGGTTTAACAAGTCAAATGTCGTGGTTTCAATTCCCCGCTTGTACATGACAAGAAGTAGAGTTGCCTGTCCAACCTCTTGGGCTTTCTCAGGGTGGTCCAGTTTACTCCCATCACTAAAAGCCCCTACACGCAACCAAATTGTTAAAACAAATTGTACTATATGTTAGTGCCAAAATGACCTAGTCTGTGTTGAGTGGACGTTAATCCCAATTTTTACTGAAATACGCAAATTACATTTGGACAAATTGTATGTGAAAGTGAAATCTGTCGATATTAAGAAATTATAAATTTTATAAACCGGGTTACCATTGAGTGTAATATTTTATTGAGTGCACTGCAATTGATATCTTTTCTTTTTTTCGTTTTTTGCAAAATCCTAACGATACCTCTAAATATTTGTTTTTTCAGGCCATGGCTGTAGCTAGACTGACACCAGATGGTAACCAACGACCAGAAATCAACTATCCCAATGCAGTTCGTGTGGTGCCTATGTCCCCAGGTAACATGAGGCGCTGCTTAACAACAGGTAATTATCTATCAATTCTTACTGATAAATGGGTCCACCGGTTTCCTCCCACTGCTAAAGACCCCTACGACTACGTGCAAGCGAATTATTGTAATAAAATGAAACCATACGTCGTTAGTCCCGAACTGACCTAGTTTGTGTCGGGTGGATGTTAAACCCCATTCCTCTCTCTCTCTCTTAATGATACATTTGTCAAGATTACAAATGGAGATTGGAGCTTGAGTTTACAAGCAGCTTGAATTATAATTTATAAACCATCTGCTAGCAGTCCAGTCCACTGTCTTGGGTCAGCAAGTTTACAAAATTTAGCTTCTGCTCTTGATATGTAAATTGTGTTATATTTATTTATTTATCAAAAAATGGTCTAGTATACATGCTTTAGATCACAGGCAGTGGCTATTGTTATGACGAGTCTGAAAATAGTCCCCAGGTTATTGTTGGAAAGCTGTTATCAAAGGCCTCCAGCAGAAGTTAAAAACTGAAAACTCTTAAAAATAGTCCTAACCCTAACCCTAACCCTTTCCATCTCTTAATTGCTGCCTTCAGTTCCGAAAAACGTTGAAAATACAGCTTCATATTTAAAGCTGGTTTTGGGGAGATTGGCAGCCATGTTGGAATTCGTTCTAAACTTTGCTCAATCTCGTCGTAACAAAAGCCACTCTGTAGATCATAAGGTCTGTCATTGAGTCAAGCAGCTTGTACATGAAACATGGCCTGTCCAACCTTGTGAGTTTCCTCTAATTCCCTCCCACTGTTAAAGATCCCTACATGCAAGCAAATTGAACCATATGACCTAGTTTGTGTGGAATGGACATTGAACCCTATCTATGTTGTTTCTATCTTACTTCTGTTGATGTATTTTATGACAAAATCTATTCTCACTAATATGATTAATTTATGAATTCAGTTTACTTTTGCTTTCCGTTGTTGAATGCCAAATTTGAGTTTCCCTTCTTACTTAGGAAGTTACTTTTCTTACCTAAATATATTCTTGACACTAACAAAATATTTTCTTGTGGGGAAAATATGAACTTCTTTTCCTGTTCGAAAGATATTTTTATGGGGTCTTTTTTTTTGGGGGGGGGGGGGGTCACGTGGTTGAGTAAGTTGCTGGCTCGCTAGCCTGGAGGTCGAGTGTTCGATCCCTGCATTTGCTGAGAAAGTTTATCTCTTTTTTTCTGGCGTGGTTTCCCCTTGTCAATGATGCAAAACGTAGGGCCTGACAAGGACAGCTGTCTAGTTGTTTGGATGGGAAGAAAAAACCAAGGTCCCGTGTACACATTGGCGTGCTCGTAAAAGATCCCTTGGCAGTTGGAATTCTATATAAGAGAGGGCCTTAGCGCTGCTGCCCAAGCAATGTTTCCCTCATAGAACACTGTATGGCATATGCCAGTATTCCAGCAGCCCAGGTTAGGTGCATAACAGTAGGACATTAAATTTTATTTATTCATTCATTTGTGATTTTAACCTTTGACTTAAACTTATATCTCATGTTGAACTTTGACCTTAACTTATATCTCATATTGAACTTTGACCTTAACTTATATCTCATAGTTTTAATCTGTATTAACACTAATGTTACAGGGGAAAAAATCAAGAATTTTTTCAGTCCAAGGAAAATTAAAGGTACTGCTGCTCAGCTGCTGCTGTCGTCGCATGTAACTTGTGTGAATTGGCGTGAAAGAAATTTAAATTTTAAAGGCACTTTTTTTTTTTTAGATTTCTCTTAGGTGTGCTGTGAAACCTCGCTGCTTTTTCTTACTACAATTTTAAATCTGTGTTTTAAAATATTTATATTATTCTATATTAAGCATAGGAGCATGACCAGTAGAAATTTTTATACTAAATATATAGATACATTGTAGCAGTTTTCATTTCAATGGCTTTGTTTATTATAGGGGGGGGGGGTGGCCTAGTGGTCTAAGAGTGCCGCGCTTGGACCTCTAGCTGGCCGGCCACCTCTGGCTTGCGGCTGTGGTTGAGCCCTTATGTGAGCGTATGTGGCATGGAGATAGGGGCGCCTCCCCGACCTCATGGGTTTCCTCTGGGCACTCCGGTTTCCTCCCACTGATAAAGAACCCAATGCGCAAGCAACTTATTGAAATAAAATGACCTAGTTTGAGTCGTGTGGACTTTAAACTCCATTTCTCTCTCTCTCTCTCTCTCTTTCTCTCTTGTTTATTATAAGACCCCAAAACACAACCTTAAACATACATTGTTCAAGAGCTAAATCTGCCTATTGCAGGTTTTTCTTTAGGCCTTAAATGTTTTATAAACTTTGACATTTATTAACATGACAAGACTATAATCAACTCTCAATGCCATGGGATAATCGTGATTTGAACTAGATTAAAACAGTTCGGTCATTCAATGATTTAATTTAAAATAATGGGGAAGCGAGGCTAAGTCTTGAATATACCAGTACTGTGACTACAACAATGAACAATCAATTCAATACACACATCTTGTCAAAACTGCAAACAGGGATGACTTAGCTCAGAATAGAGTAATTAGATTGAAATTTTCAATGTATTCATTTTGCATTGTCTATTAGTGAACTATTATAGCAAGAAGGGACAGCAGCTCTTCATCGAAATCTTAGATATCTTTAATTTGGATAAATCTCCTTCAATCTGTCAGGATTTTCAACAATAAGTTAGTGATTAGTAGTGTAATGAGACAATTACATCTATGACAACTAGGTCAAGCATGGCTGTCTTCAACACCGCGAAGTAAACAAAACACGATTTTTCACGAGAGAAATGATATATAGCTTGATCTGAAATTAGTTAACGTGAGATAGAAAGTTAAGGGATGGCAATTCCAGGTAGGTCGTTAAGTTTTAATCATTTTAATTAAAAATTGAAGAAATAGTAAGCAATATTTCGAGTCGTAGTGTCGTCTGGAACAGATAGTAGTGTATATATAATATCCAACAACTAGTGTATATATAATATCCAACAACTAGTTAATACATAATATCCAACAACTAGTTAATACATAATATCCAACAACTAGTGTATACATAATATCCAACAACTAGTGTATATTAAATATCCAACAACTAGTGTATATATAATATCCAACAACTAGTATATATGCTATATAATTAAGGTTATTTAATCTGTATCTTTTTATTTTAGTTGTATGATTAGAAATGGTAGAATAGTTTATAATAACAAGCTTTAAATGCACATAAATAATTCTTTTGTCAAACTTTAAAATTTAAATACTGCAAGACAGTGTCTAGTCTTTTTCATGGGACAAAAAACAATGTCCAGTGTACACGTCGGAATTTGAAATAAAAGTGGACAGCGGCAAAACTTTCTTAAAAGCACACTTTCAGTCTTCATTAGCCCAGCTGGTGCCGAACAGTAAGACGTTAAACTCCATTTCATTATATTTAAACGCTTGTCCCTTAGAGTCCTAAGTACAACCACCCACAATGATGTCACAGACAAGTTATTCCCCCTTTGTAATGATCTAGCCTACATATAATGATTGTAGTTGTCCTCGATATAATAATAATAATAATAATCTCGTCATTTTACAAGGGTAGCAAATTAAGCCTGAGGCTTGTTTCCAATTTAGCCCTTGGCACAGATCGTGCGAATGATTTCGATCATTACTGCAGGAAGAAACCGAAGAACTCGGGGGGAAACCTGCCGGATCGGACGGGAGACCGAATATCCCTCTCACTTACAACATAAAGTTCTTGCCCTGAGCTGGGATTGAACCCTCGATGCATCGGTGAGAAGCCACCTCTCTATCGCCACGGCTATCCGACCAGCTCTACTTCGGTGGAAGCAGATGTAGAATAAAGCTATTAAATACACACCCGACAAAATACCTGTGACTAATGAACTAGTAGCTGACATCCAGAACTTTGTATTATTAATAGCGCGTAAAAAAAATAAATCTAGCAAATAAAGAGGATGTATAAACTCCACTGCCTCTCGTAAGTCAGTCATCATTAGAGGAGTCGGGTCTGAAAAGGGAGGAAGTTAGACCCCATTTCAGTGACTGCAGAAGACTAGAGCCGGCCAGAGATCCACTTTCTCTCTCACCTGGTCACAGCCAACATGTGTGTAAAGAAACTTGTTTGGTATTATATTAAATAACATACATTAGTCTCCAAATAATTTCTCTCTATTGCTAATTCATGTTGAAATTTTATCATTTTTAATTTTTCACAACTTAAGATTACATGAATACTTATAATTGACATTTGTTTTCAGAAGCAGCAGGACCTAAATTACGTCATCGAGTATCAGATTCAGCAGCGTACGGTATTGATACGGAAGGTCCGCTATACAGAAGTCTAGAACGTGGTCCTCTAACTATTCCTCAACATGTTATGTCACAGTATGAGAGAGCTCAACAACGTAGAAGTAGTGCTGAAAGTCTTGTTCAGAAGGTAAGTCAGAGGCAAGGTGGGGGGCAGTGCCGGATTAACCTTGTGGGGGCCCGGGACACACCAACTGTATTCGAATATTATCTACACTGAGTGTGTTTAAACAACAGATAAAGACTCTCCTTTTCACAACTGCTTTCCAAGACCAGTATTGAAAAATTTGCCTAGCGCAATAGAAACTTTAATGAGTATTGTTGCGCGAACATAAATTTAGATATAGTATTATTATTAAATTTCAGTGCAACTGAGACAATTTAGGCAGCGATTTCATTGATGTTTAGAATTTGTTGACAATTTAAAGATTTTAAACAGACTATTTCTCTGTTCATTTACTTCATTTAAGTGAAATTATTTTAGGGGACATAAAACATTAAACTCAGATCACCAATGAATGTCAGTAAAGTGTTTTAGAAGGAAACTTCTAACAAGAACAGTTAACACACTTGTCACTAGAGCACAAGGCCTTCTAAATTTGCAAGGGAAGCCTCTGTGAAAGTTATTAACAAAGAATTCCTTCGCAACTTGAGGAGAGCAATCGAAATCCCTAACTACATCAATACTCGATTGACATTAATGAGAGATTTACCAAACGTTCCTTGCCCATCGTCAAGCCTAGATGATTTTGATCATTTTAAATTTTGAAAAAGTCCATTTACCGCATATTCCTGAAGCAATGGCCCGAGAAATCCCTCTCTGGCCATTGCTGGATTGGCTTCTGATACTTGATCTTTTTAGTAAGTTGGTTTATTCTTCTCGTCCAATCAAAGCTACCACTTGTGTACAGTAACATGACAGTCCTTCGTTTAATCTTGGGTCTTCCCTAAAACTTTGGACAATGATATAAGGTGTTAAAAAACGGTAGTGTTTACTTTACGTTATTCCGATAGCCTCGTTTGTCAGCTATTAGTTTTACTGCAATATCCTGCTATGCGCTGGATAATTTAGCATAAAAATAACATGCAGCCATGACGTAACGTTATTTAAACACAGTTGGCCTAATTAGACGTCTGTTTCAAAAGAGGGGATCACGGTGGCTAAATGGATAAGGCGCTGGTTCGCTAGCCTGGAGGTTGAGTGTTCGATCCCTGCATTGGCCGAGAAAGTTCATCTCGATTTTCCGGCGTGATTTCCCCTTGTCAGTGATGCAGAAGGAGGGCCTGACAAGGACAGCTGCCTAGTCGTTCGGATGGGACGAAAAACCGAGGTCCCGTGTACAAATTGGAGTGCACGTAAAAGATCCCTTGGCAGTTGGAATTCGATATAAGAGTAGGCCGTAGCGCCGCTGCCCGGGCAAAATTTCCCTCATTGCACACTGTGGCGTATGCCCGTCTTCAATTAGCCCAGGTACGGTGCTTAAGCGTAGGACGTTAAACCCCATTTCATTCATTCATTCATTCATTCATTCATTCTGTTTCAAAAGTAATGCCTTTGTAAGGCAGTCAGCAATTGGTTGTTAATGTGACCACTGACCTGTCATAATTAGCGACAATAATACCTACTCAGTCCAGCAGTGAGTAGTGGGATTTGCTCTAATCAAACAGAACACTGCGTGGAGTATGGTTCACCTCTGCAATTGGAAATCATAACTGAAAGGATAGATCCTGAGCAGTACCTCCACATTAGGAAACGTTTCAAAAAGACCCCGCTGACTCAATATGTTGTACATGTCTAGCTCATTGTTTGATGTGTCTGTCTCATCCATGAATGGCCTGAACCTATTGATTGGTAGAACCTCTAAATTTGTCCCACTTTGCCCCCATTAGATTCGGTACTGGTGGGAGGTTGGATGGCTGAATGGTTAGCATGTGCGTGCTGTCTGTCATCGAGTCAACTGGCAGGGTTTCGATTGTAAATGGGATTATCGTTTTATTTTTTTACCCATATTGTTAAGTGATAACTATTGCTATTTTACAGGTACTAAGACAGGAAGGTTTAAATAAATACGTAGATCCACGAGTTCTTCAACGAGAAATAGCAGAAGCCACGGACATGACACCGGATGAAATGAATCAAGCTGCCAGAGAACTTTTACGTCACAATCGAGGTAGTGAATCTAAACGTGAACCTTACTTAGATCATTTAGGTGGCTTTAGTGCACAGGAACTTAAAGACTATAACCGCTACTCATCGCATGATAAAATATCACACCATCAAAGACGCCAAATTGCCAAACGGTCGTCACAAGACAGTAGTGTGGAGGAGGATTCTTTAATAAATAAACCAATTCATGTGACGGCCTTATAGCAATTTCTAGCTTGTGCCTCCTACTAGTACTATTTCTACATCTAGATTGAGGTGCATGGCTTCATCCGCATTTATATCGAGATGACGTGTGTTTGTTTTTCTATTGCTGGCCGAATGTATGTGTGTTGATTCTGGTCTATTAACCAGCTGGCCTGGGTGTGTTAATAGTTTGACTAGTGTATAAAATAAAACCAATCTAACACCTTTAAACCTACTAAAATACTATTAATTATCTCTCTGCATGGTTTTCTCATTATTTTTACATTATAATTAGCCTCTTGTATTTTATCTACTACTATATCACAATATATTTAATCCAATCATCATCTTGTACCATATATTTGTAACAAGTATGTATAGAACTATTTTACCAAAGGCAAATGGAAGAAGTTTTTCTATCAAACGACTTTAAACTTATTGTAGATATTTTTGCACTGACGTGGAATTTGATATAAAAGTAAATATGTATAATTGTCACTTTTTTTTGACATTTTCTTTTCCACTTGATGATGTTATGGTTGATATTGGGAATGTGTTTGAAGAATTCGACGTACCATATGCATGGAGTTTGAAAAATGGTTCGATGAATTCTATTGTTCTATTATAATGTGTATTAAAGAAATCTATTTGTGATTTGATTCAGCTTCTGATAAGAGATGAGACCTGTAGCAAGAGAGTGATGTTATCGTTGATATTCAGGCCTCCGCCTTAACCACAAATACACAAAGAATGGACATTATGACCGAATTTACCATATGAATGTACATAATACCAAATATGGAAGTTTCAATTTGATTCCGGTGTCCACATATTTTTTAACCATCAAGTTATCATCGTTTTAATCTGTGTCGCATTTTGTGTGTGTGTGTGTGGATTATTTTAGTATTCCGGAGACAACAACTAATTTTTGTTGTTGTTGTTTTTTTTTTGTCCGAGCTCGAGCTTGACATGGAGTCTAAGTATTATTTTTTAAAAAAGAAAATCACTTTTATAAGTCGATTTTAAACTTTGTTTATCATGTGACATATGTACAGACAATCTGAAAGAGAGTACGACTTTGATAAACAAAAAAAAAGAAGCTGTACTCGTTAACAGTTCTGTGTAGATATATTTCTAAATTATGGTGATTATTTAATATGCACTTCAAGTCCTATCGTGGCCTTGCTGTTTATGATGATGACTGGTTGACTAATTACCAAATTAAAGTGGTATCATTATTATTATTATTATTATTAATATGTTTTTCTCATTGTACATATTCCTTACATAATTCGCTTATTTATTAAATAATGTGCAACGCTGATGTAATTTTTTTTATATATAAAATCTTTTTTTTTTGTTAAATTATTAATCACATTATCAATAATTACCTAATTTTTTTTTGTTCTTGTCCATTTCGGTCATTCTATGTTACTTTTTTTAAAACAGGTGGTAGATATTAAATCGCAACAAAATAATATGCAGTATTGAATGGGCGGACTCCCATTGGTTGCCATATAAAACTAGTTGCATAAAATATTTGTTTTACTTATAAAGATCGTTTCCAATGAACAGATTGTTGACAATTGTTACCAAGGGCAAAGAAACGCAGCAATCGTTTCTAAGGGCAACACATCTAGATTTAATTCGCTCAAATACAATAAAATGTGTCTTATATCAATAGAATATATTTACAAATTATTCCTTCTTTTTTTCTTTTTTTTTTCACAAATGAAAGCTTGACAACACCAGAATTCCATTTTTTTTTTACAAACGTAACCTTATGTCATAAGTTATGACATCATGTCAACATGTCAACACCAGAATTCCATTTTTTTTTACAAATGTAACCTTATGTCATCATCCAAATTCCAGTTCTTAAAGGTCTCTTGATTGATTTCTATTCTCTCTCTCAGAACTTGTAAATCATCATCATGACTCCTGACTGAACACTCACTTGATTCCAATTTACAACATGGACCAACCCATAATTTACAACATGGACCAACCCATAATTTATAAGATGGACCAACCCATAATTTATACAATGTATCGTTCAATGTTCAATGAATTATTATTTAACAAGCAGGCCTGGAAATAACGGTTTTTGATGTAACTGACAAACTGTCAGGCACTAATGAAATAGTACCTGCCATTTTCAACTTTGTGCCGGACATGTATTAATAATATCATTAAAAAAGACAAGTCAGTGCCGCACAAGATGACAGACACCAGAGATTTTGTGCCTGACAAATTCTTAATCTGTGCCTGACATTGTCAGTGATAGGTACCTTATTTCCAGGCTTGTTAACCGGTCTCCCCTAATCACAGATCAGAGTGAAACAATTGGTGATATTTGTGTGCATGTCTTTCTTGAGAATTTTTGGTAATTTGTTAATTAAGTCGCATATAATTATATCAGTTGAATATTCAAATATTAATTATATCTGTTGAATATTCAAATATTATATCTGTTGAATATTCAAATATTATTTCCCATAATAAATATTAAAAAATGTATTATTTTCTAAAGGGAATACTGAATAATATTCCCCTATAAAGAAACCTTCTTACTAGGTAGTAGTTATAAAACACCATATAAACAGAGACTGGATAAATTAAAAACATTTATATGGATATACTATATACTTCTGAATTTATTAACCTGCTACCTTTTGATACACATACAGGGATCACGGTGGCTAAGTGGATAAGGCGCTGGTTCGCTAGCCTGGATGTCGGGTGTTCGATCCCTGCATTGGCCGAGAAAGTTAATCTCGATTTCCAACGTGATTTCTCCTTGTCAGTATTACAGAAAGAGGGCCTGACAAGGACAGCTGCCTAGTCGTTCGGATTGGACGAAAAAACGAGGTCCCGCGTACACATTGGAGTGCAGGTAAAATATCCCTTGGCAGTTGGAACTCGTTATAAGAGTAGGCTGTAGCATCGCTGCCCGGGAAAAATTTCCCTCATAGCACACTGTATGGCGTATACCCATCTTCAATTAGCTCAGGTTAAGTGCATAACAGTAGGACGTTAAACCCCATTTCATTCATTCGATACACATACAGATATCTCTATGAAGCATTTGTTAGCGATATCTGTATGTGTATCGTAGTAGTACATGTATATCCATATAAGTGTTTTTAATTTGTGAAATCTATTTCTATAAGGATTATAAGGATTAGGAGATTGTATATTATATAATATATTCAACTGTTCCACTGTTGTCATATTATCATTATTATTATTATTATTATTATTATTTTTGTCTTTCATACTTTTTTTGTGTATGAAATATTATACAAATTTATGGTTGATAATTTCATATTCTATAAAATACCCTTGTTAACACATCATTTAGAGGATTAAAAAAGACATTATCTTTTTTTCTATGTCACGCCTGTCGGAACAAAATTCACATGGGGGCTGTCAGCATAACATACCAAAACGAGCTTCCAGGGTCGTCAGGTATTATTAAACTTCAACTAATGAAAGAGATAAATGGGGTTTAACGTCCACTCAACATAAACTAGGTATTTTGGGACTAACATATGGTTTGATTTTATTTCCATAATAGGGGTCTTTTGTGTTAAAAATTACTACAAATCATGGGATGTAGACTAAGCAGGAAGAAGATAATGTCTTTTGTTATTCAACTGTGATTGGATGATAGTATAACAAAAGCACACAATTTATACACAATGTTAACAGTTACGCATTCTTGGCTACTAAAATATTACACAATGTTTACAGCTGTACAAAAATAATACACATTGTTTACATTTATAACAGTTGTACAAAAATAATATACAATGTTTACATTTATAACAGTTGTACAAAAATTAATATACATACAATGGTTTTAAAAAATAATACACATTGTTTACACTATAATAATCTTGTTTAAAAATATCACACAATGGTTTCAGTTATACAAAAATAATACAAATTATGTACATTTATACTTTCTTGTATACAAAAATTTATAATTTTAAAATGTATTAAATTCTAATCAAAAATAATTAAAGATAAATTATATAAGAATTAGATAAGAGCTGCTGTCTGTTCTTGCTTTAATAGTTCAAAAATAGATAATGAAATAGGACTAAATTGACAAGTTCAGTCAAATTAATTTATTCTGTGCAAAGTTATTAGTGTTTGATGTTTTGACAAAAATGTTTAAATGGGACTAAGCCTTGATTAATTTATTTATTCTGTTCAAAGTTATCAGTGTTTGAAGTTTTGAAAACAAATGTTCAACTGGACTAAGCCATGATTATCCGTTTTATCGTTAATTTTTAAAATCTTGCGGGGGTTCTAATCCATTTACATCTCTGCCATTGGATGATCTAGTTAGAGGATAGATTTGGGCTTGTTATTTTAATGAATGTATGAATAATAGTTTATATAACATTTGAAGACAAAATAAAAAAACTACAGTAGACAGATTTAGCTCTAACATAATCCATCTTTGTTGAGTCCTGCTAAAAACATTTTAATGCACCGAAATAATAATGAAAAATTAATCATAAACAATTTTTGACCCAAAACTTTAGAATCCCATTTCCTAAATATTTGTTTTTTGAATTTTACCAACTGTGTATGTTAATATTTCGTATAAATTGTGTGTTTTAAATATTTTGAAGAGTTGTGATAATGGATGAGGAACAAACTTTGATCATTGACAGCAATCTAACTTTGACATCGTTTTGTACAGCATAATATATTATTGTGACAAGTCATAAGAATTTCAGTGTTTTTTTTATAAATTAATTTCATTTAACCTAAGTATTGATGTGTTTTTGTGAAATATATATATATATAATTTTTTTTTACATTTTTTTCAATATCAAATGTTTTATTGCATTATTTATTTGTATTTTTTTTTTTGTCTTGTGCAATATTTAAATTCTTGATTGGGTTATTACTGTCTCACGTTTCAGATTTACATTTTATTTTTTATTTACCAACATATTATATAAAAACCTATGAATTCCATTTAAAATTATATTTTGTGTCAAGTGCAGATCCAGATAGTTTTGTTATGGGGTAGGCAGCCATTCTAACAGTGCACGGTACAAGAGTGCATTGTCTTATAGGATTATCTGCACTACCCAACTCGAATGGCTATTTGAAATTAATATGATGTTTTGTTTTTTTGGAGAAGGGATGGGGGGCATTATAATTATTTTTCAAATGGCTTAAACTTTAAAATATATTGTGATCCATTAACAGATTTTTGTTCTTCAACTGTCCAGATCCTAAGTATATTAACATCCATTGGAAAACATTATTGTCTATGTTCCAGATCCTATAAGGGGCCATCCATAAAGTATGTACGCTTGAAGGGGGAGGGGGGGTCACGCCAAAAACGTACAGGTGCATCAATTCATAGGTCAAACGTACATACAGTGGTGGGAGGGGGGGGGGTCTGAATTTTACCCATTTTGGGCGAACGTACTTTATGGATGGCCCCGTATACCACTATCCATTGGAAAACATTAGGCTATGTATTACACTTGTTAATCAATACATGAACAAATGCTGGCACAACCTAGTGCAGGGGTTCAGATTCAATGGTTGACATACTAAAATTAGTACTTAAATCATATATTGAATGCTAATTTGATGTTTTTAATTTTGAAATTTTCAAAGATTCAAATAAAAATATATAAAACAAAACTTAAAATAAAACTTAAAATAAAAACTGAACTGGGGTGGGAGCTGGATCTGCCCTTTTTGTATAATGTCTTATACTATTTTGTCTCTAGATTTCTGTCTCAAACAAAATTCCATTTGTTGGTGTATTTTTATAAAGATTTGTACATTTTACATAAGAATTCCTTGATTTACAGAATCTTTGAAAACTTTACATAAATATATATATTTATTAGTGAAATTTGAATTAAATATTACTTTAGGAAATCCTGTTGGAAATAGTATATTATATATATAGCTTATGGACTATTTCAAATTAGATTTATTGATGCATTTGTAAAACAATGCTGATATTTCTTTCTCAATTTAATATATTATTTTAGACTTTATGGATTACGGTAGGAATTATTTCAAAGTTAATTTCATTATTAAGGCAAACAAATTAGTGTTGGTTGAAAAAGGTCAAATAAAATCGAAAATTTGAGTTTCTGCATTTTACTCATATTTCACTAGTCACATTAGTCTCTGTGTATTTTTGTCATTTTTTTAAAAAAAAAATTCCAATAATTTGTGACTTAATCTCATTTTTATTGTTGTGTTATTCTTCAATGTGGGCGTGAATGACTGAATTATTTATTTATTTATCTATTTATTTGAAGTTATGAATTTTGATTAGGAAAGGAAATCCATATTTGTAATATTTTCAATGAGGATACACATGAATGAACCTAATCTGTAGGCTTGTTAACAGTAACTTCATTGCAGTTGTACATTTAGTATTTTGAATACTGCCAAAATTTTCTTACCACTTTTTTTAAAAATTGTCAATAGTCTTGTACGGTAAACGTTGATATATGGAAAGATTGAAATGTCATCCATTATTTCACCAAGGATTGTTACCGATGTGCAATAAAATGAAAACCTACCGGATTAGAATTTGTTCTTTTTTCCACTTTTTTTTATCTATTCCTAGATAAATAAGGTGTCTATTTATTGCCACCCCGCCTTTCGAAGAAAGCAGGGGACTATTAAAATGGGTTCGTCCGGCTTTCTGTCTGTCCGTCTGTCTGTCACACTTTTTGGGACACAATAACTCTCGTTCTAATTGAGCTAGAATTTCAAACTTGTTGTAGGTGATTATTATGTCAATACCTTGATGGAGTTCAAAGATGGGCATTGTCTGCTAATGGTAAGCAAGATAAGCAATTTGATTGATTGATGCTTTGGGACACGATAACTTTAATACTAATTAAGTGAGAGTGATGAAACTTGGTGTGTAGTTTCATTACATCAATACCTTGACTGAGTTCGATGATGAGCATGTTCTGCTCATGGTAAGTAGGGGGATAAGCAATTTGATTGGTCGAGACTTTCGAACACAATAACTCTTATTCTAATTGAGTTCGAATGTTCACATTTGCCATAGGTGTCTTATTAGGTGAATACCTTGATGGGGTTCGAAGGTGAGCATTTTCTGCTTAAAGCAGAGATAAGCAATTTGATTGGTTGGTGCTTATTTAGCTCTGATTAAGTGAGAGTGAGGACACTTTGTGTATAGCTTTACTTTTATTACACCGATACATTGACCAAGTTCGATAATCAACATTTTCTGCTGTCACAATAACTCTCCTTCTATTGAGGTAGAATGTTCACACTTGGTGAAGGCATTCATTGATTGAATGACTTGATGGAGTTCAATGATGACCATTGTCTGCTTAGGGTAAGCAGAGATAAGCTATCTGATTGGTTGATGCTATGGGCACGATAACTTTGGTTGTAATGAAGTGATAGCTAATGTAACTCAGAATATAGATTCATTATATCATTACCTTGACTAATTTCGATGGTGCAAATTTTCTGCTTAGGCTAAGGAGTGATAAGCAATTTTATTGGTCAAGACTTTGGAACATAACTCGGCTTTTAATTGAGGTAGAATTTTGAACTTGATGTCGATGATCATTAGGCGACTGTCTTGATTGAGTTCAATAATTAATATTTTGACCTAAAGCTAAGCAGAGCTAATCAATTTTATTGTCCGATGCTTTGGGACAAGATAATCTGATTCTTTCTGATAGAGAGTGATCAAACTTGGTGTATAGTTTGATTGCTCTATGCTTTTAAAAGAAAAAAATGTTCGATTAATTAATATGTGTCATCTTATTATTTTGGGGTTTCTGCGGGGGACATCAGCCTCGCTGTTGGCTTGTTCTTCTCAAGAGCGGCTTTAGATGGCCGAGTAGTTAATGCGTGCGCATTGGATCAGGAGGTCTGTTATTGAATCAAGTGGCGTGGTTTTGATTTCCCGCTTGTACGTGACAAGGAATAAGATCGCCTGTCCAACCTCGTGTGATTCCTCCAGGCCGTGCGGTTTCCTCCTACTGCGTAAGACCCCTGCGCGCAAGCGAATTATTGAAAGAAAATTGAACCATATGCTAGTCCCGAGAGTGGATAGTTAAAACACCCCTATCCCCCCCTCTCTCTCTCTCTATCTGATCCTAGATCAACAACAACACTGTTTAGGTTATTTTCTTCTTCTAAAATCCCTCTGTGGTTTGTATAATAAATTGCATAAACTATGGATATTTTTATACAACAACATGTCCTATGTTGCCTGTACCCCAGTCCGTCAGCTTAGGCGGACATGATGAAACATTCCGGCGAAAATTCACCAAAATTTTCCATGATACTACGTTTTATCTCAGCTTTTCATTTTTGATAGACAGCACTTGGTGCTCACATAATTGGTTTATTGAACCTGCGAACCTCGCCTCGAAGCCCGGTGCTAGGACGTTTGTGACGATATAATCTAATATTCAACATAAAGAAAATGAAATTTTGCATGTTCATATCCATCTGTCGATAAGCTGGAATTAAAGCTACAATTTCATATTTTTAAGCTATATTTTTAAATTTTTTTGTTCAAACAAAGCCTTAAAATAGATGGTATCCATAAACAGTCCTACCTTGTTAAGGAATGATCCTATAATTCACTATTGTCAGCTGAGAAATAGGCAAAATTATAATTTTCAACTTCAAATTTCAACGTTTGAAGGAAGCTTATGCATGGAGGAAATGGGAGGTAACTTAGTTATTATTTCCTGTATCAATGATTTTTAAGGGTGGAAAATAATGCACATGACCGTATAATAGTGAGTTGATAACCTATTAAGCAAAAGACAGAAATAATTATGTTTTGATTTTCTTAGAAAATATGAAATTCTCGCTTGAAGATCTTCGAGGCACCAAATGCAACAAAACCCAGTTTTGAAGTTATTGTGTGCGCAGTAAACCTAGGCTAATCCGATTCCGATTTTCTCTTATTTTTGGTATGTTTACGGTTAGATATCTCGACAATAGTCGCGTTTACACTTGGCCCCGATAAGCGCGCCGTACCTGGTACCGTACCAGGCCGCGATAGATTTCAAGAATTGACCCGTTTACATTACCGGTCTTGGAACTGTGCCAAGCGAGCCAACAGTGGAACTCTTCACAGAAAAGTAAATTTCAGTCCCTAAGCACGTTACCCGGATGAAAACAATTATGGCGGTTGATTTTGGTACGTTTGACCCTTTCTTTTTTGTTTACTTTCTGTTATTGAGACTACAAAAGAAATCAAGAAGGAATGGTCTTTTTCTAACAAACTTGATGTCTACTTTGAATGAGTTAGCAGACTCTTCGAGTTCTTCAATGATGTCACGCTACCAGAGGAGACGAAAACGAATTATCATGTCGTTTATAAAAAATTTGACATAAGTGATGACATTTCGCGGGAGAAAAAGGTCAAGGTCCATTTGGCGCATGCGCAGTAATCCGTACTGAGACCAGTTACCGTTTACACTATGGAAATTTAAAGAGAGCCGGTCCTGGTACGGTTCTCAGACCACATCAGTTCAGTGGGCCAGATTGGAACCGTACCAGGCACGGCGCGCTTACGTTTGTACCGTTTACACTACAAAGAAAAGAAGAGAGCCGTACCTGGTACCGTTCCTGGCACGCTTAAAATTTGTAATGTAAACGGGGTTATAGCCACAGTGACAGTGGGCTTCTGGAATTTTGAAGCAAACTAGTTTGTGCATCCCTTGATCCAAAACTGGTTTGAATACTTTTTTCGATGCAAAGTGGTGTACTCCTTTCTCCATTCTCAGTTAGCCAAGGTGTGATATTTTAGTATGTTTACAGTAGGCCCGGAACTGCACAGTGCAGTGGGCGCTTACGGCTGGCCCCCGTATCGATTCACGTAATCTGTTTATTTTGTGTCCGTGGGTTTATCTTGTAGATATTTGTTTTGCAAGTAGTAGGCCTGCAGCCAAATTTTCTAGTGTGAAGTTCCGCTACATGGACCTCCCTAATAAACAAACTATACATTTTTGGAAAGCTTATAACATCAGGAAGACGAGTCCAGAGGGTTCCAAGCAATAACTTGATTTAGGGCCAAATAAAAATTATGATATTGTCAAGTAAATTTTATATTTATACTAATAATTGTGAAGATGACATAAAATTAAATATTGGTGAAAACACCCGATGCCTTCACCCTAAGTAAAGAATATGCTGTTGATTAAATTGTGATTTAAAGAAAAATTTAGAAAAAGTAATGGACAGGGGAAATATACAGAATTTCAGAAATCCATTTAAGGTAAAAAAAAAAAAAAAATTGGAGTTATCTCCCTTCTCGGAAAATATCAATAATTTGTAACATGATTTAACTACAGACAAGGGCCTATATAAATTCAACATTAATTTTAGATAGGATTTGAGGCTAAAATCTAACACATATTTAACCTGAAACATAGCATCTACAGATATTTAGTTTTCTCGTAACATTAGATATTGCCAACTAAATAATACTGTAATGGGGGTGACAATATTGTAATGAAGAGAAAACATATTAAATGGAGTTCAATGTCTTACTGTTCTGTACCAACCACCTGTATAACGAAGATGGGCGTGAGCCATTCATTATTGTTTGTCGGGGCGGGGCAATGTACATGTACAACTAGTGTGCAAGTGTTATCATCAGGGAGCCGCGATGACTCAGTTAAGGGCTCGCTCACTAAGCGGGTGGCCAAGGGATTGATCCTAGTCCGGCGTGATTTTCCCTTGTCCTTGGCTCACTAATCAGGAGATCCAGGGTTTGTTCCCTGTGTTTACCTAGACAGTTCCGCAAACATTCCAGCGTTTTGATGCAGGAAGTGGGGGGGGGGGATGTGATGAGCAGCGTCTAGTTATTTGGATGGAATATAAAACTGAAGTCCCGTGCATACAGTAACGTGGACGTAAATAACTTTAAATTCGAAATAAAGAGTAAATTGTAACGTTGCTGTCTCCTGTCTGGACCAAATTCCCCCTATATAGCATAATGTATCTACTTACAGTTGATTCTTTTTTCTCTTCGAACATATCATTTGCCACTCCCTTACAGTATTATTTAGATTTTGCCATATATCTATTTTAGTGAGAAAACTTATCTGTGGATGCTTTGTTTCAAATATTTGTTAGGAATGAAACGAATGAATGAAATAGGGTTTAACGTCCTACTATTATGCACCTAACCTGGGCTAATGGAAGACGGGCATACGCCATACAGTGTATTATGAGGGAAATTTTTGCCCGGGCAGCGGCGCTACGACCTACTCTTATTTCGAATTCAAACTGCCAAGGGATCTTTTATGTGCACTCCAATGTGTACACGGGACCTCGGTTTTTCGTCCCATCCGAACGACAAGGCAGCTGTCCTTATCAGGCCCTCCTTCTGCATCACTGACAAGTTTCAGAGAATGGAGAATGGAACCATATCTAATGGAAATATAATTGTATATTTGTGTAATTATTTTTTAAAAAAAACCCCAAAACTTAACAGCTTTGTTGAAAATCGATTTTATTTAATGATTGCTACATTCAAACAATTTTGGTGACAAATTTTTCAGGCAAATAGTCTCAGCCCCCAACCCAACCCCACTCGAGATTACCCCCTACACCCATGTAGCCCCTTATCTGTTGTTTAATCGGATTTAGTTTTTTTAATCAAATATTGTTTAAACTATTGTTTTCCCTCCCATCGACCGACTGGGCATTGTCCTTCCAGCACACTTCCATCCCGTACCACCGAGAGGGTGAAACCACAACTGGGTTGTCTTGTACATGTAGTAAATGTGAAAATGAAACAAAAAGACTGTTAAAGAAACCGAACTTGATGTTTATACGTGTAGTCTAACTTTGATGAGATTTTACTAAATAAATAATTTCTGTCTTTAATCTATATTTTTTTAGCAAATTTATATTTTTTAGCAAATTACATAATTATTGATACAGTTTGAGTTTTAACGTTTTTAATTCGGCCTTAAATATCTGAACTAGAGGTTTACAGCTACCTGAAGAAAAAATAACATTGGGCTTGTGTGTTCACACATGGTCTTGTGCGCCATAGAGCATCAGCAGTCAACACGCACGTGAAGTACATGTACTGTTACAAATTGGAGACATTTGACAGAAAGGGAGATAACTCTCTATTATACCGTTAATGGATTTCCAACATTCTGTATGTTCCCTTGCCAATTATGTTTTCTGCATTTTGGTTTAAATCAAAATTTAACCAATAGCATATTCTTTTCATAGGATTAGGGCATAGTATGTTTTCGTCAATATTTAATTGTATGTCAACTTCAAAATTTTTAGTATAAATATAGCCTTTACTTGACAATTATCACAATTTTCATTTTGGGACACCCCACAATTCTGGCTCATGCTAATATTTTATCCCGGACGGAGCTAACCAGTACCTGGACTGATGGGGCGAGGATTGGGGCCCTAGGCAGTAAGGGATATTGTGGGCCAGAGATCGGTTGGGCCCTAAAATTAACTAAATTACATAATTTAGAGGTTCTATCAATCATTAGATCCTAACCAGTTCCGGGGACCACATCCCGCGATGTGATTGCTGGGGTTCATTCTCACCCAGCTCAAAACTTAATTAAGGTGTTTATTTCGTTGGATTAACCTAGTAGTAAAACGAAATCACATGATAACGTTTTATTCAACATTTATTATAGTAAAACATGTTTTTTTTAACACTTTTAATGTAAATGGAAAAACTTAATATAAAAAATAAATAGCACTATGAAATGAGCATCAACATTAAAAAATATATTTCATATGGGCAAGTAAACTACCCTTTTTTGGTGTACGACCACCATTAGATGTTGGTAAGAACCGCACCTGAATATTTGCCATTTTGACTGAAGATGTCAGTAGTAAGGGCGGCTATACAGCCACGCTCGTGCGTGCATGCGCAGACGCATGCACGTGCATGCCCGTGACCATGCACGTGTTTGACCTTGATGACCCCTTGCACGTGTTTGACCCCTTGCATGTGTTTGACCCCTTGCTGACCCCTTGCACGTGATCTTGCACGTGCATGACCCCTTGCACATGCAGAAAGAGAGGGCGCGCGCGCGGAAGAAGAAATAGAGAGAGAGAGAGAGAAGAAGAGGGAAGAAGGGGGAAGAACTCTTTTCCATTGATTAAGTTGGCCCTGAAAAGGGCCGTTTGGTCAGACTAGAATGCCAGAGTACGCCGTACTTTATGTCGGTTTCGTCTAATGGCCTCAACTATTTCGGGAGGGGGTATTTTCCTGGGAGGTGTTTTTAATATCGTCTGGGGTGATGATGGCAAGAGTATCACCCCTGAGATACATCAGTGTGTCCGCATTGGGGTTTTCACCGAGGCGAATGATCGGAGAACCGTTTGCCATTGTGACAGGACGAATCCATTTGATATGACGTCACGGACGAGTCCATTTATAGAGTGGCGTTACAGCGCTTAGGATAACGTTATGCAACGTAGGGTTTATGTTGTAGGCTAAATATAGATGTGATGCAACGTTATGCAACGTAGGGTGTACGTTGGAGACTAAATATAAATGTGATGCAACGTTATGCATCGTAGAGTTAGCGTTGGAGGCTAAATATAGATGGGATGCAACGTTATACAACGTATGTGCAACGTTATATCACGTGGGGTGAATGGACTCGTCTCCACGACAGGAATAAAAGCGAGCGACGGGAGCGGTTCTGGCATTTTCACGCTATCACCGAACGAAGAAAGATGAGTTTTACATTACGCCCCGTCGATAGAAGATACAGTCGCTTATTTAGAACCGAATCGTTATGTGTGGACATAGACTTTTTGGAAGATTGGTCCCATGTCCCAGCCGCTGATGTGCCTCAGCAACTACACAACACCGTTGAGGCCATCATTGAGGAAATTCGCCGAACTTTGAACGCCAGCGAAAGTGACTACGTACGAATTGCCATCAGTCACCCGGGACTCAAAACACCTATTTGGTTACCATTTCGAGAGTATCGTCTGTTAAAAGCCGAAGATGTTTTACAGAAAGTGGCTGCCGTCTTACAGAGCAATGAGGAATTTCGACTCGACCAACGTATGTCCATGAGTATTTGTCACGTGTCCCCTCCCGATGGTAGAGGTAGCGGAACAAACGCCAAGAAGAGATACAGCGCCAATTTCGACGAGTACTTAAAGAAAAAGAGATGCCTCGTCACCATAAATAATACAAGTGTTCCATCTGTCGTGAGTGGCACACGGCCGCAAAACAGTTTTGCTACATTCAACCGTTAAAATCACCCATCGACATGGATAGAGACAGGAAGACACGAATCGACAAACAACACCCGTTTCGTCTTCTTTGACTTTGAATGCCAACAAGACACAGGTGAACACATTCCCAACTTATGTGTTCTGCAAGTTTGCTGTCACTTTTGTATCGAGGAATGACGACGAGTGTGTCTTTCTCCAGGTAGTGTGTGCGTAGTGCGCGACTGCAGGCGGAGGCCAGGGTCAGGCTCTTCTCAAAGGGATCGATGCCCGTGTCCATGAGGAATATCTCGCGAAACACACCACAACACCGACGCAAGACATCCACATCGCTCTTACAGTAGGTCAAAACTTCCTGGCGAAAATCAAAGACGTCGTGACTGTGTTGTTGGTACCACGCGTGAAATTTCTCTCGTTCCGACACACTCATACCATCCGGATCGAAATCGGTGTTGGGAGGATAGGCGACCACGTAATCTTCATTCTCCGGTCTGTTAAAGTGGTGAGGGAAATAACCTTTCTTCAATTCTTGCAGGTCGAAGGTTTTGGGCATGTCCCGTAAAGCCATTGGTAAAAAGTTGAGGGAATCGATGAATTTGACCGTACCGACAGTGATAGTCATCGCTTTCTCACCCTGCATTATAACTTCAGGTTGCGTGACGGAATGTTTGTGCAGCGTCTGTAAAATCAGCAGTCCATCGTAACCTTTAAAGTTGTGAGCCACGGCAATCACGGGACTCGATTCGTGACTGTCATTTTTCCCACCATCCACCACCGTACCGTGAGCAGCGAGTTGTAAAAACCATTTTCCCACATCGTCCAGTGTGTCTGATCCTTTAAACACAATTTCCCGTTGGTGATTCCAGTACGTGTCACAGTTCCCGCAGGGTTCTTGGTTATCGAGCCCTGATGCAAGAGCCGACATCGGGTAAAGACTGGCATCGCTTACAGTCCAACAAAGCACTTCGCTGGTTGGAATTGGAACAGCATCGACAGACCATGGCCGCTTTCCGGAACCAGACCCCTCTACCAAACATTCGAAACGCCCGCAACGGTAGTGAATGTCGAGTCGGCCCTTACAGCTTGGATGGTATGGACACGACCACGGGTACAGTGTACGAGTTTCACGGCTGTGCCTTTCACGGTTGTCCCAAATGTTTTCCGGGTCCCGTCCAAGACGTTCAACATAAACATCCCTACGATCCCTCGCGCAGTATGCGAGACTTGTACCAGAAGACCCAGGAACGTCACCGTCAACTCCAGGAACAGTACGGTATGCAGACCATCCGCGTCATGTGGGAGTGTGAGATGGAAGAAGAACGACGCCATGATCCCGAGATGGACGAATTTCTGATTGGATTGGAAGATCAGCAATGGCCCGCTCCCGAACCTCTGATGCCCCGCAACGCTTTCTTTGGCGGAAGAACGAATGCCATTCAACTGTTGGTCAACGGGTCGGCCGAAGAGATGCGCTACATCAACGTGGTGTCCCTGTACCCTTACATCTGCAAGTACGGTACCTTTCCCATCAAGGAACCCACGATCGTCACACAACCCGATCAAGACCAGTGGCAGCAGTACGAAGGGTTGATCCAGTGTTCCGTGTTACCACCTAGTGGCCTGTACCACCCGGTGCTCCCGTTTCGACGAAAACAGAAATTGGTGTTTGCCCTGTGTCGAAGCTGCGTCGACGAACACATGCAACAAGGGGAGATTGCAGAATACCAACCTTGTGATCACACCGACGAACAGCGGTGTACGACACGTGGATCCCGCATCGATAAAACCAAACAAAGGGATGCGGGCGTTTAGTAAACTTCAGCTCAACACGGCTTGGGGGAAATTCGGACAGCGAGACAACTTTCCCAAGACAGAATATATCACAGAGCCCAGTGTCTTCTTTGAAAAAATGTTGGACGTGACCCAGACCGTGCGAGATGTACAGTAAGTCAACGACAACATGGTCTTGATGGAAACGTTGAAAAAAGAAGGACATGTCGCACCCTGTCCCATCCCACGGTACGAAGGCGCACTCGTCCGAACATGAGGGCCCCCAGAACACAATGGTTACCCCCCTCGTTGACACCACCCACGAGCCCTATGTCTCCCTTACCGCTCACACCACCACGCTTTATCTTCCCAGTCACACCCCACGACCCATGTCACCACGTTCCCCTTCTCGGTCTCCCTCACCGATCTTTCGAAGACCACGAAGAGAAAAGAAGAGTTCTATGAAAGGATTGAAGGCGTTCATTCGCAAGTTACAACAACTGACTCCCGATATGGCTTATGGACAGCTGGCCAAGAATACGGGCAGGGCGCGTATTGGATTGTTGCAGTGGTTCAAGTTGGCGGCCAACCATTTGCTGAATGATAACATCCAACCCCTGCATGCACAACACAAGAAATGGGTGGAACGAAATCGCCAGGTGTTGACCCAATTGACGGAGAAAAACATGCCGACGGCCGAAAAACTCTCTCTGATCATGAAACCCGGAGGACGTGGATTTTTCGGGGGCGTGTTGATTCGTATCTTGCTGCGATGGAAGGAAAGGCTGCAAGAGGAAAGAAACAAGAAACGAAATAAATTCGTTCGACGGACCGCTCAGCGTGGAAAGGGTCTGAGTGCCAAAGAGTTGAATCAACATCGAGCATTGCTTCGCAAATTGCCTAATCCACGAACATCACTCAACGTCAAAGAAAGGCTTCTCAAACAACAAGGCGGTGCTATCGGTGCCTTGCTCGCTATGGCCATTCCAGCTTTAGTCCCCTTGGTATCTAAACTATTGGGAGGACAACAGTGTGGTAAACATCCCTTCATAAGAAGGAGCGAGAGAGCGAACGCTAGGTTTGCCGAGTTCAAGAAATGGGACAGAAAGGTATAAAAAGGGAACCGGTGCACGACCCCGAGCTCAGTCATGGAGACACTGCGGTATCTATTGAACACTGCACCGAAAGACCGTCCTCTTTTACTCGAGACCCAGCCCATCGTCGACGGTGTGTGTGAGTGTATTGGAAACCTGATTCGCGGCAACGTTCCTGTGACCGACAAAGAAATCAAACGTTTGAAAAGGACGCCCCCTTGTTACGACGTTTGGGCACGTCTAAAACACCTTGGAAGACCCGTCGGCGCCTACTGAAACAACAAAAAGGAGGATTCTTCACCCGGTTGTTTCGGTCTTTTCCGAAAGATGAAATTCGCCAAGAAAATGAAACTGGTACCCTTCGACGGACCCACCGACGTCAAACCCGTCAAAGTCATGCAAGTCGAACCCGTGTACGATCGAGATCCACTGCAGCAGGCCGTCGAAATGTTCACCAAGACATGCAACGCGTGCTAAACGACCCAACATTGGGCGACGAAAATAAAATGCAACGGTACGGACAGTTGTTACAGCTTTATCAAACGATGCAAAAGAAAAGAAAACAGGTCATTCCCTTGTCGGACGAAAACATACCGAGCACAAAGAAGAAGCAGCCGTGGTGTCGGAGATACCCATTCTGGAGTCGGTTCCCCGAGCCTATCAGAATTGATTCGGAATGGCGTACCCGTATCAGGTACCAATGCCATTGACATTGTGAACGATTTGGTTCGTCGGCGAAAGAATACCCAGGCCCCAATGGGATGGTTTGGCGTGATGCAAAGTTTAAATGCCACGAACGTACCGCGCGAAGCCATTGGTAATCAAGAACGATGGAACGTATTGTCCACGCCACCCGCACGGACTCCGCCGCGACGTCCTAGAAAGAAGAAAATCTCCAGCACGGATACCCCTAGTACATCTACCAGAAAATGGCTGTCTTTGCAAAACCTATAAATAGCCTGATCATATGACAATCGATTGAAACATGGAACGAAAGCTGAAGAAAGTATATTACGACCCGAATCAACCGGCCGCTTTCGGTGGAGCCCTAGGCCTTCACAAAGCTACTGGTGTGGCTTTGGACCAAGTCAAGACATGGTTGAAACAACAAAGGGCGTACACCTTGCACAAACCACTGAAAAAGAAATTCTCTCGGTCCCCCACGGTGGTGGCCGGGATAGATCACCAATGGTAAGCAGACTTGAGCAATATGGCCCAACAGAATGAGGGATATAGGTTTTTGCTGTGCGTCATCGATGTATTTTCCAAGTACGCATGGGTGTTGCCTCTCAAAAACAAGACGGGGGACAGTTTGGTGGACGCTTTTCGTCGAATCCTTCAAAGTCGACAACCTCTACGACTTCAAACGGACAAAGGTACCGAATTCCTCAATCGAAAAATGCAAGCGTACCTGAAAAAGAAAAATATTCATTTCTTCGTA